>JAWWEW010000002.1:219378-338668 GCA_035583185.1 Anabacerthia variegaticeps | reverse complement strand
TGAAGATGAACACAGATGAAAATTCTATTCTCAAGAAACAATCCAACTAGAAAAAAGTTTAATGCAACAATTTATCCAGATAGAGCACAAATTTGAAGATATCATTGACCTTTTTGTTTCAAAAAACAAGGAATGAGCAACCGAGACCCTTCACAATAGTGAAGGATGTAGGCAAACATTGATCTAATCTACTTTCCTAAACTTGCCAAAATTTTAAATAAGTTGAGAGTAAGCCATGTTTTAAAAAGAATAATTTCTACTAAAGATACACATCTGAAGTATGTCTACCTAGGAAACAAGCTTTGAAACTTGGCAAATTAAATGGAGAAAGCCCCACTCTAACACACCAAAGTCAATCCAAGCAGCTGCAAGAAGAGCATTGGGTAAGTGTTTTTTACACCAGGATAGTTGGAGCCTAAAAGTTTTCTGTATTTTGATGGCAGAACAAAAACTGAGCTCAGTCATTGACTAGGAGAGATGGCTTTGACATCCATACATGGAGATAAGTACCACATTGCTTCTATAAAAAGCCTGTTCTACAGGAGCACAAGTTGCTCCAAGATTAGGGCTGGGTCTAGATAGACATTGTTCTTTCAGTGAATACCCTTTATCTCCCCTCAGAGAGATGAAAAGATTTTTCAACTATAAGGAGCTGCTTTTGAATAAAATGGTTTTTTTTTATACACTGAAATATAGGCCAACATATTTAACATTTTAAGCCTGGTGGAATAGCTGGGCATGACCAAAAAAAATAAGAAATAAGGATCCATAAATAGCTCTTCTTGTTCTCTATGTTTTTTTTATTTCCACTGAATTTTTGAATTAAAGTGAATTCTGACGAATCCTTTCCCACCCCTGGGAGACTCATTTCTTCCCCTCTGATGCCACTCCTTTCTGCAGAGTCCTAACTTGCTATTGCAAATCACTCAAAAGCCTCGTGGACTCCAGAATGGTCTTTCCCTGACTGTGTTTAGTGGGTCCCCAAGGGAATTAAAAATACCCTACACTGCTCCTCCCTGCCACCCCTTAGCAGATCTTTGGATGTTATAGCAGCATGCAAGTAAAATCATCCTCAGTCCTGGCATTAGCTGACACATAAACAACCTGGCACGGTAACTCAGTGGGAGCTGATGGTAATAGAGACATAGACCTGAAATAGGCATAATTATAGTTAGCTAGAGAAGAATGATTTGTGAACCGAATAGATACCTGGGAGAGATTTGGAGTTTGCAGGCACACCCTCTAGACCACTAGATTAAAATAGATGAAATTAGGTCCACAGTTGCATCATGTACATGCCCATCTGATTTAAAGACAACATAACTACCCAGTCTCACATGAAATATAGATGTGTAGATTATGATATTTGGGAATACTTCCAAGAAAACTAATTATAGCTCTTAAAATGGAACACCCAGGACAGCACATTTCCAGCCTGTTTAAACAATTTGAAGTGACTCAGGAAAGTGGAGACTTATTGCATAAATACAAAAAATGCAAGCTAAGTGGAAATGCTAAGGTAGCACAATAAAAGTCAAACCACCACACCCCCAAAGCAAAGGAAGCAGAGATTTGTTTCTGTAGGTTTGGAACAAACAAACAAAGCCAGTTCTGCAGATCTTAATTCTCGATCTCACTTTCCTGAGGTCTTTTTCTAGGAGATACTTGGCTAAGCACACAATTGGACACATTTGTTTTCACTAAACATACTGTATCTGAAATGAACATCTCTGGCAATAGTCCACAGTTTAATGGGATTAGGTTTAAGGACTGTTTAATGTCATAGGAGTAACATCACTGCAAGCCCTCATTAATCTTAGTTCCCAGATAACAGCAATATACAAATTAATATGGCACTTAAACAGTAGAAAAATAGCAGGAAAACCTTACACTTTTTTCTTCAGAAAATCAGAAATAAGAATACCTTGATTATAATGAACTGATGTCAGAGTTGTTGTTTACTTGCAGGTAGGTAAAGCAAAACAAACCTAACCTTGCTTCTCAAAAGTGCTGCTGAGCAGGTCCCAAAGGGGAAAGCACAAGTGTAAACAGTTTTGTGCCAGGCTCAACCCTGCAGTGCTGTGGGGTCTGAAGCCAGGACAAAGGGTATTCCACAAAAATATGTTGCCTTATCTCCTGGCCACTTGAAAAGTTGAATTCATGGGGTATAGAGGCACACAGGTTTATCTGAGGGTGCAAAGCCTTCTGGGCTACCCGTGAAGGACTAGGGAAGATGGCACAAGTCATCTTCATGCACTCTCCTCCATACATGGCGCTGAAGATTTTTATTTCCTGTGCACACACTCAGAAGAATTTAGCTGAAAGTAACTAAAAATCAGGTTAAGAAAAAAACAAAACTAATGAGTACGTCACTGATGGCCCAAGACCACTTTCTGTAGATAGAAACTGAATGATTGTTGGAATTTTCTGTCAAAAACTTTACAAAGGCTCCTCAAAGAGATCACTTTCTTCTGGGGCTAAGAAGAAGGATGAGAGAAGAAAGACTGGATTTCAGCATATCATGACAGAACTCAGCAGGAGTGTCTACAGGAAGAGCTACAAAGCATATATCATTTGAAGCAATGAACTTTAAGAGGAATTTCATTTTACACATGAATGTACCTTCTGTGATAATCTCCACTCTGTTTATTCATCAGCTGGAACTCAGGATGTGAATGTGAAGGTGACAGGAGCAGTGAGTTTTATGTTCCAGAAGTGTTAGAAAAGGCATTAACCTTTTAATGATTCCTCATTCAAACCCAACTTTCACAGTGAAAAGTAAACCATCCTGGTTTATTTTCTCTGTGATATTAAGCATGAAAGGAACTCCTAGTTCATAGCTGGTGAAATAGTGAATATGAAAGATTTTGCTATTTACATCAGTTCAGGAGTTGTCCAAGTGACACACAAACAGCAGGATCATCAATGCAGCAAAACAAACACATATACAACAATCGAAAATTCAGCCCAAAGGCCTTTCTATTGGTCCTGATCCAGACAAACATCTTCCAAAAGCATCTTTTTTCGAAATGTCTAGGATAGCCTAATTCCGATTGTAAGTCAATGTACTGTAAATTTTTTTTAATGTGATTTACTAGGGCGTTGGACAGGCTTAGAGAACTGATAATGGATGTTATGGGGAAAAGCTGTGTGAATTTCTTTGAAATGAAGGACAAAGCAAGGATTTTTTATTCATTCTTATTTCAGTTTCCTGGGATGTGAACCACATGTAGTTTAAAAACAGGAAATCATTATGCTAACTCGCATCAGATAATTTTTTTCAGTAATTAATTTTAAACCAAGATATTAGATAGAAAACTGACAAGTAACCCTTGAAAATTATTCCTAAGAGCGGTAAAACATCCAGTTACTAGTTTTCCACTACCCAGAGAAATATTCTGGCAGGCATAGGAAGAGATTTTTTCCTGTGTTCTACAGGCTTTTAGCAGGAAAAATGCATTTCTTTCTGTGTGTTATTTATCCAGAGAAGGAATTAGATATATCATCCATCCAGGGCTTTTCCTGCAGTTTGTCTTTTCACTACACTATTAACATAAATGTATCCTAGATGAGCAGTTTTCTTCTTGTTTAATTGTCCCTGTCACCTGCATCTGGGAGTTAGCCTCACACACTGGACTTTCCATCAGGAGCAGCACATGCCTCTTAGAAGGTAAAGGGATTGTCCTCTGACATATCTGAGTTAACAGCTTGCTTGGCAGGATCACTGGAGACAATGAGGGTGTGGAAAATTTCAACTCCACATTCAATATCCCATTGATGACAAGTTTCTGGGATGGAGTGTTATACTTTGTTCAGATATACTTGAACTCTATACCCTGTGGGAACCACTGGAACATCACAGCTGGAAGCCTGGCTGTGTAAACCGGTGCCATTCTCATGCTGTGTGCAAAGAACGGTGTGTACATCTCTCGTGTCCCTTCACTGAAAATAAGAGCTATCTGCCCACACCATATCATATGAATACCTGGAATTTAAGGGGTTAAAGGATCTGAAATATTCTTCTATCTCTCAAGTGTCTATATGCTAAACTGGGGATGCTGAAGTGCCTCTGAGTTATTTGGTTCTCACCAGCTGTGCCCCTATGCCATTGTAAAGCCCGAGTTCATGTCAGGTTTTCCAGCCTGCTCACCCTGTTCCCAAGAGATCCCTGAGCCGGGGAGTCAGGGCCAAGAGACTACCAGGCAGTTTACAAAAAAGTATTTTTTTTCCCTGTGCTGATATAACACTGTTGACAGAGAAATTAAGATTCATATCCTCATACAGGTTGGACTCGATGATCCTAAGGGTCTCTCCCAGCCTAAATGATTCTATGGTCCTATACCCTTGGTGGTTTGGTCTCAGGATGTTCTTCCATATTTTGGATATTTAAGTGCTTTGAAGGTGTGTGTGTCTTGTTTGTGGTCATGCACTTAATGTACAGCAGTGTTGAGAACAGAATTCACTGGGATGATGCAGCACCTTATAGCATTAGAAGTGAGACTCTCACTGTAACTAATGTGACTTCAATGTAATTCAGACAAAATTTCGGCTGGCCACGTAATAGGTTGTGCTCGCTGATGTCTGAACAGGACCAAAACAGTCTTCCTGTTCTTCCCTGTATCATTACTGTCAGTACAGGTCCCTCAAATGGCTGTTCCACAACACACACAAAGGAAAATCAAGGAATAGTGCAATTTCCCTGTAGTGCAGAAAGACCTTGTCTCTTTTATTCTTTTAGATATTAATTAACATTTCTTCTCTTAAAAACAGCTCTGTAGATCTCAGAAGTAGCAAAGCATGTCATGTTACGTATCAGTTGCTATGGTAACTAATCTTTTCTAAAAAGAAGAAAGAGAACAAATTTGTAGAAGTCCATTTCTCATTATGAACAAAGGATGTCACTAAATAGTCTTTATTTTGCAACCCATTGCCTTTCTTTGTTTTACTCTTGTTTATAAAAGATCACAGTTGATTTAGTACAGGACTGCGCATTCTTTTTCTTCCAGTCTGAATATTTTGAGTTTCCTCTTTTCATGGAATTGCAGAAAAACAAGATCATTCCAGATATTGGACTGATTTTTTTAAAAAAAAATCATTTGTGTAAAGGTATAATTTTACTCAGCAGTCTTTATGAGATCTACTTTGGGTTGGAAATTTTTACATTACCAAGAAAAATTACACCTAGTGAAGAACTCAGGGCAAATTCTAACTTATTTCTCTATTTCTATTTCCCTGACCTGAACCAGAGAAGTTCACCAGGACTGGAAAAGTCCTTCAGGTCTTGGTCACTGATCCCACTGTGAGCCTCTGTCTTGCATTGGGATGTCAATCTACTCCTTTCATAATTAGTTTCTGAGATATTGCTTGCTGGGATCACGGGACTCCTGAACTTCTTTCTTCAAAGAAAAGTGCAAGCATTAATTTCCTAAAAAAGAGATTTCCTTGTACCTGATCTGTATTAGGCAGTGGTGTCTGGGAATCCTGCCTGCAGAATTGGTGGTAACAGTTTTCATAAAAATCCAAGAAAAAAAGTACTACTTTGTTGGTGTGGCTTTATCTCAGTGTAAGACTCAAACAGAGTAGCTTGGGAGTGCTGCTTTTGAGATCCTCAGACAGCAGAGTTACTGCAAGGGCAGCCCTGTGCCTAATTGCAGGGGCATCCCCCAGCCCAAAGTTAACACAAACACTGTGACAACAGAGACGTGGCCATTTCAGAGGTTGAAATATGAGAAAAGGTGATGCTGGTGGGTAGGAATGAAGGGAATGCCTTAATAAAAGCTCTGTAAATCACGTCAAAAGATTTCTTGTTTGCTTTTCTCAGCCACTTCCTTTCTCTCTCCTCCTCGCTGCTGTATTCCACAAGATAAGAATCAGGAAGTAACAAAAATGCTTTATATTGTTCAGATGTATAGGAGGGAAATGTAAAAATTTAGCAATTGTATTAATCGGCTTTCTTATTCATGTACTGGCAAAGAAAACTTGTCCCTTGCCAGGCTGAAGCCCCCAGAAGAAAGCTGCTTCTACACACTCAGCTGGAGAATGGCATCCATTTAATAAGTGGCTCCACTTGGCATAGCTTTGAGCAATGCATTGTGTTAACTTTATCAGATTTACCAAATGACGTATCTGCCTACAAAAGTCATGGGCGGGAGGAAAATGCAGCTCAGCTATAGCAATACTTTCTTGTAACCAGTAGAAAGTCAGAATTGGTATGTTGTAAGGGTCAGAATAGTCCTTAACCCTCCTAGATGCTCATTGTATGAACTGGAAACCAGCACAGAAAAATGAGGATCTAAAGAATTCTGGAATATGTATCATTAAATTTCCAAATTTAGAACAAACAAGCGTTTATTGCAGAAAATTCTGCAATTCTTCAGTATCTATATCAAGAGCTGGATAAAATAATTTATTCCCTTAGCTAAAATCCTCCGTATCCCAAGAGACACTGCAATGGAGATGTGATTCCTCTAGAGAAGCTCTAATTCTGCCTTACAGAAGTGAAAAAGCTTCTTATAAGAAACAGCTTTTTTAATTTTTGAATGCTACAGTGTCAGCAGAGCAGCTGCGAGGAGGACGGAAAAGCAGGCAGAAACCAGCCTTGAAGTGTGTTTGACAGGAAATAGCCTAAAAGTGGTCGATGTCTGAAAAAGTGGCACAGGCAGACCTTAAGGGAAAGAGGAGATCTGCAAAAGCTTCTAGAAGTTTTTAGGGTTATTTGAGACCAGCTAATTACACAGCTGAGGGAGCTGAGCTCAGGCAAGGCTGGTGACAGGAGCAGAGCAGCTTGATCTAGGTCACGGAACTGCACGGCTCAGGTTTTTCTGTCTGAGGAACTTTTATAGCTCCCATCTGCATAGTATGTGAGAGCCTTACACCCTTTTAATGTGTTTATTCTCAAAATGATCCTGTGAGGCAGGAGAGCAGTATTACTGCTATTGCACTCCTAGTAAACTAAAACCTGGAGACTGTAGGGAAGATCCTCAGTTGGCATAGATTGTCAAAGCTCTGTTAAAACCAAGAGCATGTGCTGACTGTCCAGCAAGGGGAGGGGAAGCAGGATGATTTAAAGCAGCTGAGGTTTTTTCCCTATGTGATTTGTTCAAGGTCGCACAGGCTCATTGCAGTATTGGAAAATGAAACCACTTTTTTGAGGAACACTAAGGACTGGCCCATCATTTTGTTTCTCATGTCTCATACAGGTAAATGGGACTGAAGAAGAAACCTGAGCTGCAGACCTGTAAAATGCACGAGGGAGCTGATGCACAGATATAATTTACTATAGCTATGGCAGCCTTTTCTGGTCTCTTCTAACTCTGTCAGTTATTGGGTTTTCTGTTTTGGTTTTGTTTGTTGTGTTTGGGGTTTTTTTTTCCTAGCATTAGTTGTTTTGGTTATTTTTTTTTTTGTGCTGGAGAGACTGTTATTCTATTAGCAGCAGAAAACACTAGAACTCAGAGGAAAATGCTTGTTTCTCATGGAAATGAAGTTGGGAGATAAGCACACAAAACTGAGGTATTTTTCAAAAATTAATAGTTCTTTTAAAAGTACTTTCACTGCATTTAAAGCAGTTTGAATTTCATAGTTGTGAAACATATAAAATATTTCGTCTATTTTTTGTACTTTAGCAGCAAGAGAATAAAATTAACAATTCCCTTCCTGCAAGTTGCTTGCATGTCAACTGCTGTTCTCTGATCCATCTTATCCGTTGATGGTAGCAACAACATCTGGCAGCCTTGAACAACAGCCATTACGTTCGAATTTTTCAGATAGAAACCTTGAAACAATGAGCAGGGATGACAGATGCCAATCTCTTTCTCTGACAGGTCAAATGTAAATTTCTTCTTGAATGACTCAGGTTTTGCAGCATTTAAAGCAAAACAAGAATTAACACTATGGTATAAAATGAATTAAGATGCACACACTAAATGCCAAAGATAGATATATGCACCAATAATATAAACTTACTGCCATGTGAACCAAGTACCAACTAAGGGCAGCACAGGGAGTGTACAACTGTCTGTGAAGGCAGAAGAAGATTTGTGCTCTTCATTGCAAATACTTTCACAGCAGTCAAAAAAGAAATCTTTAACTGACAAGGAAGGTCTGCTGTTACTTTGATCCTATCAATCAAGAGTCCAGTAGGTCCTAACTCAAATATGCTGTGTCTTAGTTTCACCCTTGGACAAATTTTTGCTTCTACCATTCTGAAGAATGATTGATTTAGGCCTCTTTTTTTCTTTTTTCTTTCTTTTTTTTTTCTTTTTTTTTTTTTCTATAGGCCTATAAGAAATGATCTTTGGAAAGTAGCTGATAGTTTCAGGGTTATTGACAATTGCCTCCCCAGAAGAGCGTCAAGATGACAAATGCATTTGAGAGCGACTATTTTTAATGTTGGATGTCATGGCAGAAAACTAATTAAAGATGTCATTTCTGTTTTATTTGTGCTAGGAAGACTCTGTCAGCAGCTTACTGTTATAACACAATATGCCAGATACATTTAGAAAGTAGGAAACAGACATGGGACAAAAATATAACTGAAATAGGCAAGGCCAGCCAGGAGGAATGAATGAAAGGTAAAAAAGATGTAAGAAATTTTTCTTCAGCATACATTTCATCTTAACTCTCTTACCAACTCCATTTCAGTTCAGATTTACTTTGTATAGTACCTTAATTCTGTTGGTTATTGCTTTTATCTGCATGGGATCGTTAATAAAGTGCTGGATTCTACACCTCAGTTGTAGATCTGAGGAGCAGAAATCTATAGACAGGTTTGTTGTGTATAATTTATCTATACAAAAAGTATATGCACCATAGATGAGATTCTGTTCCTGTGCAATGATCACATGTTTGCATGTCTCCAGTATGTCCCTCTCATCTTTAGTAAAGGAGATGGAAAAGAATGCATACACCATTTTTTTAGACTCATTATTAAGAAAAAAAGCAAGTAGGGTAGGGATCCTTTCTGGACCAGTTCAGAATGCCCTTACAGGGCTTGGAAAATAATCTCATGGATTAAAGAAAATTTAAGGCTTTTTTCCCCTTTCCTTTCTTGCAGAGTTTTATAAGAAGGCAATACCTTTTAACAACAGCATCTGATGGAGTTGGAAAAGCAGATGAGCTTTCTGTCACATAACGATTTCTTTGGGTCTCTTGTGCTGTTTAAACCCACAGGACTTTTCTTGTTTGCATCTATTCAGCACCACAGTTGCAGCCACTTTAGTACCACTTTTCTTTCCCTTTATAGCACCATGTCTATTCAACACCAGAATGAATCCCGAATCCTACAAACAGCACAAATCCTATGACTCCTACTTCTGGTTTCCTAATGCGAAATCTCTCACCACCACCATCAGATATCTTTTGCATAGTATTCATCAGCAGCAAAAGAGGAGATGCTAATAAGTATCAACTCAAGGGTACCGTGTAACATAACTAAGTCCATATGGTTTTGCTAACCCAGCCAGCTTTTCAAGATTATTTTAATACGCACACTTCGGTCCTTGCAGCCGGACAAGCTGGGAGTTCATTTGTTGTCTCTTTTTCTTTCCCTCTTTTTACTTTTTTCCTAAGTCTCCACCATCTGTTTTATGAATCCTTGAATTTATAATATAAAGGTCATAGTTTCACCAATATGGGGAATTGGATTTTACTAATAAGGCAAAAGTTCGCAAGAATTAAAATAATATTTACATTTTAATGAATGTATACATGCATATGCCACCATAAGTGGTTTGGACCCCATAACTAAAGTATTTGATATATTGCTGGGAAGATTCTCAGAGTTAAGTCTTGAATGAGTGGCTCCAAGGAAGAGATTTTAATCAGATTTTGGGGTTCTGCTATCAATTCTTCATATTTAAAACAGCCAATAACACAATTAGGGCACATTCCTGATTATTTTTTGTCTCTCTCTCTGTGTGTGTGTATGTATGTCTGAGTAGAAAATACTGTTGCAACATCATATCAGCAATATAGAGCAAACGTCCACCTAAAATCCTATTGGACAGGAACAGGATCTTAAAATTAAAACCTGAAATGGAACACATTTCACTCAGACTCTCAGAGACTCACCAGTTGTGAACTTTTTGGTGAATGGTTACTCATCCAGATCCTTAGGGTGTAAACCCAGATGGCAAGGCCATCCTGCAGTGCTTACAGAATATAAGACAGCAGAGATCTGCACAGCTGGGATATCAGAAAACAGCCAAATGGAAATTAACTTCTTCTCCTCTGTAACCCCAGGAAGACTCTCACAAAATAACACTTCTGGCAGTATTAAAGAGTGGCTACTAACATCCGTTTTCTTGTGGCTTCTTTCGTTTGGAATTTCAGCAGCATCACTGTCCTTTCTGGGAAGAGGGGTAGCAGAATCAAGGCACTGGCACTCAAAGATGGACATGGCACAAGCAGGAGGACCTCTGATTGGGTATCAGGACAGAAGACAGAGAGCAGACGGTGTTATTTAACCAATTCTAAGAGCCAATGAAGGGGGAATATGGGCATTTGTGACTGTGACACTGTAAGCATGTGTATAAAACTAGGCTGTGGCTTCGCTGCTTGTTGAGTCCCTCAAGAGGGGCTCAAGCATTCTTGATAAGTCTGCTGAGTTCCATGTGTTAGGATAACATCTTCCTTCTTCCACCCCAAAAATAGTCTGAGAGCAAGTCAAACATAAGAAAAATTACACGGTATATCATATTCATTAATCGATTTTTAAGAACAGTTTTTGAAAAGTGATTATTTTAGGATTGAAAAAGTAACCTTTCTGCTATTGTATTGTGGTTATTACTTCTGGGGATAATTCATCATTGCCTTAACTAGATAAATGAAAGTTAACTTTAAACTGTATTTGTGATGTGAAGGTCAAAGCTCTGCGTAGGTATTTCTCTAAGGATTTATGGGGTTTTATTTTACTGGTTTTACAGAACACACACACAGCGCTACATAAAAATAAAGTTACATTTTATGATCCCCTACTCTGACACCTGAATACAGTGAAGAATCAGTCAGAAACTCAAGTGTTTCCAGTCACTGAATTCCTTATCATAGACAAAAGGTCAGACTGGGTTAAAGAAAGACTTTTCATCCTATACAGCATATTCCATTTAAATTAAGCACAGAGAACTTACAGGAGGAACAAAAGGTAAAAAATCCCAAAGATCTCAATTAGTAACATAAAATACTAGCCACACTTAATGAATATTCAAACATTTTCCCAGGCACTACAGCAGACTATGCATTTTTCTTGAGCACAGATTTCCCTCCTCAGCCTCACTCCCTCCTTGCAGGTCAGACAAGTTGAGCGCATCACCACATTAGCTCTCCTCACCTCCCGCTGCGGGAAGGACCCCTGCAGTAGCACGGCTGTCCGTCACCCTGAAGTGATTAGACAAAATCTTGCTTTCCCTGGCAGTGATGAGCCTCTGCCAGCCCAGCCCAGCTCCCCACTGATTGCTCCAGCCGCAACTGGAAATCCATGACACTGCCACCCCTGACAGCCTCGTCAGGCACTGCCTGTCAGCTCAGCACAGCTCTGACCTCCACCACTGAGCCAGCAGCTCCAGCTTCCCCTGCCTCGGCATATTGCCATATGGGGATAATAGCAGGAACAAAGGATTTGCCTCTCAAAACTGATTTTTTTCCTCTGCTTTTGCTATTCAGTATCCCTGAAATAATTTTCCAAAGCACTGACATCAATCTGTTCAAGCACAACCAAGTGCTCACAGTCCCAAGTTCAGTTATGAAAACATGTAATCATTAATAAAAAGTCCTCCAGACAGTAACCTTAGTTCCAGCTGGGGAGGCCTGAGGTTATGAATTCTGATCTGTCAGCAATAAACAGGCAGGCATATATTCACAAGCAAGAACAATTCTCACTGGTATCAGTGGGAAGCATATTGCAGGCAAAGGGCAGCGTTTAACTTTTTTTGATAACTCTTCACACCATTCATATCATGCCTGTGACCTCTGGGACTCTTCATGAAACACAAACTTCAGCCTGAGCAGAGTCCTTAGGAGCCACTGCACTTTTAGAATGAGGAAGCATAACACAATCTGATGTAATCTTTGAGATACTTTGAAACCCTGAGGACTAAAGAGTATTGTTTTCTTCTCTTGTTAGTGTGTTTGCATACAAATATTCATTCCCCAATCACAACTACTGCTGTTTGCTTTAGCAAAAATCTAAATATAGAGGAAATAATTCCACTTGTTCCATGCAAAGTCCTTTTTCTTTTTTTTTTTATTTTGGTAGCAGAATGCTATTTATGAGTCAGTGGCAGTTTACTGCTTTTCTATCTCAAGAATTTTTGGGGAAGGCTTTCAAACTAAGTTGGGTCTTCACTCATGTCAGCCGGGGAACTCAGTGATTTCAGTATCTGCATACTAGTGAAGATCAAGTCTTTACTCCCCACGTTTCTCCCCACCCCAGCATTTTGGTAAAGCACATGCAAAAAAAAAAAAAAAGTTTCATGAACTTCCAAAGATGGGGCAGGCAGTCCCATTAACACAAGGGATTTTATTTGCCTTCTGCATCTTTATCAATGTGTTTGAGAACTGAACTGACAGAGAACTTAACAGTGTCATGAAAAGTGTTTTCTGTCTTATCAAAAATATGATGATCTCTCCTACATTTTCTCAATAGGTAGAATTTTAAAGATGAGATAAATAGATGTAACACCCCACAGGACCCATGACTTTGGAGTAAAAATATTTAGAACAATAAATATAATGACTACAGGAGAAACCAAAGAACTTCAGTCAGACACGAGCTATTGCCCACAACACTTGTCAAGTGTGACAGTTACAACCCAAGAGACAACTAAACAGTTTTCCCTGTAAGGTTCAATGTGTTAGTGGGGCAATACATGTGGGAACTCAAGAAACACATACAATGTAAATACACAGTGACAGTACAAACCAGCATAAGATCTTACCCATTCATATTCCAATAAAACCATCCAAAGAGTCAACAGTATGAAGACAGAGCAGAGTCAAGAGGCCTAGCTGTACACAACACACTGCTTTCCTACTATGATTTAATACAAAAATAATATTGAAATATAAAATAGCCCTGTTGTGGGCTATCTGTATTCCTTCTAGTTACTTAGCATAAAAATCCTGTGAACAAATACCATGGTTTGGGTTTGGGCAGTGTAAAAGGAAGAGTGGGTAATAAGAACACTTAATGGAGAAGGATACTAAATGATTAATCTTTAAACTTCAGACAACAAACAGGAAAGGGAGACCATGCCGTGTTACTAGACTTTCAGAGTGCAAATACACAGTGGGCATGGGCTGCCCACAGACTACACAGACAAGATCATGGCTGCTGAAATGCCATGTTAGTCCAGAGCAGAGACAAATCAAAATTAAATTGCTCCCAGACTTAATTCAGCCATGAATAATCATGGATCAGTGAGCTCTAATATGAAGTTGGATAAAATAAAGCTACAGGCAACCTGGAATTTGAATATAGCCAATAACTGGATAGAGGACTGAATTTATGGAAAATGCCTTCCTGGACCTCATGCGAATTTAGGCTCTGGTGTTATGTTGCAACTGAGAAGGTTACAACAATGTATTTAAGCAGAGGACTATCCCATACAAGTTGAAATAATACTTGACGGATTGACTAGCAAAATAGAATGTTGAATTTGTCTCAGACATCTAAAGATTATCAGGGTGACTCCACTAGTCATATGAATGATTCATGTAGTCCAGTATTTGGCATTTAACAGAAGCCTTTCACAGAGGCTCAGAAGTATATAAGCCCAGGATGGATCGATACTTTCCCTGTGTCTGAGCTGCCAGCACCTCCCAAACTGACAGTTGACTCAATGATGTCATGATTATTCAACTTTCTGTCATTTATTTAATCATATTTTGAACCCATCAAAACTTGCAGCAACTTAAAAAGTCACCAGGTATGTTTCGCAACTTAATTATGCATATCACAAAAAAGTTCTTTTCATTGAATATAAACTGACTGCCTGATCATTTAATTTCATGTGCCTTGGTTTATGTCCTTTGAATAGTGAATAATCGTTCCCTCAAGACTTGCCCTGTGTTATTCAGGATGGTATAGATCTCTGTAATAACCATTTGTAGTCATTTAATTTTTAAGCTATAGATTCTTCATTCTTTCACTTCCTCTGTATAAAGAAGGCATTCTGTACCACTGACTACTGTTCTCTGTGTCCTTCTAGGTTACTACATCCTTTTCTGAAACAAAGTGAGCAGACTTGAGGCATATATTTAAATGTCATTTCCCCAAAACATATGCAGCTGTATAGTGATGCTTCAGCATGTCTTTTTCAGTATTTCCTGCCACCTTCACTTTCCTGCCCATTACAGATGGGCTTATAATTCTCTTTCAATAATGGCATATTTAGAATCTACCATGATATATGAAGGGGTTTTTTGTGTGTGTGTGTTTTTTTTGTTTGGTTGTTTGGTTGGTTTTGTTTTGTTTTTGTTTTTATTTTGCTTGCTTTCCTTGGTGTGCATGGTTTCTTATTTATCAACAGTGAATTTCAACTGCTCCTTACTTGGCACTGTGACATGGTAGAACAGTGGTCTAGAGCTGTCCTCATTTTCAATACTCCCCATCATCAGGAAGCTTTCCTATTCATTCATTTTCCATCATACAAGAATATGTAAGATAGCACAGTAATAAAATCGAGACTATTAAAATTGCAACCATTCCAGCATCTCATTTCATTGTAAAAATAGATAATTTCTTCTGTCTCTGCTTTCTAACTTTAAAGTTTCTAAGCACAGTTTCTTTTGCCCTGTGACAGGTTGGTGTCTTTCACAGCCATTGGCAAGATCCTTGTCATGCACTTCAGTGTGCTTCAGGGAGGGAAAATGCAGCTGGTGCATGGAATTAAAGAGATATAAGTAATTATAACACTATAGTGGGGGTCAAAATACTCAAGGATCATGTTAAAAGATGAGCTTATTACAATTAAATACACTTTCTTATGGAAAAAAAAAACACTCTTGTAAAATGACTACTTAATCTGAAAGAAGCCTTGCTGAAAATTGAACCATGATTTAGACTAGAAATAGAGTGCAGCATTTTTAAATGGTGAAGGCAATCAGTCATTCAAACAAATAGCCAGCAGCAGTGGTGGATTCTATAAAAAGCATCTTGCAGTTAAATTTATTTCTTGCAAGTTTTATGTTTTCTATTATGAAGAAAATTAGATTAGTCTGTTTTGATGGTACTTTATGCATTGAACCTAGAGTCTACTTAATGATGTGCTGCTTTATTAATTCCTTTTTTGGTCCAGTTTCTGGAAAATGTACTAACAATATGCTTCCATGCCAGTGCAGCCTGGAAATCGTACACAGATAATAGTTTGTTAAAAATGATCAGTTAATAGTTTTCTCTCTAATCTCATCCAAAGAAATGTGCTCTATTAATAAGCACACACAGTGTGGTATTTACAATCACTGTGCCCCTCTATTACAGACTGTTCTTATGGGCTTAAAATATTTAACTGTTACACAATCTCTCCCTTGGTTCCTTTGTCTGGATAACCTGCACAACTGCCATCCATGGGCAAAGCTAGTAGCTGGCAACTTTCTGAGTTAAATTTCAAGTTAAAGCACCATAGAGATCCTCTGATGGATGTGGAATACAACAGCTGCTTAAAGAGCAATAGATGTCTGCTCTCATCTCCTTGAGTGATGGTGATATAATTCCTTTATTCTCAAATTGCTGTGAAGATCTCCCACGTGGCCAAAGGCAGCCAGCACAGACAATGAGAGGGTTTACTGCTTTCAGCCTTACGATTATACAATTATCTCTGTCTGATATACTGTTCCAGAATCATCTGAGCTGACAGCCATAAGTCTGTTCAATGCTGTATCAATTTGTGTAATATTTCTTCCTGTAATCAAATGTCATATTTCTGATCCAGCCAACTTCAGCTTATATTGGGACCACTGGCTTCAGCTTCTCCATGAGCCATGTGATCTCAGTGTGTACACAGAGCGATTGTCCTTGTTCCAAGCTCCATAAACAAAGAGCAAATGTATTTATTTGGAATATATTGGCTACAATTTTTTCCTGCATTGCTGAAAAATGTGCCCAAGCACATCTCAAGCGATGCTTGTAATCTGTAGTTTACTGCCTAGGCTGCTGGCAGTCTGGAGATCAAATAATGAGATGTGAGAGGTGTGCTGATCACTGCAGACCTAGTTACCTTACCTTGCAAGAGGAGACACACAGCAGACTCACAGGCATCCACTCCCACAACAGCTCATTAATCAGGAGCCTGCTGGTCCCATGTCTTTGCTATTCCACACTGGCAGGAGCTATGTTTACACAAGAGCTCTCAGTGAACTTGTTCCTAGGAAGGATACAAATACCTGGTCCCTTTCCTGACTGTAGAATGTACTTGTTGCCAAATCCATAGAGAGTTTTCTAGATAAATGGATGTCATTTCCCTAAAAAACAAACAAAAAAAAAAAAAACCTCCCCCCAAAAAAAAAAAAACCGCAAACAAAAAACAAGACACACACACACACAAAACCCCAGGAAAAAAAAAAAAACAACAAACAAAAAACCCCACAATGAACAAAGTACAATGAAAACCAGCATTAAACAGGTCTCTCTCAGCAGTGCACTTGGAGTTCAGCATGAGACCACACTAAAAGAAGGAAACAAAATATAGAGGGGCATTTCCAATGTTTCCAAAGATACATCCTTTTTTTCTCATTTTCCCAAACAAGAAGAAAAATAATTACTATGTATATTCTGTTTCTTCAGAAAAAAGAAAATAGGCAGTCCAAGATCAAGGGTAAATTCAGTTAAATAGAGGGAGCCCAGAGAAGTTTGATTCTAAATTGGGCAATAATGAATGTGCACCTCTAAAGTCATACCTTTGAAAAATAGAGAGGTAAGTTACCTTCTGGCTGAGTAGCAGGTATTTGGGTATTTCCTTCTGCAGATTGCAACTCAGGAAGCACAAAATGATGAGTAGGAGGCTTTGCCAGAAATGTATGGGGGCAATAAAAATGGGAGTACACAAAGAACACTCTCCCACATGCATGCAAATAGAGGGAAGGGTGAGGAAGTGATATTTCAGTGTGATTTTCTTGACAAAGATTTGGTTATGATCCAAGGATTTAGCCTATTATGTTTTATTGAAAACATTGTTCTCAGTGAGGTTTTTTGTTAGTGAACTACAGACACAATGCTGAACTGTGAACTGAAAAGACATCAGCAATTAGCTCTAATTGAATACAAGGAACAAGATCAGACAGACCATCCATGAGCACAGAATAGGGGTCTCATTAAAATTTCTCTGCTAAATTTCTTTTGGACATCTGAAATTTTGGTGGTTCCATCTATGATTTACCATTCTTTAAACAGTTGTTTATAAAAAGCCCCCAAATCCCCTGTTTCCACAGGAAGCATCTAGAGCAGTCATGGCCCATACCTTCAAGAAAGCTAGTGCTGTGGGGTTACATGGTGTGGTACTACTAACTCAAGAACTCTGGACAAGCCCCACATTGTGGTGAAAGCAAAAATCACAGAATGAAGAGGACCTTCCTAAGAACACAGGTCTGTTCCCAAACAATGGCACAGGGCCCAACAATGTTACTTTTTAAGGAAACATCTATCCCACTCAGGACACTCCACATGTTGTACATTTTAACTACTGTTAACTCTTCCACTCTCAACATTCCAATACACCCTTAAAGAAATGGCTTTTCATTATACTCAGTTCATTTGTGTGCATTAAACACTGTGCCATTGACTGATTTGCAGAAATTCATCCCACTGTAGTAGGCTTTTGGTTCTATTTCAAGTGAAAGATGATGTAGGATGTGGTGGGATAATGGAACTGTTGTAAAGATATTGGAATTTCACTGTGAAAACTATTATCGGCCAGGCAACACCACAGGGAGCCATCTCCAACACATTTGGGGTTTTTTGTAAAACAGAACCCATCCATTTTGCATTGTTGATTTCATATTTCAGTAAAACGCACATATTTTATTTGGGAGGTGAAAGAAAAGCAATTATCGTCCTGCCTTGCTAAATCTATGGATGGATATATGAGAAAACTTCAGCAGGTGACAGTTCATTTGTTAAATGTGGCATAGACAGGATGGTATAGCAAAGTGGAAATCAATTATTTCACTCTGATATATTTATTATGTATTATTTCTAGAGCATCTGTGCTCAGAACTCTTAAATAAAGTCAAAGCTCTGCCACTTCAGATGGTGTAAAGTAAAACAAATGTCATGGAATGGCCATACTGCCCAGCCAGCAGAGAGTGAGGCACTCAGGCAATTTAAAAATATATGAACAAAATGTTTATACTTATTTCTCTTTTTCCTTGAAAGTGAAATGGAGGAGTGAAAGGAAGTAGAAAATGAAGGAAAATAAGAGAAATAGTTGCATAAACCAGTGTAAACACGCTACAGGTTTCTCTTTTCAAAATATTTTGCATTAAATTCTGCCTGCAGAAAGACCTTTGACTGGTTATCTATGCAATCCCTTAAAAACAAAATACCCCCTTAACAACAACAACAATAACAACAACAACAAAACACACACACACACAAAAAAAACAAAGAACCACAAAAACAAACACAAACAAACTAACAAACAAAACCCCCCCAAAAAAAAAAACAACAGAAAACCCACACAAAACAAAAATAACACAACAAAAACCCAGAGAAACTTGTAGAATTCTTGTATACTACATAAAACTTTTTAGACTAATAATGGAAAATACTGGATAAACTCTCAGAGGACATGGACAAAACTATTACCATTAGCTCTTATTTAAATTCAGTCAATTGATTATATTCTTTCTTTCAAAGTTACTGATTGTTTTTCTAAGACATTTTAATCTCTTTCACTTTTAAGTTTAGATCATCGTCAGCTTTATCATTCTGTGCCTACTGATGAAACGAGAATTAACAGTATCTTTGGATGTTTGATATCAAATTTACAACATTTCCAGGGCACTCTTGCAGAGAACACTAACAAAGTATCACAATCTGATTACACACCTAATTGCTTCCTTCCCATTGGTCCTTTTGACCAGTAACCAAAGCACTTTTAGGACTGTTTATCTTGTATTTCCTAGAAATAAATGAGTACCCTCAGTATTTTCTTTCCTCTTTGGTCAATAACAATGAGACACACAAAGGCCAGCAGAGAATGCGAGCACATTTGCCTACATCCACACACAGACCACTCCAAATATCCTGAGATCCATTTCCAAGCTTGTGCCTTGCATCTCTGTTTTCAGTTCTACCCTTTATAGTCTTTCCACAGGTATGCATGAACACGCAGAACGCACAGAAATGAGTATATACAATTTTTAGAGTTACATATATAGCATATATATAGTGGGGTTTTAGCTATAACCAGATGCTCTTTTCAGTCTTAAATCCAACTCACCACAAATCCCAATAATGGAGGAAACGAGGGAAGGAGTTTAAGCAGCCCATCACACTGGCTGTGATCATCTAGAGAGTGCAAATTACATGACAAGAAAAGGAGTCTCCAGGAAGGAACAATCAGTGATGGAGCTGAAGGCAGGAGAAATTCACCTACTTCCCAGCTCAGCAGGGAATATCACCTTTATCCTTGTCTCATCTGCTATACCAAATAGGGTAATTTGGTTTTCCAGTGCCCTGCTTTTAGGAGATGGAAGAGGCCACACAAATTCAGCATGAATTGCTGAAACAGAACATCTATTTTTTTCAACAAGTTACTCAAAATTTTATAATTTTGAGAGAAAATATTAAACTGGTAAGAATGGAATTTTTCAGGAATGTTATTGTCCAGAATGTGAACTAATGACAGTTGGAGCTGTATTTAGGACACACAAAGGACATCAGTTTGTCTGGCACTAATGAGAGGGAAATGAGAGCTTTCATTTTCCTTGTAGCATCCCAATGGGTGAATGTGCTGCCACTGAACATCCTAGTAGGTCCTTTTCTGCGTAATCAACCCCTGCAATACCTCTGAGGTGATTATCATTGGCAAATATCAGTCAGGTCATATCTGGCAAGAACAGTTATACATGAAATTTTGCATAGACATGTAGCACAGATTTTCTCAAGACAGTGTTAAGCAAACAAAAAAATACTAAATAGATAGAAATACTTTTGTTTTGAAGCTTTAAAAATCACTGTTGTGTCATGTGATGTAGCAGTGTCATGGCTCATACGCTTCAAACAAAAAAACTCAAATCCCTCAAAAAGGCAGAGGATCATGGAACATCCCAAATTATCATTCTATGACTGTTAGTCCAACATGGTACAACAGAACATGCAGTTTAGACAGGAGAATGCTATTTTCAGCAGGCTTTATCAAAAGTCATGAAGCCGCTTTTCAAAAAGAAACGTCATCTGTCAGTTCAAGAAAGAGAATGAATGATAATCTTTCTTTAAAACTGCCATGGAGAGATTCAACGTTCATCAACTCCCTTCATTCTCATTAGCAGAATTTAAATACCCAATTTAGCAACCTTTCACTTCTCCTTTTTAGATGATGGTGTGTTACTAAACTCATTTTATAGAGAATAATTGGTAATAATATTCCCCTTCTTTCTGTGAAACCCTGAGATGTTTCACAAAATAATTTCCATTTCATCTGGAATATTTTCCCTTCTGCAATACCTGTGGAATCAACCCAATTGTCTGTCTGTTTCAGAAATCATTACTCTCTAGTGCAAACCATCTCTGAGATGCTTTTATTACTTCTGAAAGCGTTACCTGCTGATGGATGGAATGTAATTGAGCACAGATGCTATTTGCGATGAATAGACAGTCCAAACTTCCAAACAATTGCACAGCGTTGAGTTCCTCTGAGTGCACAAATAAGCTCCTTATTGTTTTTAATTTTTATCCAGTGGGCTTGAAAATTGCAGCCACATGAAAACGTTACCTGAATTAGAAAAGCAAAGAAAGC
Source organism: Anabacerthia variegaticeps (assembly GCA_035583185.1). Taxonomy (NCBI): domain Eukaryota; kingdom Metazoa; phylum Chordata; class Aves; order Passeriformes; family Furnariidae; genus Anabacerthia; species Anabacerthia variegaticeps. Next base: position 317,714 of record JAWWEW010000002.1, on the reverse strand, counting down.
ATTGGATGTTGTGGAGCTGCAAAGACTTTGTGGTCTTGATCTTCCTTGCTTTGAAAAACCTCCTGCAGACTTCAGTGGGGTTTGGAGTAGACCTTCTCTGAGGTACAGAAACCAAAGCCAGTTTCTGTATACTTGGTGTGACTTCTCTAAACAGAAACTAATTAATATTTTGACATTTCAGAGCAGTAGTTGGTATTTAAACAGGAATATTTCCAGAGATCATTGCACTTGATATTGAACAATGCAATTACTGACATCAGAAACATGTCATTTCCATAGTACTATGGATTAGTGTGCCCAGAGCGATGGACAAGGCATATCAGCAGTACTAAAGAGTAAAGAAAAAACCAAACCGCCTATGAAAATTCTGTAAATATCAAAAAAATTCTAAAGGCTGACCTTTTATGGACATCCAATAACTTAGATATTTATTCTAAGTTTATCTGAAACAACAAGAAATCAAATTTGGAAGGAGCTAAGCCTGAGGGTAGGCTTTTTCGTGGCATTTCAGAACTCACATGTTTTTTTTCCTGGAGAAGAGAGTGCTCTCCGTTTAACTGGCATCCCATCAGAATAGAAATTTCCTGCACTTTTTAGTTATGTAGGAACCTCAAAGAACTTACAGTTTAGGTTTCCAAGCTCTGCTGTTTCAAGCATTCTTATAGAAATTACTTGTTGAAAATAGGTATTTCCCTGAAGTCAAATGGATTTGTGTACATATTATACAAAGATTTCACAGGTAAAGCTTTCCCTGGAAAGGCCACTGGTGGGATACAGATGTGTTAAATCCACAAAACTTCCTCACAGCTGTTCCGTTTCTGACAGCCACACATCTTGGATTTTGTTGTCAATCTCTAAAATAAATAAAGTTAAAGCACTGCATTAATGAATTCCTTTCTTCCAGAAACTACAGTGAGAAATCAAAAAGAAAAACAGGACTTGCTAAGTGGCTAATACTTGCTAAAATTATTATTACTAATCTACTTTTTGTACTTTTTTCCGTCTTAACTTGGATGTGTCAGAAGAATTTCAGATGGACTATGATACATATCCTAAGGGCTACAAATTGCATTGAACTATTTGAACCTGCAGTTAAAAAAGTATCTGCACAAACCCAAATGACATTCAGTGTTTTATTCAAGCTTCTGGTTTCCTCCTCAGTGCTCTGGGGATACAAGTCCTAACATTCAGCTTCCCTTTTATTGTCACTTGCCCATAGAACCACAGTCAAGCCATGCCAGTACCTTTTATGTGCCTTCTATATGAAAAATCACACAGGAAAAAGAAAAGAAGAAAGAAATTACACACCATGTGTGCAAGACAGTGCTTGTCTATTCAGAACAAGGGCTTTTAGCTGTTTTCTACCTTTGATTTTTCTCTTTTGAGAAGAGAAATAAAGAAAAAAGTAATTGGCAAGGCTGTCTACAGATCACTGTAGAGAACTATGGCAACATTTGGAGTACACACACTTTGCAGTTTTAAAGTATTTTGCATATTTTACACACATGCAGATATATATTTAAAATGCAGTATTAGAGGAAAAACAAGACAGTAAACTTCTGAGACTGCCACTGTTACAACCTTTCTGTCCTTTTAAAAAAACATATAATGTCTGAAAGTTAATGCACAATGAAATTACTATACTTTATAAGGTAAGAAATCTAACCACAGTATTAACTTTGCTTTGCTTCTGTCTCCTTACCAACTAAATGCCTGCTCTTAAACTCTACTTAGGATAATTTTTGCAACACCTGTCCTTATCCTTTTTTGTGTGACAATGTGACAATCATTTCACAGTATGGGACTGTCCCCTAGTTATCAGTCAAAAGTCTTGTTCCTCAGAAGACTCACACCACTTCACATGCCAGGAAAACAATCTGTCTGGTCAGTCAAGGATTTTCTCAGGGATTTTTGCAGTGATTCTTTCATGTCTGCAAAACAGTCTGTTAGTGTAGGCAATTATTTATGTTTGTGGAAAAAAAACCCAATCTGCATTACTGACTAATAGAATACTGTGCAAACTGTTTACAAGGCCCATTAAAAAAACCACAAACAAAAAAAAACAACAACCCAGCAACAAAAATGAAACAAACAAACCCAACTAAAAAACACTGCTGCTTCAGATTGGGGGTGTATCATACAAAAGCTTCATATCTAGATATGGTGGTGAACAGGGGATTTATCTCACTCCCAGTTCATCTTCAAACACTATACTTGGATAAATTTGTTAGGTCTGACTTCCTCCCAGCTGAGTCTAAGCACGACTGATAGTTCTCAGTTCCTCCCTGGTCAAGGTATCGGGCAGTGCCCAGAAGGTAACAGAGATGCTCAGAGGGTTCAGCCATCTCTGGAAGTACCTATTCTTTAAAAGACCCTAAGGATAACCAGGGTGATTGTGGCCTTTTGGCAGACAGTCACACATATCTCAGCACCAGCATTAAATGTGTGTTCCTGCTGTCCTTTCCAAATGTGCCTAGGTAAAGTGCCAATCTTTTACTGCCATGGAATGTATATTCTGCCAGATTTTCCAGAAGCATAGGGATGGGCTACAGGTACTCGGGGTCAGACTTTTAAAGGCACAGATACGTGTTTGAATGTTAAGACTTTCTTACCTTCATTTAAGACTTTCTAAAGCAGCAGAAGTTTAGAGCTCAGGCACCCCTTTGCATCTGTAAACAAAATTAGAAGTGCGCAGAGGGCTTAGAGCAGAATGATTAACAGCAACACAGTAAGCACTGAATAACTTAAGATTTGCACCCACACAGCAAGAACAGCTCAAAGGAATGAAAATGCAGAAGTCTAATAGAACTGGGCCCTGGCTCCTAATGTGTGTTGCTGTCACAGGAGAGTTAACATCTAATCAGCTATTTAAATTAAAATGTCTAAGCATCAAAGTTAACTAAATGCCTTAAGCGAGGGCATTTAGCCAGAAAATGCTAAAATACACATCAAAGAATATTTCTAGCTGAAGGGTATGGACTCAAGGGCCTAAAGGTGAGAGAAAAAAAAGGTCTGAGCATTTTACCTTTAAAGCTGCAACACACAGAGGAGTTGATGCATGCCAGATGCTAAAGGGGTATAAGGTTGGCTCCTGCCTGCAGCAGAGAAATGATGGATACAGGTGCAGGAGCTTCTGCTGCTGTGTGATAAGGCTACAAGTGGGAAGCAAGAGGTGGATGAATTGGGAGGCATTTGTAAATGCAGTAATGACTCACAGATTAGGTCCTGTCTTCCTTCTTATAAAACTGACACCCCAAAAGTAAAATTAAGCAAATTACTATATTAATTTATTAATAATAATTTGTTATTATTTGTTATTAGTAGTATATTAATTTGCTATTAAGCAACATAAGTATAAGAAACAAAATCAGTTAGAAATTCTTATCTCAGTCCCTAATAAAGTACAAGCTCTCAAGAATTCCTGAATGTATATTCAGCTCTTCTAAAGAAGGGCTGAGGGCATAATGTGAATGTCAGGAGTGATATGGAGAATGAGGTCTAGCTAAAACACCTGAAATCAGAATTATTTATTACCTCAGAGGAAACTGAGATAAGTGGGCTACAGAAAGGCAACTTTATCTGTGCAATTTTACTGCTACAAGCATACGAGCCAGCTGGGTTAGAGAACTGAAGAAAATGTAGTGTTGTAAGGGAAGTACTGTATTATCACAAGACTGCCATACAGAATATTGTTAATGTCTGGGATTTTTCATACAGCCGTGGAAAATATGCCCACCCAGCCTGTTGAACTGAGGACTGACAATGCTCTCAACCAGAAGTGATGCTGAATATTTGCCATCATTAGAGACGGTACTGCAAAAACTGAAGGCGGTGTCAGAAACAGGGGGTGCTTCCTTGAGACTAAACACAGGGTTAGGCTCCAGGACCAAGGAAAAGATGAACCTTGTTTCTGTGAAAGACAAGCTCATGACATGTGAATGAATCTCAGTCATGTAAAACACAGTTTGGCATGTATAAATCTGGGCAAAGCAGGAATCTTATCTTGTTCATCTCATGTAGCTGGGACAGTTTTGCAGTATAATATGGAAAATAGCAAAAAAAAAAAAAAAAAAAGGTTAGTTGGGTATGTTTTCATATCTCTTTCTAGTGTTTTTTCCAGCTGTAGCAAAACTGAAAAAAAATCCAAACTTGACCAATAAAAAAAAAAAACAACACAAAAAAAACCCCACAAAAACCAAACCACAAACCAATCACTTTTAAATCTGTGTGAAATCCCTGTTGACATTGTCCTTGACATGTCACACCTGACCAGTCAGACCCAGCTGTGAAGGCAACCAAAGCACCTGGCTGTGCACATGGCTCAGTTTTTGCCTGAACTCACAGTCAGAGTGGGCAGCACTGTGCCACCACCGAATCCTGAATTCCCCTCTTATCCAGTGTGCTCTGTGCTCATCTTACAGAGGTTTTACTATCCACAGAAGGTCATAACTAGATACCTGTAAGAATCTCCTCTCTCAGGGCTAGACAGGACCCTGACATATCTCAAAGGCAGCAGCATGTGCTGTGTGCTCCCAGGGCACAGGAGCAGCACTGTGACACCGACAGAGGCTGTGGGGCACAGCAGCCACCTTTCACTCCCCAAACAAGGGCAGTGGTCTGCACTTCAGCCACCCAGCTGTTTGTCTGAAATCCACAGGTCATAAGAGCAGACCTGGAGAAAGCAGAAGAGTTATGTGTGCAGCATCAGATATGGTAGGAAAAGCTTATAATCCTGGTGACCCTTCTTGCTTATGAGTGCCTGGATTCTGCCATGAGATACACTCTGTGTGTCTGCATTAGTGACAGATGTTGTTCTTAGGGCATCTGTGTGTTCCAGAGGGTTAGAAGGACACAGAAAGGCCTTGATAACCAAACAATCTCCAATAGTGAGCTCCGACAAACCTTTCATAAACAGGCTCTTTGCAAGGTCCAGTCACAGACACTACCCAGATTTTACAGCTCCCCTGAAACAAGAATGGAAATAAATACTATCAAGCATCCCCATTCCATCATTAGGTCCAGATCCTACTTCTTTTTTTTTTTTTTTTCAAGAGTGAGGTGAATAAATGTTCAGAAACAGTTTGGACAAGGCAATTTCTTTTTAAACACTGTGTAACTCCATGAGCTCTCACAAGAGCAAACCTTCAGAAGTTTTGAATAAAAAGGATGACAAGAAATCAGTCAGATCTAATCTATGCCAAGATGGTGAAAGAACTACAAACCAAGCTTTCCAAAATCAGTTTGTGCATACCTCCCAAATAAACAGTTAAGCCAAAAGAACCTGACATATATCAGGTGTCTTGTGAGCTACCTGCCCTCCAGTACCATTCTGGAGCAAAGTGGATCTTTGCTATTCACAGAGCATTACACTAATGTTTGAACTCTAAGGAAACATCAGGACAGGGTTTGCTTGTGAAGTGACATGGAGTGCAAGGGTGCTTTGCTTTTTCTAATGATTTTCTGAAGGAAGAGACTCAGGAGGATTTCAGCCTTCTGGGTACAGCAGGCACTGGGAGAGTCTATAGAACTGAGAGTTAAAGGTAAAGCAAGAGAAAGCAACTCTTGCCATCTGAAATTAAAAAAAAAAAAAAAAAAAGCTTTAAAAATATTTTTTTCCCATAAACTAGGAAGAAGAAAGGGGTCAACAGAGTCAACCAGTTGCCCGAAAAGATAAGGGATAGAGCTACTTTCTTCCCTGTCTCTTGTTTCCTGTCTATTCTGTAGAACTTCTCCTTCATCTTCTTTGTTGTATGATTAATATAAAGCTGCATGTTTCCTGCAGTAACTAAGTAGATTAGTTTCTTGTGCACAGAGCAGCTACTTTAAAAAGGCCCTGTATCACTCCTGAAAACAGGAGTTAGTCACCTAAATAACTTACTAATCTCTGTTGAAAATTTCACCCTTAGCATACTGCATGCCTCTCTTCTCCATCTGCAGACTGGAGATAAGAGCTTTGGAGTGTGGCTGCTGCTGTCATCTTGGGAATAAGAGAGGTAGAGGAAAAAAAACCCACAGCAGCAGTGAGCACTCAAGCTGGTATAATGGCAGTGCTGCACTGATAGCATCCTTTCTTGTACACTGTGCAAAAATGTTGCTGCTCATCTTATCAATTCAAGTACACTGATTCTCACCAATGGAGTATTTGACCTTCTGTGGCTTGTTTGAACCTTATGAAAACCTATACATAAAATCATACAAATTAACACACTTCTGCTCCCATCAGGCTTTCTGTACACCAATGAAAATAGAATGCAAATTTAATGGAATAACAGATGACTATGTATTCTACAGGATCCCTTGTAAGACAGTCTAAGCAAGAGTTCTCTAAGTTCATTACCCTGCTAAGCAGAGCTGATGTTGACTGCTATGTTAACCTTTCAAATTGCCTCTATCCAAGCAAAGGAAAACAAAAGCAGCAGCTAAAAGTACAGTTGTGGATTTAGGCTGAGCCTGAAAGTAAAGAGTTAAAAGTGCTGAATGAAACACTGAGTCAGCTCTGTTGGGATAAACTACTGCAAAGATCTAACAACATTTAGAACTTATGAGAACTTTCCAATCAGTTGCAGTTATTTCAAACTATGCTGAAAGATTTATTTGTTCTGCTACTACTATCAAAGCCAGCAAAAACTAAACCTCAAAGGCTTGGAAATTTCAATATCTGAATTGCCAGTGAGCCGGCTGATGCACAAATAAAACATTTCATTATGAATTCTGAAAATACACTTGAGTTTATAAATTTCAAATTGTATTCATCAAATCTTAAATGTTAAAACCAAAATAATTCCAAGAGCCATTTTTATTTTACATTAAATTTTTAATGGGCTTTCTGCAACCACAAAAGATAACAGTGCCAAGGTGTTTAATTTCTAATGCTGGACCTACCAGATGAGAACCCCCCTAGAATAGGAGGTTTTGGCACCTATTTCTTTCTTTCAATTTCACACCACCTCAAGCAGAAGTTCTGTCCCTAAGCCCTCTAGTTGTGAAAAATATTTTCTACACATCTTTCCTGTGCCAGTGAGGAAACCCCTGTTTATGACTGAGCCCAGACGTTTTGAATATTCATCTTGAATGTAAGTGACCAGCAGATGGATGAGCATGTCCTTTGTTCTGGCAGGAACTGTGGCATCCTCTCAGATTTTGTCTCTTCATCTTGCCTTGGAGGAGTCAACTCCATTGCTTACACAGCACTGTCCTTATGAGCTTTTATAACTATCATGAGGGAATCAAGTGCAACAAGCATCAATCAACTGATACTTCTTAAAGTGTTTGCACACTGTGCGGCCACATCACTTTGCCAAGTGCTGTGAGGATGACATGAAACGTAAGCACATCAGGGAAGTGGTGCTGTCCCATCCTAATCAATCAAATCCAGAGGCAGCAAAACTCCCAGCAGTTGGAGGGTACAATCCAGCCTGGAAACAGAGGAGGAAAAGGCATAACGATCTGCTGATGTGCAGTTCCTAATGAGCAGAGAAGCAGAAATGCAACGAGCCACAAAAACCCCCAACACTTTGAAGCTGCAGGAGCAGAGCAGCAGCCTCACTAACGGGACTTTGTTTGTTCTTCGTTTCTAAACAAGGAAGCAGAGTCGGCAGTTTTAGATCTGGCAACTCTTTTAAACTCAAACTCATGCTGAGCAAACCACAAATATTCAGAGTTAAAGCTGAGATATTCTGGAATTTTATAACTCAAGTGTGCAAACACCAGTGATTTAAATCACACTTGAACTGCCCAATTGGGTAAGATGTACACTTGCTACATTCACTTCTCTAGAGCTTAACGTTTGAAGTGTTCTTTCTGTAAATTCAGTGAAGAATCAGAACTGATGCCCCAGTGTCATTCCCTGGAGACAATCCATGTCCACATGTGCTGAGTTGGGCTAATTTTGTTCACAGTAGGCCATTTGGGGCTCTGGCCTGGGTTTGTACTGGAAAGAGTAAACAAAATCAAGGATATTCCAGCCAAACCCAGCATACCACAGACCCATTAAATGACATAAATAAGGATACACAAATAATACTTACCTGTGAATGAGAGAAAGGAACGTTATTCAGACAGCGTATTCCAATCCTCTGTGGGAGAATACAAATGATTATTTAGTCAATGCAAGGCCATATTCCATCTGTGAAGCCCCCCTGCATCCTTGTACCAGTGAAACTTACACAGCTGGCAAATTTTAAAAAAAAAAGCAATTACAAGAGGCATTTTGAAAGTTTGGGAAACTCTGAACAGTATTAAAGACTAAATATTAATTATAACAAGTATCATTCAAACATCTTATAGGACTCTGAGGTACTAATGAAGTCTGTTAAGAGCAATAATCAGGTTACAAATTAAACTACTGGATTATATATTAGGCAAGCTTGAGTTTGTTGAAGCTTTCTGTGTAATGAAGTTATTTTACCTCTTGATAAAATAAATCTAATTTTACATATTTATTATGACATCTTATTACACTGCTTTACAGGAAGAACATTAGAGACACATTTTGGAACTCCTCAATGTCCAAGCTAATTTAAAAAAGAACATCAAGTGCTCCTTTATAACATTATTATTTTTAACCCATTTGGTAGCAAAAAATTAAATTGAAAAAAAAAAGGGAAAAAAACTCTGATGGTTTATGCTTCAGCTACAGTAAAAGTAACTTGATAGTCATCCTGAGCTTCAAAGATGGAATTTTTGTTTTTTACTTTTAATTCTGAAATCCCTGTCCTTAATATTAGCAAGTCACAATGTAGTCATGATCGCAGATTTTCCTTTTGTGTGTGCATCTGGCAACACTACCCAGAGAGGCTGTTCCACTACTTTGGGGCACTTTGATTTAAACAGAAATGAAAACCATAAGTGAAAATAACAGGGTGTGAACAGTGACATGAGGTAGTTTAGAAGGAGGAAGGAGAAAGGAAGAGTTTCTATGTAGACATGAGGTAAGGGAAATCCATGTGCTTCTATTGAACAAAACAAATGAAGGCTGAAAAGCATAAAGAATCTTACACATCTTACACATTCCACATTTCCATCTATAGGTGCAGAATCCAGGCAGTATATGAAATATTCACACCACTTCTGTTCTGACTCCAAGGAAAAACAGACTGTTAGAGGTGTATTAAACTACAAACAGAATCTTTGGCCTCATTGTCTAGTCATGAATTCTCATGCTTTGTGTCATAGGTGGTATAAACCTCTCCATCTGCAAGGATATAAAAGGTTCAATGCTAAACAAACATTATGAAATGTCTGACTGATTCAGAATAAGTTACATGCTACTACACTGTAGACATTGATTAATTACTTGAAGTGTTTGTTCTTTTTTTTGTGCTCATCCCTTGGGGGGGGGGGGAAAAAAGTGCTTCATTTGCAATTTTTAATTTTTCCATAAGAAATCTTGCTGCTTGAATAAAACAGTTTCCAGTAATTGTCCCACCTGGAGCAGCAACTTTCTATTTTTCACTTTTCATTCACTAAAGGTTAATAGAAAGTAATGTATTATTCTAAGTAATGTTTTATTCTTTTTTTTTTTTTCTTTTTAGTTTAAAATTTATGGATATGAAATGTTGGTTCTACTACTCAGAAAATGAACACATTAAAATACAGATTGTGACATGAGCGTAAAATCACATAATGCTGCACAGGCCCTGATATTCTTTTTTCAGATGAGCTTCAGAGCCTACTTAAAAGTAAATGGCCTAAACTGAATATGGCCAAAAGGGCAAGCTGTGAAAAACTATACATATTCTAGAATACATACAGTTCTATGTGCAACTTTATGTTGTTCAACCATCCAAGCCAGAAAAAAATCTCAATAAGTTTTCTACTGGCATGGATTTAGTAAAAATCCCCATGCAAAGCAAAACATCCCTATTGACATGCAGAACTCAAATCTTTGGTTGATTTCCTTTGTTCTCACTGGCTGTAACAGCAGGCAAATTTTCTCGTATCCCTTCAAGGAATTTGTCTTGGGGTATAAAGTCAAATGTTACTAAAACCAGCATTTTCAGTGGCAAGACTTAATACTAAAAGCACTAATGATAATCATTACCATGCAGCTACCTAAGATGCAGCAAAGTTACTGGTGCAGTAATAGAATACTCTCATTTTTCTATGAACTTATAAAATATCTTTTAACAACCGCTAGGCTATCTCACAAAAATAGCCTGGAGATCAAAATGCTCCCAGCTGCCAGTGACCTGTGGAGCAGCCAGGCACAGCAATCCTGGCTGCCAGCAACCTGCCAGCTCCCTTTTCCTGGAGAAGAGGCAGCCTGACACTCGGAGGTATGGGAAGGCTGGCCAGACCTGCCATCTTCAGAGTTGGAATGCATCAGAATGTGCTTGGAGCTCATTCCATGGCTCTGGGTCATTTCCTTCTAATTTTCATCCTATGCACCTCCCTTAAAACACAGTTGAACAACTCTGCTGCACACCATGAACATATGGAAGCATCACTCTACCTCCACTTTTCCCAGCCTTTCTGATAGAGAGAAGAAATTGCCTGACATTTGTATTTCATCTCAGACTCATTAAAACAGAGAGAGTGATTGTGGACAGCTGCTGGAAACAAAGACTGGTACTTCCTCACTGGCATTTGTGCTGGCAAAGTCTCTGCACTGAAGATAAACCATAGACAACCACCAGCCTTCAGACCCAGCACTCACAAACTGCAAAAGGTGGATTTTTTCTATTCTACAAGTCTCTTGTGACGATTTTTGCATTCATAAAGCATTTTGCAAGGTCCAAAAGGATCACCTATAAATTAAATATCCCGTAGAAGCCTCAGGGAATCCAACCTCTTTCTTCATTCACAGCTCTTCCAGTATCCCACTCAAAATAAACTCTAGACATTTCTAAACATCTCATCTTAGAGTCCCTAATCTGCCCTGGCAATACAATGGCAAAGGGATATTGTCCTAAAATCTCCTAAGGAGTAAAGGAAAAAAATGGTTTTCAATTGACAACGAACAAAGCTGCAGAGCTCCTGGCTGTTTGTCATTTCTACTGTCAGATCCTTGAGGGTTTTTTTCTGTACAATTTGATTTATTCATTCTATTTCTGTGTGTCATGTTTCTACAAGCCTCATTACACGGCTATGGAAAAAATACTGCAGATGAATTTTTGTTATCTGAAAAATGAGAATGCTTCCCATGCTAAATGGTTCAAGGTTTGTTAGGTAGGAAAGTCATTATGTAAAAAGAACTCTCTTGCAAGAAACTCCGGCTTTTTGACACCAGGTTCTTGCACTTCTCTAGCTAATGAAGGATTCTATACGATATCAAGCCCGCACATTCTTTTGGTAAAATATAAATAAGGAAAAAAAAGGACATGTAAGGAAATTTTCTTTGAAATAGAATTGTATAAAAGTAATTGAATTGACTTTGAATTTCTTATATTTTTTTTAACTCCTCAATGGATTGCCTTAAAATCAAATCTTTCATGCTGACTGAAGGAGGGGTGATTACAGTTTATAATACAGAGTCCTCCTGAGTGGCTGGTTTTGAAGTGCTTTTGAAGCACACGCCCAAAGTGAAGGTAAATGAAGTTAAGAACTTAAATGTCCATATCATATTTCATAGGTACATTCTCAGATTCCTGGCAGCCATTTTTTGTGTCTGAGGAAAGGAGTAAAATTAATTTCTTCTTTTGGCTATCTCTGTCAAAATGCAACTCACATAGGCCCAGAGACCTGTTTCTATCCATGCTATGTCAGTGCATGTACACGTACACTTGAGTACCTGCTTTAACTCATTACTAAACCAAGCCTATTAACTACTGGCCATTCTAAGACAATTCCTCCTTTAGGCTTATATGTAAAAGAAAGAGGCTAAAATTTTTCCTCCCAGGAGCAAAACTAGAAAAAAACCTTCAAATTACAACCGTGCATCTCTGTTGACCCTCTAGCCTGTGTCATCAGTACTGAGGGAGAAGGAAGACTGAGTCCTGCTCTTAACATGCTTTTCCTTTCGTTTGTACCTGCTGGTTATTTGCAGAAGTCATGGATATTTTGGTGTCTACTCAGTTATGCTTTAACCCATCCTGTATTAGCAGAGACAAGTGACCCTTTTAGTTAAACGTTCGTTCATTGCTACAACATGTCTCTTCCTAAAAATGTATGATATTAGTGATAACAGCATGATGTTAGTGATAACAGCACACTCCTAATCAATCCTGATGTTAAACTCTTGGGCTTGTATGCACATATAAATAAACATGCATATAAAAAAACCTATATCTCAGGAATCTGTATATTATTCTGTTACAAATGTACATACCAGTTTCATTAGAACTTAAGTTCATAGTGCAAGCCATTGCTGGTTTTTTCTGCCTTTGCTTAGTGAGTAGATATTTTATTAAAATGTTCTTTTTTACATTCTGGGGATATGACCTTGGCTGTGTTTAATGATGAGTTCTTGCAGGTTAAGAAAAGCCTTTTATTTCAAAAGACCATATGAAATCTTCTTACCTATGAGGAGAAAATGCTCTATATTCTCAAATGATAAAAATAACTCCACATTTGTGCTTTGTGAAGCATTAGCAGAGACAAAGTTATCCTGTATTCAGTGTTCCCCTCAACCTTCCTGAATCAGAGAGAATGAAAGAGAGAGACACCCAGAAGGGCAAAGCAGTACATCAGAAATCTGTGCTAGAAATCTGTCACCAGGACTGCAGGCTTTGCTACAAACAGCACAGCAGTCAGCAGTGTGGGCAGCCAAGAGAGCAAGCAAGGTCATTCAAGAAGCTGCCACCACAGACCTAAAATCTGCTAGAAAAATATAGGAATTGTAGCAAGTACGTTTAAATAACACTGAGGTCATGGTATAGCCTGTTACAAAGCACCAGCACTGACACTCCATCAGAGCTTGGTTTAGTCACTACTGAAGGAGTTCAAGAGATTTGTGCATTTCCTTCTCGGCAGATGGAAGAGAAGCTGCTCATTCGTCTAAATGTAAAAATGCTGAGTTTTATTTTACATTGCTACCCAGGGTCAGGAGGCCGTGATCTTAGCTAGCACAATAACAAAATAAAAAGGCATTTCTCATGTCATCCTTATCTCATTCATAAAAGCAGCACCTCCTTTGAGAGTAAGGCATGTGAGAATATAATGCATGTATTTGGGCCTGGGAGAAAATAACCAAATGTTTCCTGTAAAGGGAAAGAGAAGAATGTGGGACATTGTGACAAAGTTCTTTGTTTGTAGTCCTGCACATATTCTGTAGACAAGAGTAAAGGGTATGTGTATCAGTTGTTTTTCTTCCTTGGCATAAATCCAGCAGTACCAAGAGACCAGGGAACTCTCCCAGTCACAAGAGATGAATGTAACAAATTCAACTGATGTGCTTTCTGAAGAAGTGTATATTTCCCAGTTTTGCTGGGGGAATTTGATCTTAAAATTGTATGGAACTCCATCAGCAAAGCCCTCGCTGCTTATTGATGTTATAGAAGAAACAAGGAAGAGGATACTCTCCCTAGCCATGATATACAGAGGTGCTTGCAAATCTTCAGTCTCAAAAGGCACCTGACAAAGCAGCACAGTTCAGGCCTTTCCAGCAGAGCAGAGTAAAACCCACAGGGCTTTTTAAGTGACATGTGGTTAGGTGAATCCTAAACTGGGACTTAGCACTGCCCTTATGCAGCTACACAAAGGCAGAGCTGCTTATGGTTTATTGAGATACCAGGTCCTCACCTACGTACATGACAGAGTAACTGCACAGAATGGTGCTCGTGGGACCACAGTAACTACACCAGAAGATACAAGGCCCTTCTAAGCTTTAAGCTGATGATGAGAGCTGTCTGATTTTGAGATAAACACTTTTTTTTTTTTTTTTTCCCTTAACAGATGGTAACACCAAAATTCTCTAAAATTTTATCTGGTCTCTGATGTTCAAATAACTCTGAAGCTGTTACTGATGGAAAGAGATTAGACACAGGGACAAAAGCTGCAACAAAACCCAATAGCTTTTAACACTGAGTCTCATGACTATCACACTTTCAATCAGTCTTTTTATGACCACTAATTAGCAGGTAATAATTGTCTGGATTTCTTGTTAATGAAACAGGTATGAAATAGTTTAGTCAGATATTACCTGAAACATTTGCTTGTTTTTCTTTCTCAGTTGTTGACAGAGCTGACAGCTGCTGATAAACAAGTCTCTGTCAATATGAATTAATGGAATTTTCACACAGATAACTGAAAGCTTCTATACTGCAAGGCTGATCAAAAGAATTTTCAAAATAAAAAACTAGGTTATTTTAATTTGTATAATTACAGTGAAAAAGTGTAATTGTAAAACATTTTTTAAATTTTGATATTTTATTCTGGTAATAATGTCATATTTTTTCTATTTATCAAATGTCCATATTACCTTCAATTAATTTATCTATTTTAATATACTGATATTAAATTACCTGTGTATGCTTCATTTAGTTTAAGTATTTTTACTTTGCTGTGTGCAGACATTAACTCAGTTCATGAGGTACGTCTCAGAAAGTCTTTGTTAAAAAACATAACATCATGTTTTTAGTCTAGAGATGCAAAAAAACTCAGAGGGAAAGAAATTGAATTGGAAGGTAGATGGGTTTTCTCCATTTTTTCCCCCTAAGCTCACAACCCAAAAAACCCCATTTAAAATACCTTTCACTCCTACAATTTTTTTTTTTTTAAAAAAAAAGGAAAAAAGGTCATCCTTAAGAGATCATGCTTGCCTTGCATTTCAAAATATTTTCTATCTGACAAGTATTTCAGGAAAGTTTAGCTACTGATTTCTGATCTTGCAGTTTGACATCTCTGATTCAAACACCCACAAACCTCCATCTGCAAAGGAGAAACAATCACTGGAACTGCAGACCAGGGGTCAAACTGTGATGTAGTTCAGATACATTTTCAAATACTGGCATGTAGCAAATAGTACTGGCGTAACAAATGGTTTAGCAATTCTGGAGATGCTGTTTCTTTGAGAAAGACCTAGAAGGTGATGCTATATTTATAAGCTGCAGCAGTTGAGCTGGTATGGAGGATACCTTCTGGAATGGCACTATCAAACCAGGATGCAATTGGAAGACTACTGTGTCTTATCTTTTATCTGAAATATCTTACTGTATAACTCACTATTGGAGAAGTATGTTGAAAATTTTTTCTGTCCCTGAAAAAAAATGATGTCACTTACTTCCTTATACTTCCCATTCTTTTATGCTAATGACCGAAGAGCCAAATATTCTACTCAAGACAACTGAATTGGGTTTTCAGCATTTAATGCAATTATTTTTTTCTTGAGATGTATAATAAAACTGTGAAAGAGATTTTATTGCACCCATTCCATCACAGCCAGGATGAATTTTGAAGCCTAACTTTGACACTAAACCAGAACTGAATGTATGCCAACTGGCAGGAATATCACATTAGTTTCACAAGAAACCTTTGTCCAGACATTTCCATGTTAGCAGATGTGTTCACTGATATGATTGAGAAGATGCTAATATAGTGCTACATGTCACTGCCTACTAGAAATATAATTAATCCTACAACTAAAAGAAAGTTGTAGTGGGACATATAGGGCTCCTTGGAATTTTCCCAGACAGCCATGGTCTCACCTGTATATGACAGGCAGGCCTGGGTCAACGGGGTGGTGGTTGATTAGTAGAACTGGACCTGTCATGGACCTACCAATCCCAATGGAATGGGTTGTACAACTACACAAAATCAGGATCTCCTGCTTCAAGAAGTTCAAAAATATAATCCAGAAGAGATACCAACAAACATGCTGCATAAATTGATCTCAAATTTTCCATTCATTCAGTGTGCAGAAAGTATCAGACTGATGCTTATTTAAGGTTGAATGTCTTCACCTGTCCTTATACATTAATTTTTAAATAATGCATTTGATCACAATGGGTACCTCCTTCAGAAGCAAGGAGGATCAGAAATACAGGAAATCTGGGTGGGATGAAGTCTGAGAATCTCTGCTTGGTCTTGGAGAAGAGGGATGTTACTTCAGAATATAAAATCTACACATTATGGTGTTAACTGGTGTTAAATCCAGGGACACTCATGAGGGCGAGTTGAGCTCTTCTCTTGACAAAAGCTCTTGTGCAGGTTTTGTTCCCCTCTATAAGAAAGAGCAAAATAGCAGTAATTTCCTTGATTCAGCACAATAACATGCCCATTTCCTCATTTCTCTCAGAAACAGATTCTTTTTCCCCCCCAGCAGAGCCATTATCTGCCTTCAGCAGAGACAAAAACACATAGCAAGCAAGTGTACACAAAGTAGCAGTACAACAGTCATGGACTGAAGTGGAAGAAAATAAAAATGATGCTTTCAGTGTGAAGGGCAGGCTTCAAAACATAGGGATCTTTTTCTGAAAACAGCTAGCATCTTTGTGTTAGAGAACCATGTCTGTAGAATTTCAGTCTTTTAAAGATTCAAACACCATAACTTATTGGAACAAATTTATTTTTTTTCTTTCCTATCACAGCATAAATCATAAATCAAATTAATCTATTCAATTTTTCCATTGTCAGCATGTCAGGTTAGCTTAGCCATCAAGCTTAGTTTTCAAATTAACTATTTCTGTTGCTTTATAGCAGAGGTGAAAGAATAAAAAACAAAGAATATCTTCACGTCACTTATAAATTGAAAAAAAAAAATATTTGCAGCTTAGCTTTGACCATTTTATGTTTTAGTTCTGCAACTATAGCTGGGTCAGAGACATGGTGAGGAAGTGCTAAAATGTTGCAGCAATTCTTAGCTGAAACAGTTAGGAATCTGATTCCATCATTGTTCTCATTGATTTGTGCATATCTCACAAAATGCACCAGTTAACCTTCTGTAGCACAGCACGTTGATCTCCTGAGCCAAGACTAGAGCACTAACTGGCAAAGCATTTGGGCCATATTTTTCACATGCATAACTTTCATGTCACTTGTTCAAAGCCTGGGATTCAGCAGCAAGTGATATGTACTGACAAGCAGTAGGAAAGCAGGTCTCACCTGAGCCCTGTCTCTCAGGAACAGCCAGCCCTCTCCCCAGCAGAATTCTCAGAGCCTCAGATTCCCCCTTCTGCCAGCATGGATTTTAAGCAAGAATATGAGGTCATGGGTATCTGGAGATGTAGTTTCAAATTTCAGGAGGAAAAGGTTCAAGCCGTTTATAAGATTTTATACATAAAAATAGCAACAATGAATTATAGCACATACATTAGAGGCATTTTTTTCTCATAAATTTTTAAAATACCTCATTTCAGATGGGAACACCCTCAAATCTGAGTCCATAAAATATTTTTTATACTGTCTTATCTGATCACCACAAATAGAATAAACCAAATTTCTCTTCAATTTTTAGTCAATCTGAAATCAATTCCACATAAACAAAACCTACCCCATGAATAATTTTGAGTGTGTGCACACTATTAGTCTTGAATCAAACTAGGTTGTCAAATTACTTTATTTTGTATTTTATTCCTTCTCTGCCATATCCAAGAAGAAGAATTATCCTTCAAACAAGTTGTAGAAGCCATGCTCTGCATGGGTAGGATGATTTTTGGACCTGGATCTGGGGACATATTTCAGTATTTTGTAGTTAGGGATATGTTTTAAATACAATGTATTTGCTTTCCAGGCTGTACATATTTTAAAGGTCCAGTAAATGAAGCTCAGACAAAGCAAAAAGCAACTTTTCAGAACAAGGAGATATCAAACTATCCTCAGAAATTTTTTTTTTAAAAAGTTTCATTTTCTTTTTCAGTATAATATCACATAAATAACCAAATTAAACCAAATACAAATTAGCCCTACAAGTCACACAATTTAAGCCCTATGGCTAAGTATCATTCTTGCTGCTTTAAAGAGTTAAGCAGGAAAGACACTAATGCCAAAACGAAATACAATAATGAATATAACATGCATGAACACAAATAGTTGTTTCAAAACTCCTTTTAGCAGTTGAAAGGAAAATAAGCTAAAGATTTCTGCACATCCCTGGCACTTCTAGGAACAACTGAAGATTTCGTTTCAGCCCTTTCTGAAACGTTATCAAGAACATCAGTACCAATTAAAGATTAGTTCATGTGCTCACATCCAGTTGTAGTGGCAGCACAACCAGAACAGATGCGAGAGCCAAGCTCTGTCCCTGCATTTTAAGCTGTGTAAGTTTTAGTGCATAATCACTTGACTCATTCTGCATGGAAACCACACCAAACGGGGCTCTGAAGGGTCGAAAAGTCCAGCCACAGCACCCAAAGGAGTCCGAATATGGGAATCACTTCCTACCTGTTTTAGGTTTCCCTTTTGAGGATGCTTCTCCACATGCATGTATTTATAGTTCTCCAATTCTACAAACTTGCTTATTCCAGTGGAACATCAGGGAAAACAACAGTTTAATTTAACATCTCTGTTTATCATAGACTTAGCTGTGTTACAAGACCTTTCCAATTTCAAACTGAGTGAAACAAATAAAACATAGGTGCCAGGTTCATTAGCATTTAATGAATAACAAATTAACTTGCCTCTGCTAGTAATCTGAACTTGTCTTACTCCTGAGTTTTTCAATTATGTTATCTTCTTTCATGCAAATTAAAGGACTACACAAGCACAATTAGATATGGCAGCTACAAACAACTGGAAAAGAGCTCAACAAAATAAATTACAAAACTCCTCTTTATTCCAGCAGAGCATGTATCAATTTAGATAACTGGCAGCTTTTTTCAGCTTTTATCTATTCCAACGCAGACAGGAAATAAGTATTAAGTTTGTGTTTCTGTCTAAAAATACGCTATGACTTGTTCCACCCCTCTTTCATTCTCTCACCTTTCCCACTGCTTACGAACTCAGTTTCTTAATATTAAAGTGATGCATGGCCTAGTTCCTCTGTTTGACTCGGATCTGCTCACTAGGGTCCATAAATACAGATCTGTTTGCTGATCTTAATGAATTCTCTTTTTATGACATTATTTGTCCAAAGACATTCAACATTTTTCTTGAATTCCAGTTATGTTTACCTTCAGCATCTCAGGCTCCTGCTCTTTTCCCTCAGCACTCTGCTACAGGGGAACAGCTACACTATAGGAAAGATTTAGACCTAGATTTTTTTCCATTACGAAAATAATTTAATTGTATTTTTCTCTAAAATCTTGTTCTATATGTTGGGAGGAACAGGAGTACAACAGACCTGCTGTTACATAATTTTGGCTGTCATTTTTGAATGATGTTTTAATTACAAATGTCGGAAAAGAAAGCAATCTTCTAAAACATAGTGTACCCAAATGTTTCTTTGCTCTTAAGAAGTTACTGCTCTTTACATTCAACTTCCTCTAATCCAAGAGGAAAACAAAATGTCTTCAATAAACAACAAGCATTACTTCAAAATAAGTTTTTAAACATTTTAATAATAAAATGCTCATTTAGATTTAATAGGAAACTTTTTCAAAAAGGTAGAAGTAATCTAGTCAAAATTCACTGCTGTTTTCCCCTTGCTAGGGGAGGCAAAGCACTTGAGTCTCCTATGTTAAACTGTATTGCCTAGAGATGATGTTGTTTGGCACCTTTGAAAATTAGAGCATGCAGCAGCCTGAACCATTAAACACACGAAGGAGACACATATTGAACGGATGATCCTTTTTGGTTTTATATCTCTATCTTACACTATTCTGCCTACAGAGCTCATGAAAATTGTATAGGGCAAGGTTTAATCAGCAATGTTTAGCAGCTGGCACCTACACAGACAGAGTTTATATACAGCCAGAGACGAGTCCAAAGCAGAAGCTTCAAAAAATACATCATGGGCCTGCTCACCACCCATGGTGTTCCTTCACAAAGCTCAGCTGTTGCACCCCATGTTAATGAAGACACAGCTGATAAACATTCCACCTAAGCAGAAAATAGAAGGTCTTAAAACATGTTAATGAGAATGGTGTGAAAGACTAAGTCACAGACTACAGCCTGAGTGAAACAATTGGAAAACAAAACAATACCCATGAAGTTTCAGCATGCAGGAGGAACAAAAATTGATTTTGGGCAGTTCCATGTAGTGGTAACACAGTATACCTGTACTTTGGGGTTAAAGATTAGAATAATCTACCTAGCAGGAGCAAACCCAAGAAAGACCCCTCCATGAGGCACCTATTTTTGTCTCGTAAAATTTGTCTTAAAATGGTTGCAAAAATTATGCCCAGATACCCACCAGTTGGGTTCTTATTCTATTCTTTCAAAGAGACTGGTGATTATGCCTATGCTCTCCTGATGGTAACCTCTGTAAAGACGCTGACCATATATCCAGCAAACCTTTATAATTTTGGGGGGAGTAAATCAGATTTCCACAGCCAAGTAACTTTAGAGGCAAAAGTCAAGGTATTTGGTATCTGGAGTTTAACAGATGAATAGCAAGGAAGTGTTGACCCTCTCTTGAGATCTTAATATAGGCCGAAGATTAAATTAACGTACAAGACAATAATACTGGATCCTTCTTGCTCCTTAGAAATCAAGCAAAACAAATGAACTTGTTTTGTAACCCCTGGAGTATATTCTAGGTGAGTAAATGACAGACACTGACAGTGCAAAGAAAGCACTTTGATATGACATGGAATTAATCTTTAAATGAAAGGGATATAGGAGCCTTTTCCTTCCCAAGCACCATTTGTCAGCAGTAGTCACTGGTATAACCAGGGGTATCCAGGCCATAACGAAGCTTTGACTGCTTTGGGGAAACATTTTGTCAGACAATCTCACAGCGGTTTACTTACTTCTGCCTAGTACTTAAATACACATTTAGGACACTGCTACATTCGTTATAATTTCTAAGCCAGTACGGAAAGTGATTTCACAGCAGGAAGAAAACTGTGGAATCTGCAATCTGCATTGAGCTGTTGGTTCCCCCCCCCCGTAATATCTCATTTCCTTTTGTGCTCTAAGGTTGAACAAGAACAGATGTGAGATGTTGTGATCACTGCTTTTTCTGCAAGGAAAATAGTTTAATGGTTCCGTATCACAGGCAACAGCTTCCCACGCTTATTTCTCTGATCTTATCAAGGTTGCAAACTAACTAAGCATAAAAAAAGGAAGGAAAAAATGCATTTTGATTTCTACAGCCTCCTTCTGATTAGCAAAAGCAGCAAGTTTTTATCTTGATTTTTTAAGTGTAAATTGGAGCACTGGTGGCATAGGAAATTCCATGGGCAGACAAGTAAGCTTTGGGGCTTTTTAATATGAACAAAGAAGCCTGCAAAAGTTTTGAGACATGCAGGATGTAAAAGATTGAAAATACATTTCAGATGAGGACAGCAACAAAATCCCTCCAAAGCTAAATGAATAAATTAAAACAGAGCATGATGCACATCTGTGTCAGAGGGTGTCTTCTAAGCTGTCATGGTAGGAAATCTCTGAAAAGAGAGCACAGAGGAATATCTCAGACTCAAACAGCACTTTCCTGGCATCATTCATGTCAGTTGTGCTTCTTATTGTATCTTAGAGAGTAAGAACCAGCTATAAAGACATTCATCCATATGTGTTTTTTATGAGTAATACACATCTTCCAGTCTGCTTTCCAAGACTGGATGAAACTTGTGGTTCAGTGTGCTAACACCTCTGTCCCTTCCAACTCCTACAGGCAATACCCAGCACCTTGAAGTCTGCTCATATCAATGTCACCTTGAACATCGAACCCTTGCCTTGTGTCTCATTTTTTCTTGAAAAACACAAACCCTCCAATCTAGACTTGCATGCCTCACGCATTCTGAAAATCTGTTTCAGCTACACAGTGCAAATATGAGCTGCACACTTAGTGACAGCCCACTGGGGGTAGATCTCAGCGTCCAGAGGGCAGAAACAAAGATCTCACTCATCATCACTCGGTGCAGAAAGCATCAAATCCGAGACTGCAATGCTAGTTCTCAGTGCCTCATTTCAGAGCTGCATCAAGTCAGCCACAGTCAGTAAAATACGAAGTACAAGAGCAGAATCCCCTTGATTTTTTGCCCTTTTCCTACCAACAGTTGACTTGGTAGGAAGCTCTGCTCATTCTGAAGCCCATTATCCTGTTATCTACACAAAGGAATCACATCTATGTGATTGTCTGCTTTATTTTTAAATGTATTTGTCATTCTCAATAATCAGAACAAAATTATGAATTGTAAAATGTTTCTAACAGCATATTTCTCTTTTCAATTTAGTTGATACTGTTGATTCTGTCGATTTGGGTTTAATTTAGTACATTTGAAGTTGCATTTCAGATTCTCTTTCAGTGACTAAAGTCACACTGTTTCTGCCCTGATTGCCCATCCACATTCCCCACCACGGCACTGTGCTTTCAGTACGTTCTCTTTCTTGTGTCACATTGATTTACAGCTTACTTTGGGAAATGCTCACACTTCAACATTTTGATTAAATTATGGGGTCGATTCAGATATATTCCTCACCTAGAAATTCTACTGGCTTCAGTAGGAATTTGCATGTTCAAGGAATGCAAAAGTAGACCACATTCATTTTCAACACAAAGAAAAAATATCGCACCTCTTCTACTGGGCATTTGCCTTATTTTTATCCAATTCCAACAGAATAAATTGACAGAGATTATTGCTTTTTTACCAGTTCACTTAAGTTCTGTTAAGTACAATCTTGCATATTTGAATAGTTTCATTAACTGTTTTGGGGAATATCATACAAATAAATATATTTTCTTGGGGAGCGTAGAGAATTATCTTTTCTGTTCTACTGTCTTTCACAGCTCTTTAGAAGAATGATGTATTTCACTGTACTGTTCAGTTTATGACATCCCTTTGTTCTTTTTGTGATTTTTTGAGAAAAAAAAGCCTTTATTTATATAACTTTGACTTTTATATACATTGAATTTGGTTTGTATATGTATTCCAGGTGGACCTTTGGCCTTCATCACTTAGCCTTGAGTTTGATGTCACTTAGTTTTCCTTCAAGACAGACAATATGCAGTCATTCAGCCAACAATCAGTAACAGAATTAAGGCAAGAATAATTAAAAACTCATATGAAAATAAATGGAATAATTGACATCTCATAGCAGCACTTTATATTTGCTTTCCCTGATATTCTTCTGGTTAGAAATCTCTCCTTGTCAGCTTCAGTCTCTAGAGATTTTAGATTTGTGTGAGCAGATACAGATATTTGTGCATGCAAGGGGGAAAAGTGGGAATATAGTGGTCTCTGCATCCATATTATTCACTCAGCATGCCCAATGATTGGTTATCCAATTTCAGTACAACACTTCACAGAGGTTTTGGCTGTTTAAAATCATGTGCATTTTTCTGTTCTCGTGCATACTAAAAGCACTGTATCCAAAAGAGAGCACTGTCAGTTTAAGTCTGTTCTTTTGTTCTTTTATATTCTAATTAATTTATTGTTCATGTAAAGTGTGAGGATGCCATTCTGACCATGGAAAAGGGCAAAAGGAGGCAAACTAAGTTTCTACAGAGGGCTTTTATGATGGTATATACCAAATTCTAGTTAAGCGGAATCACCTCTCCACTTTCTGATGTAGTGATGGGCATTCACTGCACCAGCCAGGTCAGCTGCTCCGTGGGGGCTGCTGGCTCTTTATGGGTATCCAAACACTTGAAGTACATAACGCCTTCAAAGTAATTAAGACTGTTTTCCTGAATACCAGGGAGGATTTAAAGATTCAGATGGCTGTGAGCACCATCATTTGATGAGCAGAATTCAGCTTTGAGGCAGAAATTCCACAAGCACTTGCACAATGTATCTATTTTCCCTTTAGTTTTATCTTTATATAAAGAATTTCATAATGCTAGATTCTATTCCTTTTTTTTCTACAAAATTCCATTGAAAATTCTTTTTAATATATCTGAGCTTTCTGCAAAAGCCTCTAAAACAGAAAGGCAGATTTTAATCACAAAGCCTAAAGAATTATTCCTAGAAAACATTTAAAAACAGAGTGATATATTTTTTTTAATTTTTTTTTCTTTTTTTTTTTTTTTTTAATAAGGAAGACTATGACATCTCTCTTCTTTCATCCACTTTACTAGCTGGACTCACAGACCTAAGAAAGTGTGAAGATCAACTGGGAAAAGATCAGGCACAACTTCTCAGTATGTCTTAGCAGTTTGAGGTCTGGTGACCAAAGTAGCACCACATACCACAGTCCAACACTCCAAGCTGCTCAGTGCTAATTTTGCATATGTTTGCTCTATTCCTTCCAATTGTTTCAAAATTTATTTCCTTATTCATTCTGTTTTGATGAAAGGCTCTACAAAGCAACAGCAGTAACATGCTTCTAAAATGCTCACAGAGTTTCATGTACAAACAGCTGGAAAACGAGCTAAATTGAGAACTGCATATGCACTCTGCAGGGACTGCAATTGTAAAGTGGCAACTGATGCAATTCAGGGACAACAGGAAAGTAGCCGTGAATAATGGAATTAGATGAGATACAGTCAAACCTCTCATTCAATTTCTATCTTTAAATCACTAAAATTATTTATAGCAATAATAGTATAGGAAGTCATATGCTGTTTCAGCAATCCATTCATATTTAATTAAACTTATAAAGTACAAGTCCCAAGTTATCATTTTTGCCTTTTTGATTCATGTTACAGTTCATTTATTTTAATGCCTTTGGGAGTTTTGCCAGTTAATAATTGAAGAGGTCATTTTGTTATGAATTGCTTCTTGCTTTTCCATCCTCCATATGTATTTATTTAGTTTATAATGAAGGGAATTTTCAGATTTCTGAAGGGCTACCAGTAGGCAGAGCCAGTGCCAGCTCTGGGTTGTAGCAGAATGAGCCTCTCAGCTCATAATTTAAAACACAGGGAGACAGAATGTGCAGATCACTGCATTGGGGTGCCTGTGTGCTGATCCTTGATTTGTTTGCTACAACGTGGTTCTGCGACTGACGTGTCATAACCCATCAACATCTGCAGGGTAGTTCTTGCTAGCAAGGCGCCATGCCTGTAGGATTTGCAGTCAGCAAGCAAAGCCCAGTCATACTCTATGCCCATAAATTCTTTATTTATCTTCCCCCTGGGGGTTTCTAAAACAATGTATTTCTAAACCAATACCCTTAATAACAAGATGCAGCCAAAGTAATGTTTTCCTTGTTTTTTCCAGACAAATGAAATCAATGTTCATCAAAACACAAAGTATCATGCTACTAAAAAGAGAAAAATGCACAGACATTTTTTTCAAGGACAGGATAGGGGCAGGAGAGAAGGAAAGAAACAGTCACTATTTTAATTGACTACATAATGTCTTCTGATAACAGGAAATACATTGTGAGAAATCCTATAAATACATTCAACACCTAGAAGATAAAATGGGCCACCTCGTTTCCTACATATAGAAAGAGGGGCAACATCAATAACTTGAGCAGTGAAATCAGCAGAACTTCCCACTGTTCCGCCTGTTACTATAAAATAGGATTTATATGGCAAAGTAATGTGTCTAGTAAATACATTTCCTCAGCAATATCAATAAAACCACAGCTATAGTTGTGTTCCAGAAAGATCTCTGATTGTGCTTAAAGGCCATTTCTCATTTCCATCTTTGGACACCCATGCTTCAGCACCCTTACAGTATATTGAAAAATTCATTGCAACATTTCTCATTTGCCAATAAACCTGAATAAACTGATACAACACAGAAATTCCTATATATGGAAGACTTGGGGATAAACGATCTTTCACGTGATTTTACTTTGTGCTGCTCAGGGGTTCTGATACCTGATGGTATTTTTTCCTAAGGCTTTCACTTAAATCTTGGCTTATTGACATTTAAATAATTAAAAAAAAAACCCAAACTTTTTTTGACTGTTAAACGTATCTTTTCCTTCCACCAAAGCATTCAGGAGCATTAAACATTAGAAAGAAAATCCACCAGCAAAGTACATATGTGGAATGATCACTAGTGCCAACCTACTCTCCACCTATAGTGATATATTCATGAATCTATTCATTGAAAAGAGAATGATTTATAATTGTTTTTTGCCTACTTTCTATCAAGCTCAATGGCTTTTAACTGTCTTTCTGTATCCAATAGACACATTGAGATCTACCAAACCTGAACCTTTGATTTGGGCAAAACATTTACACCTCCACCAGTGGCATTTGAACCACAACCACCATCAATTGTGTTACAGGGTACAAACATGAAGAACAGCAAAAGGCTTTGGGAGAGGATTGCCGTCAGAGAACAATGACACAGACTGCTGTGTATGGATTCTTAGAGGAAGAGATCAGATATTCTCCATGCTCAATGGTGGGCTTACACATAATTCCCTGCATATCCAGTGGTACCTGTTGTGGCACCTGGAATAGGAATGACACCATCGGGACTGGGCCAATAAACAAACCAGGGCTGTGATAGCCAGCGCTGAGGAGATCCAAGAGATCCAGTGCTTTGCATTTGTAAATTAATAATATGTGCAGCCCATCCAAAGACTTCAAGCAGCTTTAAATGCTTTCAGATGCCTGGCTCCCGTATTTGTGTAGCCACAGTATTGACTAGAACGCCTCGTGCGCAGTCCAGGGGCACATAGAGCCCCACACAGAGCTCCACTGCTGTCAGTGTTACACTCCAGTTAAAAGGCACTTCTCACTCCAGCTTTGCAACCCATGGTGTTTGACTTTTTTTAGAGGTGACACTTTGGGAATTATTCAATATGTGGTTGGAACAGTCACAGACTGTTCAACTTTCTTGAAATATATTAGTTCATGCTGCTTCTATAAAGGATCCAAACTAAATTCCCCACAGGGATTTTTAACTGCCATACTAAGATGTACAAAGGAATTTTTTTCTAGCAACAGTACTACATAATGACTGCTAAATTTTGTTTTTATAATGACAGATGTTACAAAGACAAAATAGGAATGCTTAATGAGATTTTGGGTGCCATTATCCCAATTTCCTATATTCAACATATTTTGAAATTTGTTTAGTAATAAAACTGTTTCCTGCAACATAAGATACTGCTTTTTTTTATTTAGATAAATTTTCTATGTTGCATCAGATTCTGTCAATAAGTTGCTGCAATTTAGAGCCTTTTACTTGAAGCATTATAGAAATCTGTAACTTCTTGTGGTAATATATAATCCTAATACATGGAGAAGCAGATGAATACAAGATTAGAAGAAGGGAATTTATACAAATCCATGGCTAGGTACAATTTGTTCTCACTCTGTCATTATTTTATGCATAGTTAGAGAAATGTGATGGAATAAAATGACAAAGCATTCTATTTTGATACAATGATGGATAAAAACACTTCATTATTTTTTGACTTAGAAGTGCAATTTCCTTTTTTCAAAAAACTGAAACACCTACATAGTGTAGGAGGAGAGATCACAAAGTTCCAAAAAGATGAATGCTGAACACACTGAATAAAATAAGCAGATAAATAATTAATTAAATTTGGATTCCAATTATATTTAGAAATATAACAATGGAGATATAGGTACCGAGGTTTTTATTTATCTTTTTATAGTTGAATTCTTTTAAAACCTTAATTCTTACCCTTTTTACCCCTTCTTGTCCATTTCCATCTCTTTCACTAGAATTAAAACACTAGTGTACAAGGACTTTAAGAAATTCTGTTCATGTAATAGATTTTGGAAGTTGCTGAAGTCACCAGGCTGCCTGAATACTCTCAAAAGTATTAGCAAATTCTTAAAACAGATGCTGAAGGTTCCATCTGGTTTTAAATTACAACATATTATTTGATTTCTACAGAATTTAATTTACCAAATCCCACCCAAAGTGTGATATCTATAATTACAGACTGCAGCCCACTTTTACCTCCTGTCTGCCAACAAAGGAGGGATGTCTGAGTCACCTCAGGAGCACCGATGTCACTCCTCAGGTGTACTGAGTTACACTCAAAAGTAAGAACACTTCCCCTTACATGCATAGAGCGGATATAGAACAAGAAATTAATAATTCTAACAATGCTTATATATGTTTTGAACACTGAATTCACCACCTCTCTTTGAATCTATAAATTTAGAGCTGAATAATGCTATCTATTGTGTTTCCATCCTGAAACGCAAGCAGCACAATATTTTTAAAACCAGTATTTTAAAAAGAATCGCTGAGTTCTATCCCCATCCTCAAGCCATATTTTCACTACACAGTAGCTATGGTACCCAACCCAGGGAGCAGGATGAGAGATCGCAAACTGATGGCAGCCATTTGAGTATCCACTGAATTATTAATAAATTAGATCTATGGAAGCCATTTAGAATGTCTCATTAAGCCGATTAAGTCCCTATTTCATGAGCAAACACTGGGTGTTCTCACAGAATGGAAGGTAGAAACTGGTAGATAAATAACCATTATTAGAATAGCAGAGATATTTTTGGTGCAATTGCCAAGCTAGAGGGAAAGAGTTACTTGAAAGTCTCAGGAAGGACTTTCAAAAATTGGTGTGATGGAAAATTAGCATGAACTAGTTAAAAAAAATAGATAATCTGATTGCATAAGAAGTGTTTGTGACAATGTAGTAAATAAAGAACACTATCTAATTTGTACAGGCCCTAAAATACAGCAGCTGTAAATTAAAGCTACAGGAATATCACTAGTTCTGCTGAGGATTTAATAACAGTGCTTAGGCACAGTGGATTAAAGTGTAGCCCCGAGGGAATAAACTGGGAGAAATACTGAAGAGTAGTGATTCACAAAGGATGCTTCACTTGGCATTTTATAATTTGTGTTTGCCTGTGTAGTTTCAGCATTATCTTATCATATTGCTTATTACATTTAATTGATTAAAGAAATAAACCTCATACACAAAAAAAACAGACCATATCTTTGCACACAATGAGAGTTTCTAAAGTACTTTCAACTCGCTTATCAATTCAAATGTGAACTGGCTGAAGAGGAATTAGCTGCTTTATGGTGTACTGGAATTAAATTAATGATGATTATTTGGTGATGCAAAAGTAATGCATTTTAATCAGCTATTATTAGTGCATCCATTTACATGGATTTTTTTTCCTTAAGTATTAAAAAGAGAGAAAAGACGTAGCAGTATAAAATTTTGCAAACAGCAACAGTCTGTATTACAGAATATATGTTCATCTAGTCTTGGAAAATTTAATTACTGCAGCAATTTATTTTTTCTGTGTACAAGAAATTATTATAGAGGAATCTAGAAAGATAACATTAGGGTGAGAAATCAGCTTGGTGTTCTGTGGCCCCATTCACTTAGCAGCTTTTCCCAGGATAACTGCAATTCACATTACATTTCTTGACATGGTCTATGAAAGTCCTTTAAAATCCTTCCAAAACCTGCATCAGCACACTGAGATTGCTATAAAATAGCTTATAGATACCTAAACCCAGTGCTACTCTCAGTACTTAGAACAAACACAGAACCATTCTCATATCAACTATGCTGATAAATAGACTATAAATCATCATGTTGCACAGTGAGAAGAATGAGTCCTAAGAATTTAGAACACTTAGGGAGATTTTTAATAATTAGCTATTCAATTGTTATAAAATTAGTCAGCAATTGTCATATAATTGTCTTAACTTTGGTGTGTGCATATATATGTAATTTATTATACTCTTCTAATATATAAGTATTTACTATTTATTAGCTTTTTAAGCCTCACAAGACAATATAGTCTAAATTATAAAGACATGTAATTTTTCACTAATTTCGGTTTGATCATACAGAGCCTTGAGACCACCAAATGAAAGTAAGATCCCATTTGGTCATATGGTAACCTGTCCAGGCTGTTCAGGGAAGAGGTGGAATCCCCGTTCCTGGAAGTGTTCAAACAACTTGTGCATGTGGCACATGGGAAGAGGTTTCAGTGGTGAACACAGAGGTGCCATGGTAATGGCTGCACTCGGTGAACTTGGGGGTCTTTTCCAACCTTAATGATTCTGTGACTCTATGCTCTTACCTCAGCTGTCTGAGCTGCTAAGTGTTAAAACTGATTTTCAAAGACTGAGTTGGGCTTTTTGCTCCTTAAAAAAAAATCCCCAAATTTATGCTATTTGGAAAAATAAAAAGCTGCACCTATTTTCAGTAAGGATTAGCGCAAGGAGGTTTGTCTTTTGCAGAAGACAGGTCCCCTCCAGCCGTATTTATGAATGAATCTCCAAATTATTGCTTTTATTGTCCCTGATGAGCACTACTTTGCATTCCAGTTTCTGTTATTTATAGCCCAATGCCTGAGGGAGTAAGTACAAACAACATATGGAAGATCTACCAACTCATGCATAATACTTCAGCTTGACTTGTGCTTCCATGGGGATTTAGGTACTAATACTGAATTACTTCATTATTGGTCTGGAACCCTCTCAAGGCAATCTCCATTTTTCAAACCATGTGATCTTTATTCGATGAGGAGGAAGAAAAAGAATGAAGCACAAGCTCAAATCATCCTGTTTAGTTAAGAAGCTACACAGCATTAAATGTTTTACTGATATAATTGTGAAGACTTTGGTGTTATGTCACCCAGCACACAGACTGTGAATTTGACACAGTTTTGGGACGAGGCTGCAAGTCCCTGTTCAGCTGCTTTGTGCTCAAATCAGACAGAAAGCCATTTTTGTCAGGGCTCAAGAAATGCTCATAAAAACAGCAGAGTGGGTACTGTTTCTCCTTCAGAAAAATTGACTGGGGGAAAGATCGTGGTGGGGCTGTTCCTGCTCTTTTGTAATTTCTCTCATGTCACTCAATGCACATGAATGCAGTGTTACACTTTGTCCTAGTTGCAGCAGCCAGAACCAGTTTATCACTGTGTGGGTGTAACCAAGACTGTGTATTCTATACTCTCTATATCATTTCTCATGACCTGTTCGTAATGGATCGTTTGTAGCAGCTGTTCAGGGCACACCTGACACCTCAGGCTACAAGCTGAGATGGGTTTTTTCCTGTCTTCACACCAAAGACTCAGGTGTGATAACTCCCCTCCAGGGAGGCATCAGCACCTTCACACCCAGCCTGAGGGGTCATGTCTGCTCATGGGCCATCAAGGATTCCAAAAATATACCGTGACTCACAGAGTTAAATCACCCATTGTGAAACTCATTGCCCTGGGGGAGGTACTGGGCATTCCCATCTGAACCTGAGCATAGATAATCTTGGGGCTTGGAGACTTCAGGTACCACTCATCGGATCCAGAGGAGGACCAGAACCTCAACAGGACTGCGGCTGCCACTCTCAACCAGACTGCAACCACCATCCTCATCAACAGGTTTCCCTTTCCTTTTACTTTGTACTGGGAAGGGACACCAGGTGGTGCTCAGCACAGGGGCTCATGAACTCCATTCTGTTCACGCCCCAGGGTGCTGGGTTATACTTCTGCTTTTTATTTGTTAAAACCAATTTTTCTTTGTATCATAGTATCCTGAAGGCATGGGACACATTTTGCACTTGCACGGGCTGCGTGGAGGCTGCCTCACCTTGGCA
Organism: Anabacerthia variegaticeps; assembly: GCA_035583185.1. NCBI lineage: Eukaryota > Metazoa > Chordata > Aves > Passeriformes > Furnariidae > Anabacerthia > Anabacerthia variegaticeps. The sequence continues at coordinate 286,322 of JAWWEW010000002.1, read as the reverse complement.
GGTGAGCAAGAAACAGGGGACATGCATCTTAATTGGGGGAGTTTAGCCCTGCACGCTCCAGCAGTAAAACCCAAGTGTCTGGGGCTGGGAAGCCCTGATCCAGCACAGGATGAGGTCCTGTGCTTTGCTGTAGACACTGAGGCTAGACGCCAAGATGGATTATTATTGGTGGCTCCTGAGAAACAGCTAGTTTATCTAGAAACCTCTTCTCTCATTCTCAATAAAACAGAATGAATACTGTCAGTTGAAGGCATAAAGTACATTCTGAACCTTCCTTTAACAGCCGACAGTCTTCACCAAGGTGTTTCAAACATTGAGTTTGTTTGAATTAAAACATGGCCTTTTCTGAAAAGCCACTTCAGAAATGTATTTATTTAAAATATCTATGTGTATTCTGCATTGGCAAATAAAGAGTCTCAAATCCTACATTTGATTGCTAATATTCTTTCAAACAGAAAATGGAAGCAGCTTTGAAACCTTTTCCCCCATTTTAAACAGATTAAAGATCATATTCTCTAATATTGTGATATTTCCCCCTCTCTGTTTTCCCATAAGAAGTATGATATGACCAACACCTGACGCTGTCTCACAGCTGAAGGCTAATCTTTCCTCTAGGGTATCATAACATCACCATGTCTCATTTATAAAATGGAAGCTGCACTCAGAAACTGTACAAATCCAATGTACTTAACCTCTTGCTCTTTCCTTCCCTTCCTCTCTCCCTCCCCTCAAAACTTGATCATGGGCAGCTGTTCAATATTTTTTTGAGTTACCCCCAGTTTTACTGAGGTCACTGAATCCATGATTCCTTCTTAGCAATCATATTTTACAATTTGTCAACCATTTTACTTGCTTTGAGATGGGATCTTTTATTTGTACACTTAAGAACAAACTCTGACAGATAAATACAGAGGTTAATATGCTGCTGTTAAGTACAGCTCTGTTAACAAAGGGGTTCTTCAAGCCCAGACAATGCCCTGATTCTGATAAAATGCATATTTGCGTGTTTGTCCTTATGCTTCACCATATGTCATTGCTGCAATGATGTTGAGTAATACAACTGTCATATTAGTTGATATGGTTGCTACTTTAATAAGTTGAGCAAAGAGAATCTCATTGTCTTAAATTAAATATGGGCATTTTTGCCCATATGGTATTTTGCAGGGCTATACACTGATTGCAAATATAATCACTGTTATAAAATAAACTAAAAATCCTAGAGAGACTATTTATATAAACACCACTTAATACTGTCTCTGACAAATGAAGTGGAACTTCAGGTAACGCAAATTTGCAATCAGATTTCAGTGTCTGGGGAAAACTTATTTTGTAATTTGTTATGTGACAGTAAAAACAACAATAAGACATTTTATTAATTTCTTGAAATTATAGCTTCATTTTTGTGATATCTGAATATTAAATGTATAACACAATATATGAAATATGAAAATACAAGCTTTATTTATGAAATGTCAAAATAATTCTCTTGTTTGATAAACAACTTAGTAGTTACAATGCAATTTTTTTCCTTAGTTTATTTATTAATTTGTGAAATTCATTGCCACAAGTTGTTTTGGATACCAGAAGTGTAAATGAAAGAAAATACATCAGGGAGTATTCTATTAACATATACATAACATGCACAGAGTGCAAGAAACCCCAGATGAGAGAACATATCAGCTAAGCCATCATTCAAATACTTGCTCCAATGTTATTTCCCCTCATCAAGTATCAATTATAGTCTAGTGTTGAAGGAGATGTAACTTATGATTAAGAATCTTATCTTCTCCAGTATCCCCATTTCCATTTCTTCATACTAACTGTCCAAAACAAAGCGAAATGGGAGTTAAAGGAGCCAGCTCCTGTCTCTCCAACACAGAGGCAGGAAAGATTTCTGTAAGATTTCCTCTTTTGGCAAAAGGGCTTTGGCAAAAGCTATCACTAGGGCTTATTTTTAAGCATAAAATTCATCCTATACTTCAAATTAGGCATTAATTTTCCTGTGAAGATCATTTAATTGAAGAGGGACTGTACATCAATGCTACTAATTTGCAGAGCTCACCTCGAATTCTTTTTGTTTTACATACAGTATCTGCATTTGTCTGTATTAAACATGAATCTTAGCAGTAAGACAGTGTGCTTTGACAAGAGTAATTATAAACACATCTTAAATATCCAAATTTCTTTGCAAATTACTTTTTCTCCAAGACTGTTCAGATTTATATCTCTATACTATCTTTTGTAATATACTTATTAGTCGATTCCAAAAATATTTGCTAAGAGTGATATTTAATGGTTTTTTATTACATAAAGTTTTTTGTTATATAAATGTATCTGCTCATAAGAATGTATTTTTTTTCAATCAAATCTGTAAGGCTAGAGCATTGGGAATACCAAATTTTAAACAGAATGTTCAAATCTGATAAATTATCTAAATCATAATGCTGGTTAATCATGTTCCTCCTTTTACAGACAAGATTAACATTGCAAAAAGGAGCTGTACCTTGGTTTTAGTATATAATCCTCTCCTCAGTCCTTGAAATCCAGTGAGAGCCAGGAGTAGTAGAAAGATTTGGTATAGTCCTACCCTTAGACAGCGATTCAATTTTTCAAAGAAGAAAATTGTGCTTCTGTGAAACTCTTATGCCACTATTAAAGAGTGGATAAGAGTTTAAGGACCAGGAGGAATACAACCTATCATATCTGGCCATTTATAACACATCAGTGGAGAGAACTGTTTTGTGTAACACTTAGGAATTTTTTTTTTTTGCTGATATTAATCATATTCTTGGTTCTTTATTGTCAGTCAAGACATATAAAATTCAGGTTCCGTTTGGAGGGTAACAAAGGCCAAAAAGGGGAAAGAGAAAATGGCTATTGGACTTAACTAAAATATAAGCATGCAGCTTATTAATTTAAGATGAATTGATTCAGAAAGCTGTCCTGATAAATATAGGAAGCTAGAAACTACATTTTAAAGCAACTGTTTTCTGGAAACTTATTTCAAATAATAGTATATTAAGTATCCATTCAGGAACTGACAGGAAATTTGTCAGATGGCAAGACTTCATTGATGGCGTTTTCTGGAGAGATTCCTTTTAGCACTGAGAATTCAGGAGGTTATCGATTTGAGGTGTGGAGGAAGATTTCTTTTTGCAGCACTGTCACCCCTGTTCTTTCCAACCCTTCCCACACTGATAAAAAGGACACAAGGCAGCATAAGGATTCTATTTCAAAGAGCTGTCTTAGAGAAAAATGAATATGATCTCTGCAGCTACAAAAAATTAATATGTTCTTTAGCCACTTACAGTCAGACTTTTTTTAAATTATTTTTACTTTTTGATTTATCAAAACAAAAATGCCAGTTTTTTCCCAGTCCTCAGAAACCTGTTGCCTCTTGTCCACCATCTCTGCAACATAATTTTCACTGTCAGTTCATGAATACAGTGCTCAAAGATGAGTAAAGCTTCGTCGACTTTTTTATTGCCATAAAATCTTCTAACTGCTGCCCTAAATTACAGATCCAATCACAGGTTTATAGGAAACCAGAGAAGATCTGGACAAAAACTTGAGACAGGGGAGAGGGAATGTGAAAGAGGAGCCTGAAGAACCACATTTCTTTGTTTCTGTCATTCTCAAGGTTGGGATGAACTCCTACCTCATGTGTCCTTGTGGCTCTGTTTGATTTTGGGGACATAAAAACTTTCTGCCTTTTTGGCTGCATTTCCTCACACAAAACACCTGCCAAGACAGTGAGGGCACGGGGAATGTTCTGCAGAGCAGAGCTCAGAGCCAGCTGGAAAGGAAAGGTGCAGAGAGGTCTGATAGGGACAGGCAGAGCTTGAAGGCCACCCTCTGTTGAAGGCAATGCCCTCTGAGATCTCACCTCTGCACCACAAAATATAATCACATCACTGTTGAATACAAAATGTTGTTACCGCTATTCAAGACAAGAAAAAGGAAAAATCATTAAAAATATTTAATGGCTTCTGAAGGAGCTATATCAATGGGAGAAAGAGAGAGGCAGCCCATGGTTCCATCAACCTAAACCCTGCCAGATACAGCACATTCCCAGCAGCAACAGCTGCCCTCAGTGGGCAAGAGGAAACAAACTCGAGGTAAGATTCGCTGTCCTAGGGGAGACATCTCAGGTCCTGCCTCAGGACACCTTCCAGCAGCAGTGCTGGTAGAAAGGCAGCCTCCAGCACACAAACCTCAGCAGCATTCACTAGAAGGATATCACACAGAAGAGCTGACTAAAGAGAACCACTTTCAGAGAGATAAAATTAATGGAAAATTGCAGTAAAATCTACATAAAGTGATGATTACTTTGAATATAGCCTGAATGAACAACCTGAATGTTATCTCAGACTTGTCTGAAGGAGGTTTCATGTACTTCCTCGTCTGCTTTCACCCCTTTAATACACAGGATGAGTACAAATGGAAATAAATAACTAAAAGCAAAGGTCTTTGGAGTGTTTATTTTGAAAACCAATCATGATTACATCACAACCGACTTTGGGGCCAAAATACCATTTTATTCAATTGTTAAATTCTGTACTAATTTCACAGTCTACTAAATCTGTCTCTCTCTTTTTGTTTGTTTGTTTGATTTGTTTGTTTTTTTTGTTTGTTTTGTGGTTTTTTTGTTTTGTTTGTTTTTCAATATATAAGAGAATTTAATGAATTTGAAAAATCAACTGGGCTTTTGAATGCTTTCAGCTCATGTTACTGAAATCATCACCCCCAACTCCAAATCACAGTCAAATTCTGTTCACAGCTATTGCCATTTGCATTTCCATCACTCTGTGACTCAGACGGAAGCATCTCATGTTTTCCAAGCTCAGTCTAATAATGTTAGTCTGTTGTTCTTGTTTTAACATGGAGATGAGAGATATAAATTAAGTGACCTGAGTGGTGTGAAAGGCAAAATGTAAATGCAAATACTTCTTGAAAGCTGCACTGTGAAATAGTCATTTAACTAGAGAAACACTTGTTTCATGTTTTTCCAATTAAACAGAGGAACAACACAGAACTGAGGTCTCAGTTTGAGATATATCAAGATGATACCAGTTCCTGTTTTTGAAGTACAAATGCTCCAGGTGCACTCCTGAGGTCCCTTCTGACCCTACGTGCTACTCTGAGTGTAGAGCGAAGAATCCTTCTGAAGCGTGTAAAGACAAAAGGAAGGGTTAGGAGTCTCAGTCATGACTCCAAGCTATTAAGGGATGTCCAAGTTTGGAGGTGATAGAAAGGCAAAATAATTAGTTTGCACAGTTCAATGTCCAAATAACATGTCAGATGAAAAGAGCTTTCAAACCTCTCCCTCCTCATCGACTTTGATTCCTTTATACTTTAGCAGTTCATAGAGAGACTTACAAGGAGAACTGGATACCTATTGACAGCTGAGACTTGAATTATTAAGGTGAACCGAAATGAAATGCCCTTGTTTCTTGCACCAGTGAACATCCCAAATGTGGCATCTCTTTTATTAGTGATGAAACTACTCTGTTATTCTCTCCATTCCACAGTTTTCTGAATGTTCAAGATAGCAATTTCAATGGCAGTCAAGGACACTGAATATATTGTATTTCAGAGACAAAAGTTCCATTGTGATTGTTCACTGGTATTTCCACCCTGAAAAATTAGAATGCCACAACCCGTACTAAAATTAATAAACTGCCTATTATAATACTGATGTATGCTGCTGCATATTTATTAATCCCATCTGCAATAGTGAAATATAAGATGACATAGGATAAAATAAAAAAGTCTCAGGACATTCACTAATCAAACCAACAAAATTAATTAAAAGTTAGTAAACTAGCAGTGTAGGGAATATGATTCTAATCCTATTGTCCTAAGAAGATATTTGCTCTGCTATGAAACCACCACAAAAATTGTCATTGTATCTGTAGCTTAAATATGAGTGTCTTGGTATGAATCTATGCTGTTGCATGAACAGAACATTCATCTGTTCTTCCCTAGTGGGTGTTTTTTGTATATGTGCAGTGTCATAAAAATAAAACACAAACAACAAAAAACCCAAACCAAAACAACCAACCAAAAAAAAAATCACAAATAAAAAAGCCCAAAACATTTATATATTCACTTTATCCAGCCGAAGTCAGAGGTATCAGAACAGATCAACAGTGCAATTTTCAAGGGATCACAAAGTATAAACAAAAAAAAACTATTAAGATCATGCAATTAGGAAAAAAAAAATATTTGGAAACTGTATAAGGCAATGATAGACAGCAAACTCTTTATATTCTACTGTATAGTTCAGCACTCTGTGTTACACTAATTATAATTACCAGTGTACTACCAGTCTGTTTGGTAGATTTTTCTATTCCATCCTACTCTGTAAAACTGACTGATTTTGTCAGTTCCAACTGATTGAAACTATTTTCTGACCTCTTCAAAGTACCTCTTCTATATTCTTCAGATAATACATGCAGAACACTTATCTTCAGTAATTCTTGAATTTAGGGGAGAAAAAGGGCAAGAATCCACCCAAGAATTCCACATTCACTGCTTTAGTGCTTCTCAGCATCCAAATGTATTTTTAAATGATAATTCCAAGTACAGCAATTTATGTGCTCAATATTAATGCAATTTGCACTGTTGACCAGTTTATGCTCTGTCATGCAGAAATACACTTATTTTTGAGCCCATGGCCAAGTGATAAATTGCACAGTCCTGTCTAAAATAAATTTATCATCCACATTTGACTATCACTTGTTAATCCAGCAGCCCCAGAAATCACTGTAACATTTCTCTGTGCAACGTCAAACAGTGCCCATTTTCTACAATCAGGAAGTCAGAGATATACTTTGCATGTTCCCCGCACAGTAGTCTCCTAACACTCCCCGTTCTTCTCCAAAAGGAAAAACAAAAAATAATAAAATTCAAGAAACTCAAGAAATCCTGAAGCTATTGAGTTAGGAGAAAGGATTCCACCTTGTATCACTAACAGATATGCCACGAATAAACAATTAATTAATTTAAAATGCCTTTGCTTGGGAGCCCAGAGAATTTGACAACATCTGAAAAAAGTTGCTGTTTTCCCTGGTGGCCTTGAATTCATTTTTGGGTTCTTATATTTTTTCCTCTCAGGACTTTCAAAATCTTACATTTATGAAAATAAAAGTACATATAAAACTTTTATAAAAGCATGATATACTTGTTTAAAAAATTCACTGTTTTTCAACTTAACACCTTCTAGAAAAAAACAAATGTATAACAAATGTGATCAAGGAGAGAAACAATACCTAGCATCAGCTTTCAGCAAGTTAGCAATTTCCATCCTCATATTTCAGCTTGACATCAGTTAGATGAAACATTATAACATGTCAAATACTGTAATCGTGGAAAACAGCTATTTACATTTTTATCATTTCTGTCCTTCATGAAAAGCACCTGTGATCCACTCAGAGTCCCAAAGGGGACTTCTGACTGACATGGCTTTGAAGAGCAATCAGGTATGGCTCTTTACAAAGAGGCTTTAATATGATCAAAAGCAGGGCAGGCTGCCAGTTTTCCTGGCAATCCTAAATGGACAATGTTCCATTAGCTCCCTCCACCTCAATTCATACTGAACTCAAACAAAAGCCTCGGCTGCGCAGCTTCAGGGACAGCCTCTCCTTTGGAAATGGCAAGCAGCCACTCACTCCAGTGAGATGGGATCAAAAGAAACAGGATCAGAAATAGAGCCGATTACACCAGTGCTCCTTCTAAGCTGTTCAGCACATCAGCAGCTCGAGGTGTGTGATACCTCAAAAAACTCTTTCAAACTACTTGTAAGAATTCATCCAAATTTAGTCTCTATCTCGCAAGCCATCGACACATTTGCTGCTGAAAACATGACCCACCATGGCAGTAAAACCTCAGTTGTAATATACATAAGGGACTTAGTCAAAATAAAGCAGGTTTTTACTGGTAATTAATTTATATAAAATGATTTAGTGTAGCTATTTTGTAGGTATTTCCATTTATTGGTAGCACATTTTCATTTTGATATAAATAATAAGTACCCTGAATTGGTCCAAGCAACAATTCAGAAAAACTATGTTAGTCCTTTCAGATTTAGTCAAAACCAAGTACTCCAGGGCTCACCTGCAACTTCTCAGGTGCACCAAGGAGGTTATATTTTCCATGCAGCTGGCAGTTCCCATGTCACATTAACAGTCACTTTTTTTCCAAGAGCTCAGCTTCCCTAATACTGTTTGCAAATGTAGTCTGCAGACTTCTTTTTGGGTGCTATTTGCCACACTTCTTTAACATTACGAACTCTTTTCCTGGGACTGTTGGGTTTTGTTGTCAGAGGTGGCCTTGACTGACTGTTAATTGAAGGTTTCACCAGCGTCACCATTAAGAAGCAACAAAAGGATGAATTTAAGCACTTCTCCATAAGGAATAAAAGACCCAAGAAAACACAATCCAAATATAATTACAAAGAAAGAAAAGGGATTGTTAAGAAGAAAGCCTTAGGAAGCCTCATCGACTCCATTTGTACTTTCTAGGTCCTTGACATCACCCTACTGTTTTGACACCCATTCAACACACTGGTTTCAAAATCTTCCTTCACAGATTTCTCTACTTAGCACAACAACACATAAGACCATGACCTGAACAGAGAATTAACTTTTCAAAACACTTGTTTTGAACCTAATTCTCAGAAACCCTTCTGAAAACTTTTTTTTTTTTTTTAAAGAGGTGTTTGATTTAAAACACTTCTTCCCTCCAAATTCTTGCAAGAACATTAGGTGAAAACAGAACTACTACCTTTCATTACATTCAACAATGAGTTCTAATTGTACTAGAAATATTTTATGTCTCAACTTTCTCATAAAACAGTATTTATGGAGCTTATTCGTACAGTACAGTTGCTTCTTTCATTCATGTTCCTGTATCATCTACAGTACTATAGTTTCTAAAAACTTAATTTATGAAGATATAACAAAATTTTACTGTACCTAGAAAAGAGAAAAAGAGATCATTTGTTCACCACAAAATTCAATTCCTGCCTGTGTTTTGCAAACTGCTTCTAGTAGTTTCTTATTCCAATGGAGCCATTGCACAGAAAGATCTATTTCAATAGACAAGAAAATCATAATTTTTAATTATAATTATTGTTTGCCTGCATCTTTTTTGAACAGTGCCATGCAGGACTGAAAAGTTCTTCCCCTTTCTAAGACAGTATCTTACAACAGGATACAACAGTTCAAGGAAAACTGACTAGAAAGAGAAGCTTTACAAGAGCCAGAAGAAATTTTCTTTTCCATTATGACTGTTTCTCTTTTCATGGTTAAATATTGGTACTTATTTCCAGCCTCTCTGTGTAGTGAAACCCAAACAAGTTTGAGGAGAGGGGAATCAGTAGTTTTGTGTGACTACCTCCCAATAATATTGATCCCACTGCCAAAATCAGCGTACAGCGTTCTCTTCTGTGTTTAATTCCCTCGTGTGTGGACAGAGACTTTGACTTGGTCCTTTAGAACCAAAGGGCTCTGTGCATGGTTGGGGTAGACATTAATCTGAACAGAGAATGTGACCTGCTTTGTGAATTGTCTGTGGGAGTCCTACAGTGGTCATCCTGCAGAGTCCTCACCCCAGAGTGCCCAAACTCTGTCCCATCAGGTATTTTAGCATTTGCTCATTGCTGAGAGTCTACAATAAAGCTTTAGAAATACCCGTATTTTCAAAACAGTTACTTTTCAAACCACACTAAGTTTATTGTCCTCAGACCATCAGAGCTCCAACAACATCACTACATAAAATATATGGGGCATTTGTCTTTGCTTTCTGCTGGATGAATTCTGCCAGGTATACGCATACAAATAAATATGTTTTGCTAGAGACACCATTTTAGCATTTGAGGTCCAAAGAGAAAATGCAATACTATTTTTCCTGTGGAAGAACAATTCATCAGCAGATACAGAGCTCCATAAAATGAGCAGAAAATGTAAGACTTCCACCAATTTGACTCTTTTCTTCACCAAAAGCACATAATAGCACAGTAAGCATTCTGTTCTGTCTCTCCTCATTGCAATGCTACTGAGACAGGCCCTTTAATTGGAGCAGAAAAAGGTTTTTTTGCCCTGAAAAACCTTCAGCCTCACAGCACATGTTCATCTGCCTTCATTTCAAATTTCTGACAGCAAGAGTCATTGGATTTTATTTCACTGAATTGCAGTAGTTCACTAGTGAATTATACTATCATTTTAAACTGATCATATTTTCTAGGCAGATAATAGCACAATCATTGCATAAGTCCAACTCCTCATTTATCAACATCTTATTCAGGTAACTGAAAGAAGAAGGTATCTCAAGAACTGAGGCAAAATTAGAATACTTACATTTATAGAGAAAATAAATTCCCATCATATCTATGACATGAATATGATAATACTTTTGTTTCAGACATCTCTCTAATAAAACTCCAGGAAACTCTTAAACCTTCTAAGCTCAGTTGGCTTAAGGTTCTTAGGACAGGAAGAGTTATTGACAACACCCAAGTTTAAATTCCTCTGCTTCACCACATAGCAGAGAAAAACAAGGGGGAGAATATTGCCACAGAGGGGTATAATGTCTAAACATCTGCACACATCGTACCTCATTTGCAGGGGCTGCTGCTGCCAGTACCAGGCAATAGAAACCTCACACATTACAACAGAATTCATGATAGTCTGGGGGGCAGGAAGCAGGAGAGAATACTTAATTACTCCCCAGAGTAATAAAATAGCAGAGAAATAAAATAGATCATGTAACTTCTCACCCTGCCTTTTCCATCATTGTTGCCACAATTACTATCACATTTTCTACTGCTGCTTCAAACAAATATAGAGTTGCATTTCAGTTCACATCAACTTCATCTCTCTCTGCTACAGGAAGATGTATTTTTGAAGTATTATCTAAAGTTTTAGCACCTGATAATTAAACACATGCAAAAGGCAACAAATTGAACATACACCAAATCCCAATGTGTGAAATATTTTTAAAGGCCTCAGAAGATCCAGGCTGAGACTGGGACTGCATCATCTGTACTTAACTTTTCCAGTGCCAGGTTTTTGCTGCTGTCAGCAAGATCCCATCTCCTCCTTTATTCTCTCATTCATTCATTCTCCAGCAAAAACTACAGCCATGCAGAGCGGACATCCTGACTTTTAGAAGGAAGTTCTGATCATTCTCTAATTGCTCTGGTCTAAGCAACAGACAACTCAAATGTAATAAACATTCCAGTTAGATTTTAAATTTAGGAAAGTTTGTCTCAGCATCGGGAGCTTTTAGTAAAACTTGTATTCATTATAAAACATTCAAGGATTTCACTCTTCAAGGTTAAACTTCTGAATGAAACAGTTCTGCTAATGAAATACCAGAGTCCAGAACTCCCAATAACTTTGACATTTTATACTCTCCTGCATGTAGTACACTTTGCATGTATAAGACACTGCAGGAGCCACGTTGAGCCAGCTACTTTACCTGGCTCTCACACTTCTGTGAGAGCTATCATAATGAGGAGATCGAGGAATACTTGGATTTAAAACTCTTTTACAAAACAACAGTGAAAATTTGTCATGTGGGTAGCAGTGGAAGACAGTGAAAGAAGAAGCATGGCTTAGCACAAGGTAGCAATGACAGTATTCTTAGTTGAAACTGAGAAGTCCATATTAAATTTGCATACAAAAGTACATAAGAGTATTCATTTGTAAGCAATAATTTTATTGCATATAGGTCTAAACCAGCTGTAAATATTCCGAGTAAGCAGTAACTAAATAACAACTTTTTTTAAGTAATTCCAAGTTTTTAATGGTCTAGAAGTGTAGCTTGCCTAAAGAGAACGTTTTAATACTGAAGTGGAAAATGGCCTTTCATACTTCAATAGCCAAGTAGCCAGATCTATCAGAACTGTACCTTTCATCCCAATTAACCACGAGGGTGAGCACTCTGTTTAAGCATTTCCCAGGCTGGATCCAGACTGAAGATGAACCAAAAGCGCAGGAGTGAGCCCCAAGCAGGGAGGCACAGGCAGACTGACCCAGCAGGGCCGAGCACGGCACAGAGTGCAGGGATCACACTGTGACAGGTCACAAGTCACTGAGCAAATGCAAGGGCTGCACAAGCTGCACTGATGTTCTGCCAGGTTTGCTGAGGGCACCTCAGCACCTGCAGCTCTACACATGTTCATGTGAGAACACTGCCAGAGGTAGAGGGGGGGTTTAGCAGAAAAGGAACTTGGGGCTCCCTGGATGGACTTTGGTTTTTTTATTATGTAAAGATCTGTAAGTCAGGTAATTTTATGGGATGCCTTTGCATTGGGTGGAGAGAATTCGGAGTCAGCACAGCTGTCTAAAGGTAAGAGCAAGGAAATCTCTTCATTTCCTATGCAGAGGTAGATCAAACACATTTCAAAACAAGTATCCTTTTTATCTTTACTGCTACTGATTTTGAAAAACTGTAACAGAAGTGAGGGGTAGCTTTCAACACAGCAAGCTGTACACTTGAGGACCATCTTCCCAAGTCCTTCTTCCGAACAGCATTCTGAAAGGATGCTTAAAAGTATGTGTTTTGGGTTTAGTTATAGATACTGGAGGAAGCAGTCCATCCTCATCTCTTTTCAGTTAAATCTCTAATTGCTCTTGTGTTAAATGAACTCAGAAATAAGTTTCAGTCACTAGAGAATGGATAATCATTTACTTATCATCTGCTTTTAAGAAAATTGCAAAGTGGAAAAGTTTCTCTAGTTTTTTAATACCAGTTAGTGGTTATTTAGTTTATGGAATATTAAATGTTAGAAAATAAAATGTTTTCTTTCCCACACAGCAGTTCAAACTGATGACAGTTCTTCAGTGGGACACATTCCCTCAGATACCAGGAATCAAGAACTTGATTTTGTTACATTTACTCCTCTAATGCTATATAAGAGAAAAATGTGAAAAAGTAAAGGCAAATTCATCAAATGCTTACAAATCCATTAAAAAAAAAAAAAAAAAGGCAATCTTCTTTGTCACTTATTTCCCTTCAGTCAGTCTGAGTATCTTTTTTCCTTTTCCAGCTGTCACATCAAACTCTATTTGACTAAAATGAACCTTAAGCTTCAAACGTTGATATACAGTAGGATACTTTCTGGTACCTATACATCATTTGGCTATTTGACTACAATTCCTTTTTCATTTGAATGAGTTTCCCTGCCTTTCTGACATGTGAGTTATAACTCACAGTCATCTTTCTGGACTAACTATGGATATTAATGCAGCAGAATACTAATAAACATGATTCAAAACATAAGAGAGGAGAGGTGCATGTTGTTTATATCTGCTACTTTTTTGTTTCTGTTTCATTGAACAATCTCCCCTGTGTCATTGCCAGCCAATGACATGAAGCTCAAAATAAGATCATCTGACATCAGCCTTTTGCTGAATTCATGTCCTGTATGGCAGCACAGGATCCCCACATCAGCCAAGCCTCAGCAGAGCATGGGGGCGGGGGGTGGGGGTGGGTGGCATTTGGTGGAAATACAGAGGGTACCCACAAAACCAGCAAGAGTAATCAAAATAAGGCAACAAAACTGCTTGGGCCACTAAGTACAACAAGAGACTAGTGTTCAGTTTCCCAAAGGCAGAGTAATTCACTTTTCTGTACCTCAGTTCTGAACTCCTACGAAGGAGTGACAGAACTTCCCACCTCCTGTAAGATCTCAGACTCTACACCTGGAAGAAACTCAGACTCATTCAGAGAGAGGCTTTGGGAGCACCCTGGGCAGAAAGAAACAAAACAAGAAAAAAGGAGGAATGTTTGTGCACTTAAAGCACATTAAGTAGAGCAGTGCTCCTGCTCAAGAGCCCCTCTGCCCCACTGCTGCTCTCAGCACAGCTGAAAGGCGCTTAAGGCAAAGCACAACCAGGACAAACATTTGACTGCTTCCCTTTTGTATACACCTAACCTCCAGCTACCTCCAGCTCAGAGGATTTCCTTTCAATTATTGATTATTTTTAATTTTTAATTTAATGCTTAATTGTTAATTAATCCTTTTAATAGTTAATTCTTTAGCAAGCACCACTTAGTCTGCTAATTCTTGTTTGTAATTCATAAAATATAAACAATCCTCACTCCTACTTGTCAGCAATATTTAGTAGCGTATTCTTTATAAGGCCAAATACTTGAGCCTTTTAAAATATTTACAAATATAAAACATTCAATTATATTGATTAGTGGAGTGCCTCTCATAAACTTTCAGACCTAATTATTTTTAATTTTATTTGGGATTCATTTTGAAGCTCCACATGTCGACTATCACCTTTAAAAAACAAAACTGAAAAAACATCAGCAGCTCAAGAATTTTGGTTTAAACTAATCAGAAGTGTTCTCAGTATCCATTTTTCTTTGCTCTACATTCACTTATTAAAATATGTTGGTAATTAATGCTTAGCAGCATTGGTATGAACCTTTACCCCTAGATGGTTTATTAAGATGAAGAAAACTGATTTGGATAAAATAAAATATTTTTGAGCTTTGGAATTACTTGGACTTCAGAGCTATTCACCATTAGACATTAATGTCTCGGAGGTTACCTATAACTACTCACTCATGAGCAATGTGAGGGGTTTTGCCCAGCTGACAGAGCTCTATTTATTGTGTAGGGATTTTAATGCCTCTGTCTGGCACGAGTTTCAAGTCAAACAAAACCTCCATTTTCACATTTTCTCCTTCTGTTTACCAAGCATGCTCTTCAACTTATACTCTAAATTATTTATCTACTACAGTGTTATCCCATAGCTTCATTTTGTTCCAGAGACAGGTCAATTTGTACCACAGCAGACATTCTAAATTTAAATTTTCAATTCAATTATAATACACATCCCCCCCCCCCCCCAAATATGTTTGTAAATTATTTGCATTCAGGGCAGGAAAGTAACTTCTTCATTAAGCAAAGTCTTGGACTCTCATTTCTCCTGGCAATTGGAATATTTTGGTCACAATTCCAGTAGTACATTTGGTTTATCTCCATAGTTTAGCTATGCAATAGATTCTGAGCCTTAAACAGATGACCTAATTCTAGTGGAGACATGCAAAGTATTCAACTTCATTTCTTCTGCTCAGACAGAACAGGAAACCTCAAAACTTACTAGAAATGAAAGGAGAGACATCAGAAAACTACATACTTTATAATATATATACATTTATGAAACAAATATATTTCTCTTTTGTTTTTTATTTTTAATAATTTATTCTCCTACCATAAACCATGTTCCCTGGCTCCATCGTGCAATCTTCCTTTATCATTGTCTAGATAACGTCTACCAAGGAACTACTAAAGACAAGTAATGAACACGCAACCATTCTTAATGATGAGATTAGGGTATAATACATACACAAAGGTTAAACAATTGAAACCCTAAAATAAAAACCCATTTGCAGCCATTTTCTTTGATCAAGAGCCTTCCCGGGACTGTCACACCACAGAAAAAGCACGGCAGCCAAAACCATTAAAAAAGAAAAAAAATCCAAAGCTGCCTAGGCCATCCTCATTTTATTTATGTGAGGGTTTTATTCAAGTACTAAAATACATAAAATAGAGTTTTTATTTGTCTTCTTTGATTTTATTTTTTTTTTTAATATTACCGTTAAATTTTCAATATAAAGCTACAGAACAGTTGGGTTAATAACCATTTCTTGTCACTCTAAATACAGTTTTCTGTCAAGCACAAGGAGTTGGGTTTTGTAAAGTTACAGGACTGGTGTTCAGATTCACAGTTCATTCCTGTCCATCACTGGAATGAAGACTTTGAATAAATGCTTGCAGCATGAGTATAACTGGCTTTTTATTTTTAATTGTTTTGTAAAAGTTCTATTGGCAACTCTTTGTAAATGAACTTAACTATGATTCAACATAAATGGCAGCTACTCAGATCTAATGGGAAAATAAGTTTCAGTAGTCTCAGGACAGGAAAAAGAACTCTCGAACTGAATTTAAGTTTGCAGATTAATTAGCTAACTTTCCCCTACCAGATTTTCCCACACACAGATGCTTTGCTCGTGCCATTTAGCCCATTCCAGTTAAAGGAACCTCTGAGAGGTGAAGGCTGTTGAGCCACTGCTGCCCAAAACCTTGCACAAAGAGATGTTGTTACTTGCTGATATTTGAAGCCTAGATTGTGATATGGTTATTGTGTTGTCTGGTCTAGCAGTGCAACAGTGTTTTATTCAAAAGCAGCCTTCCAAAACACAAAGATACCTTTTGTACTGCTCGGCTGCCTCTGCTGTGAAGCGGTGACCGAGAAATGAAGTGCTTCAAGCCCGTGTCCAATTGCATGAGCCTTCAGCCTTCCAGAGCTGTTAGCACTCACCTTTAGAGACAACAGATTAGGCTCACTTGTAGTGCCTCACCATCTGCCACTGCATTGCTTAATGGGTGATCTTTCCATCTTACTTGGATCAAAATAAGACAGAAAATCAAGTTCACTGCAAACACTGTGCTTTGCAAGTACCACCAAAAATACCTGTTTGAAAAAAAACCACTCTTCTTGTCCCTGGTGTGTGAAAAATCTACTATCTGAAAAATAAGTTGTTTTCTATATATTTTACCAGTAAAAGTCACTAAAACACTACAAAAATGAACATTTAATGAAAACGTAAGAAGTTATAATTACTACAGAAAGTAATTACCTTAGAAAATAATTCCTTTCCTCAGTAGTATTACCATGTAAAATCTTATTCATGACTAGGCTATAGAAAACTCAGTGTACATTTTTATTACACTAAAAAGCAGCATTATTACTAGATCCATACAGTAAAAATAATGTAAATCAATATTTATTACATTAAAAATATAGATCTTATACAGTACTTCCCCAGGGAATGTGAACTTTTCCTATTTACCACCTGCTTTTTAAAGTAGTATATTTTGGTACTGTTGATAACAAACTTTAACTATTAGATTGGCTGTACTGTTGATCAAAGTTCCTAGAATTTACCACAATAATATTCTAGAATGATTCGGTTAAATGAAATCAGGTCACAATTGTCTGACACCAGACCAGGCATGGGCTGGGGTTTATTTCACCAGGCTTTTAGAATAAAAGGGAAAAAATGCTATAACAATTACCTTCGTGAAATGGCAGTGACATCTCAGAGCCAAAAATGCTACTTTACTTTTTTAAACTTATTTTAAAGAGTATGTGCATATAAGAAATGTGATTTTCCTTCAGAGTTTTATTTTCAGAGAGGGAAAAAGAGCTGGCTGATAGCAAGCACTTTGTTATCTGCCCAAGTCTGAAAACTAAAACTTCAAAGACCACTTGCATGTATAGTTTTATGGGAGATGGTGTTTTTTCACTCTATTTTCATATGAAACCAGTGACACACAGTAATTCTGTATGCATAAGGGTTTGATACTGAGAGGCTGCTTGTCCAGCTTGACTTCTTTCATGCAATGTTTGAACTGTATACAAGAAAGAGATAGGAAAAAAAAAAACAATTAAAGATTTCATTATTCACAGCATAGAAGATTTTTTCCAGGCATGTATTGTGTCCAACAAGGCCCAGAACAAATTCTTCTTTTCTGTCCTCTATAAGCAGTTCTTACTACCAGATGAAAGGCAGATCTCAGCTTTAATGCACCACAGGAGACAGGAACCTCATTCTCTAGGAGCACAGCAGGGTCAGGCTCACAAAGGTCATGCAGATTCATCTGACACACCAGAACACAGAGGGATGAGGACAATGGGACCCAGATGGACAGCACTGGAGCTTTGAACAAAGTGTGTCAGGTAGGACACAATACAGCAGTGTCATCTGGCACATCTTCAGGGGGATTTATTTACTAAGCAATTAAAAAAAATAACTAAAAAAAAAAATCAACACATCCCTCCAAAACAAGAATTGAGACACAGTAAGTTTCAAACTGCTCTTAGGATATACAGTGTGTTGTAAAGATGATAGAATCATAGAATCTCCTGAGTTTGAAGGAATCCACAAGAACCATCAAATCCAAGACTTGGCCCTGCACAGGACCATCCCCACGAATTCCACCATGTGCCTGAGACAGTTATCCAAATGCTCCTTGACCTCTGTCAGGCTTGGTGCTCTGACCACTTTTCCCTGGGGAGCCCGTTCAAGTGCCCAACAACCTTCTGGGTAAAGCACCTTTTTGTAATATCCAATCTAAACCTCCCCTGTGACAATTTCAGGCCATTCCCTTGGGTTCTGTCACCTATCACCAGGGGGAAGAGGTTGGTCCCTGCCTCTCCTCTTCCTCTCATGAGGAAGCTGCAGCACTTAATGAGGTCTCCCCTCAACCTCCTCTTCTCCAGGCTGAAAAAGCCGAGTGAACTCAGCTGTTCTTCATGTGGCTTTCCCTCTGGACCCTTTACCATTCGGACACAGAATTTTTATTTGTGGCACCCAGAACTGCACACAGCACCAAACAAAACATTTGCCCTAAGTCAGTCCCCCAAGACTCACCAAAGGCTGCAGATTTTACAGACAGTTTCTGAGGGCAAAGAGCATCATGGTGAATTGTAACTGACCTCCTTGTGTGATGAGTGCTTTGGGTTTTTTGTAGCACTCTTCAGGGGCCACATGCCTTTATGAAACACTAGGCACTTAGAGACAAAAATAGCCTGCTCAATGCACCCCACCAACTTTTGTGCTTAATATATCTGCTGCAGGGAAGTATAGCAGTTTTTTGGTGGTATTAATCTTTTACTTTCTACATGAGGGAAAATCCTGAAAAAAAAGAAAAGAGTTTGTAATTATACAGTTCCTTGATATGATTCCTTTCTGAGAGCCTCCTCTCATCCACTACTCTGCATCAGTCTAAGCTCTATCTTTCCTTCAGTCTTTTTAAGTCTTGATGAAACCCACTTGGCATAAGAAAACATTTGAAATGTGAACTTACATTCACATATATTTAAAATATAAATGGAGAGCAACACATTCAGATTGCAAATACTTAATAGTGAGATTGTGATATTATATAATCAGAATTTATTATAAAATTGTGTTTTGTACATTGCACAAAGCATAGTAGAAGTATTACACTTTGTACAGCCATGTACAACAGGTGTAAGAGAAAAAAAACTCGTGGGCAGTTCCCAAACTTCTGTCCCTTAGTCCTTTACCACTGTAACAACTTAGAGCGGTTTTTTATTAATCTCAGAGAAAGTGGATTTCTATCTGAGTTTTCAAAATAGTCCTATCTTATATGTGGCATAAAAATGTACTAGTTTCTCAGTAGTTTTGACTACAACTTGGCGTGTTTTACAGCACACCTGTAGGAAGCCCTATTATTGCTAAAATCCTTCAAGTTTATCAGATGTGCGTAGGAATCATCCAACACAGTAATCAGAAGCTTCCTTACACAGTTATTTTCACAACAGCCTGTATTTCAGTACAAATTCCCAATATCCCAACTCTAAGAAGACATCTTCCAAAATAATTTCTTTTAATCACAGCACTAACACTAGCACTTGGAAATGAACCACTTTGTATTACCTCCAAATAACCTTATGCATCCAACCTTTTAATCACTTTTGCATGAGATAATTGTTACCTATTGTAAGTTAATTGGCCAATTATGCCTAATGACATGGTATCTTAAGAATAAAACATTGATTCTTGTTTCTGTGGCTTGATATTCGTTAGTAATTGGAATTTCTGTGAGTTTCTGGCATTCCATAATACATTTCATAGATGCCAATTTGCAATAATTTGACAGAGAATACTATGGATCACAGCACTAGAAAGAACCTGAGGAAGTTGTGTCTCCCTGCCCCAGGGGAAATTCTTCTTCTGCCGTTCCTGGCAGATATTCTAGTCAGACCAGACACTGTTCAGTGGCCTCTAATGAGAAAGACTTCACACTTCTCTGAACAGTTTGTCCACTACCCATGACATTAAAACATTTTTCCTGATTCTAAATTAATGTTCTCTTACTCCACAGCCACAGGAAAGATGTTCTACTTTACAACAGCCTGTTGCACAGTTGAGACTGTTCCACAGGTGATGTTTTAAGTCAAACAGTGCAAGATATTCCTTGGAGTAAGATTATCTAGATATCAGTCATTCCTGTTTCTTTTCTATGGAGAGGTTACCAACTGCCATGCCCCTGGCTGAGAGCTGTGCCATAGCAGATATATTGTTTCACTATGGTATTTGTGTTTGTTTTGTTTTGGTGGTTTGTTTTATTTTTTTTTAATATTATTATTATTCACTACAATCAGCTATATAAAACAGAGAGCTATATAGTGCCTAAAATAACCTATTTTACTTGGTGACTAAAATTTACCCATGAAGTCAGCCGGGGCCACAGTTTCTCTCAAGTCAGAAAGCAGGAGCACTAGATTGAGTATTGCCACTTGTGCTGGGGGTATCGCTTTTCACAGTGGTCTGATATTCATCTGGACTTGGAGCCAGATAAGCAGATCTGTCCAAGGTTCAGTGCACAGCACTGGAAAATCACTCACTGACTGAAGGAGAGCATTAGCCTAATTGTGCGGCTGCATGCAATGTTATAAACCTCACCAGAACCCGTCTGTGACAACTGGTGTCCTGGTCAAGCAGGGGCAAGATGAAGTGACCTCACCTCTCTGATTTGGTTTTGCAGTCACAGAGCATTTTGTAAAACTGATGCCTCCATACTGACAACATATTGACATGGAATTCATTTTTTTTCATAATTATTATTTTGAGGAAAAAAATCTTATTATCTTCCCAATCCTCACACCAGAGCAGGTATCACACTGCTACAACAAAATGGATCATAGGAAACTGTGGGCTGGTCTAAACTGGCAAAGACATTAGAGCTGGCCCAGCTCTATCACTATTTTTGATGGAAACATGGGAAAGATTTGTACAAAAAGACAGACTTCCAAAACTCAGGGCAGAAGTAGCAATAGCTTGTAAGATGATCAGGACAAGCACACACTCAGCCAGTGATGAGTGAGTCACCACCTGTTGTCACTAAAAGTAAAACAAAACTTTAATGACAATTATTTAACAGGTAGCATGCCTCATGATTTTTCAGAACCTACACAAATTACGAAGCATTAAAATTCTAGATCTAGTTTTATCATCTGAAAAATTATGTAAGAAAGAAGACTTGTCAGAAAAAAAGGGGAAAGATACCACTATGCCCATTGTATGAATACTAAGTCTTACATGTTTATGTTGCATCATCTGCTGAAAAGGACTTGGTTTTGAACTGCCAAGGGTTTATATTCCAGCTGAAAAGCTGAGCTGCCTTCTCAAGAATTTGCCAAACTTTCTAGTGACTATGAGTCAACAGTTTTGTAAAAGGATTCTGAACCCTGAAAAGCAAATTTATTTGGATGTACTCAACAGAGCCTCAAGTGAACCATTAAATTTTGTTCATTAGACTCGCTGACATAATTTAAAACACTTCATCCAGATAAATGTTATGTCAAGCACTGTTTGTTTTGTACCCATGTGAAAAGTCCAGTCAGCAGAAGTTCAAATGGGATTTAATAGAATGAGCAAAGTTTTTTTTTATGATGGCTAGCAAGAAAAATAACAAAACCTTCAGCAAGCATATTTCTTAACCTAAGAAAGAGATCTTATGCATCAATAAGAAAAGAGGTATCCTTCTTTTCAGCACATATGATGCATTCACTCTACAAACTTTTAAGTGAGGTTTCAGAGAGGGTCCTGTTTCCCATTAAAACTAAACTCAAAGCCATCTCAGGGGCTGTGCTTCAGCTGGTTGCTGTTCCCCTCAATAAACCAGGAAATAGGAAACACAGAAAGGCTCATGGCTAACACATTCCCATAACAGAACAGAGATCTGCTGAAAGGCCTGTTTTTCTATCCCTCATATTTGAGGAGTGTGATTCTCTTAGACAAGCTCAGGGCTTCTCAACAACGTAGACAAAATTTAATTTTTCTTTTGTCAGGACGTTGTCTATGCTTTGAAGAAAATTAAAAATTCAGTTTTGCAGAAATTGCAGAACTGATCCTAAAGGATAATAGAATACCTGGATCAGTAGGCTGCTAGGAGACAGTGAGGGCTAAGAAGGGTCAGGGGGATTTCAAAATGCTTTTGGCAGAAAAGAGGACTTCCCTCTCCTTGCACACCCACCCATGCAACAGTCCTCTGTTCTCTGTGCTGCTCCCACACGGTTAGTGGGTGACTCCCCAGTGCCAGCAGCCTTACCAGCAATTTGACCACCCTGCCATGGTGCATCATCCCTGTGGGGGCTTTATGCCCATTTTATGAATATATCAAAAGCCTAAACATGGTAGATGCGTTGTTTACTGAGCTACCACCCATAATTTGAATGTACAACTTGATCTTTAATCCTGCCTTGGTAGTTCCAGGTTCTGCTGGAACTCCAACAGACCTACCAGCAGAGAGACAGGGTGTGTTCAAAACTAAGTATCATGATCACTGTAGTGAATACACTGAGACTGCTTCTTTCAGGGCAATACTAACACTCTGCTCTCCAAGTGATTTGGGAAAGATTTGTGGGCAGCTTCTCCTGAGCTCACACGTCACACAAAGACAAGGAATGTGACATCTTTCCTTTGCTCTCAGTGATAAACAGTGAGAAGCAGGGACAGTAGCCATGGGCAGAGTGGAATATTTGCTTTCCTGAACACAGACAGAACTCCCAAGTGAAACAGAAAACGCTCTAACATTATTTTAGAAAGCTCTCTTATCTCTTGTCCTCTGTCATTGCATTGAAAGCACTGACAGCTTTAATAATTTTGGACAAAGCTTATCTGTTCCCACACACTCCTCTTCCCATATGCTCTCTGAAGAACTATTAGGCAAGTTCTGGAAAACTTATTAAAACTTTGTTAACTCCTAGAAGTGTTTGTGAAGGCCACTTCATTGAGCAGGGTGGGCCCTGGAGTGTCTGCAGACATGCTCAGGTGGAAGGACTCTGCCTGGGACTGGTTGAGTACCCAGCAGTTTAATACAATTCCAGATTTAGTGAAAGGCCTGACAGCACTATAAGGATGCATTCTTGGCAAGAGGCCATAAAACCGGCCTTAATTACTGAGACTGACAACCATTCCTTGCTTCCCTCCTGAAATTCCATGCAGGACCTCAAAAGCACACTGAGTGGGACTGCCAGCAAAACTAAGATATTTCAGTAAGAGTTTCCTCTTCGGGAAATATGGGTTTCCATGATAAAATTTTCAACTTTCTGTTACTCAAACATTTGCTTATTTAAATTACTTATTTTAACACTTTCTATTCAATCTTTTACCTTCAATCTACAACTGCAGCTATGCAGCATATGTTATAGAAAAAGTCCATAAGAAATGCATTTCTCAGTGCAACAGCACTGTAGGAAACATATCTAAGGTGCCAACATTGTTATCAAATTGGTCCATAGTATTTCTATATCTTACGTAAGTTTTATTGTCAGGGACAAAGCTAACAAGTCAAAAAGGTACAAATGAATACCTATGAATTTTCCCTATTGAAAACTATTTCAAACACTGTGTGCAGTTTTTGGGAAAGGCAAACGCTATCATAAAGATATTTCCAATGGAAATGTTGAGCTCCTTAGTTCTCAAGATCAGTTTGAAATAAAGAAACATGGTTAAAAGACATTTTACCGTGATTTTGAAGCCTGTGGGCTTCACATGAATACATGCAAGGCACATCTTAGCCTACACTTGAGATGCAGAAAAGGTTTGTATTTCTCAAGCCATGACCATACATACGATTTTGTCTGCATGTGCACTTAGAAAAGTAACTTTTGTGCTCTCATTCAGATTCACAGTTCAAGTCTGGCAAGAAAATGAGCTTTTCTATGAGTCTTCATATTAGTACTCCAGGGTCTAGCTAGTCTGGAATTCTTTAGCAATTAGGTGTCTAGAGATTAATTAAGAAGAGAAAACACTCTTCCATATTAAATTCAAACCAAAAACACAAACACAAGATCCTCCTTCTAAAAAAATACAATTGGAAATAGAGCAATGTTTTCTACAGTCAGTCTGTTAGAATTAGTGCAATCCTTTCCTCTCCAGTTCCTATGGCTCCACGTTCCCAGGCAGGCATACAACAGACTTGGCTGTCTCAGAAATAAACACTGCATTTAAGACACAGTGTTCTCCTTTTTCAACCTGCTGTCAAATTTCAGACCACAAACTAAATGTAATCTCTCAGTATTCCAATGCCTTTGAGAAGAAGGGGCAGTACAAAATATTTACATACTCCGTATCAAAAGAAGAAGTTGGTACTGTCTTGGATTCCCCCCCTCAGAAGAAATATAAAACAAAGTCTAGAAAAAAGGCAAACTATACAATTGTGAGGTGCAACAGAACTCTGTGTTACCAGGCAATAGCAAACAAAAGACACAATTGACAATTGTGGCACTGTACACACTTAAATAATTAAATTAATTGGTTCAGATATTAGCACATTTTTAATTAAACAGACATTTAGAAAACAATTCCCAGCCTCACTATTAACATTGCAATAGCAAGTACAAATACACTTTATAGAGAAGATGATCAGGTTTAGAATAAGAAATAAATTTACATAGACAAAACACAGAGCTGGACTTGTAAGAATATGATTTCTTGGTTTTCTCCCTCCATCTCAGAAAGGAAACAAGGATTAGAAGGCAAAAACACCTAGAAAAGTGAAATGAAAAAGTGAAGGGTTCATTTGTTTGATGGGGAGATACAGCACAAGACAGTAAACCTAATTATTTTTCACTGTACCCAGAGGTCACCTGCACACTCTTTACCTTTTCTCACAAAAACACAAAGAAAGTAAAAATAAAACACAACTATAAGCAAACAAAGAAAAATATTTAATTCTAAGCGTGCTGTCCAATCCCTGGAGTGTAATAAACAGTGAGAAGGCCAAGCATACAACAGCTTTAAAAATTACCATACATTTACACATACATACAACATTTTGTGTTTGAAGTATCCAGAGAAACTCTAGGTTAGATATAAAATTATGAGGAATTTAAATTCTCATGCTTCATGAGCATAAGACTTGCACTAATTGCTGTGGTTAGGAAGTAGACCCAGGAGGCAATAATTGGATTTAATCCATTACAAAGTTTTACAGCAATTTTCTCTCAGACGTATTTGATGCTGGACAAACTATAAGAGCAGGCAAACCAATCGTCTGCTGTAACGTTAAGCTTATATTCCTTCAGAAAGTGAGTTTTAAATGATCCTGATAGTCAACGTATCATCCACTCATCCTTGTTAAAATGAAAGAAAACCATTTTGCATTGCATTTGTATAGAAAATTGTATTTATGGGTACACAAACATTATAGAACCAGCACAAATTAAGTAACACCTGCAATCTGTTGCAAGTCCACCATAAGCATATCTGAAAGGAATAATAATACTTAAACCCTGGAACTAATTGAAGAGCCACAAATCTTTGGGGCAATTAAGGCCCCTCAAATAAAGATTTTGAAATCTTCAAAAATTTTGCAGTTTATTTTTATTTTTTTCTACTTTATCCTGGACCAAACCACCTCCAGGAGTTGACGCAGATAAACAAATGGCTTAATTTACTAAAAAAACACTTTGGATGAGGTATTTACTGACCAAAATAATACATACTGATCTAAAAAACACCTTAAGTTCAAGCTACTGTGTCACAAAGACATGAATAAACCATATTTAAACTGTGCCTATGTAAACCAGAATACAAGTAATAAAAAGTATGGATTACACTCACAAAAAATATTTTGGTAATGTCTAGGTAGTCACTTTTCTCCAGCCACCTCAGTGAGGCCCTTGTATACAGGTTTTTTTCATCAAAATCTATACAAAGTCACTCTTTCCAGTCATCTCCATAACAGCTCTTCATATATAATGCAGCTTGTACTTCTGCTGAAGTCTCGGGGTGAAATTCTGGACCTTGAAGCCCACAAGCATTCCTACAAATAATTTACTGTGGTCCAGATTTCAGCTCTTACAGAGACAACAGCTCTTCTGGGTTTAGAAGAGCCTCTGTTTTACTCAATCCATACTTTTAATAGTTTTTACTCCTCTGAAGTCCTCCAAAGTTTAGTTAACAAGATCTGAATTGTTTTACTTCTATGGTACACATCCTTTAGTAGAGAAGACTTGTGAAGGTATCCTGAGTGGTCATCCTAAATAAGACTCCAATGGCACCTCAAATGTACATTATTGTTATTTAGGGAAAAAAAGAATAGCAGAAATATGAAACTTAAGTCTTGAAAACAATGACATTATCTTTAAGATCTCCTCCTCAATTTTTTTTCTTAAAGAGCAACACAAACATTCTAATCTAACCCAAAATTACACCATCTAACTGAATGAATCCCCATGTAACTGACACACACAAATCTCTACCTACACGTAAATCTTCGTTAGAGAACACAAGGATAGCCTTGAGAAAATCACTTCATGTGCCTGGAGATGTGCTGCTTTGCTTCCAGTTCAGCTCCACAGGTATCAGCCCTGACAGAGGACTTGGTCTGAGCCCTCGCCTCACTCTCCTGATAACATCCTTCAAATTCATCACACACAAGTCACATTTGTTCTCCCAGGAACTGCTCTGATGCAGAAGCTCGCTGCTGCAAGAGTTACCATCAAGTAATATTTTACATCCAAGTTACAAAATCACAAGGAAAAGGAATGAAAAATAAAATGCTAATAAATATTCAACAACACCGATATGAAAGCAAGCCCATAATCACTTCTACCACTCACAATACATTTTTAATATACTCTTATGCAATAAAGTTCATGAATTATTATTTAGATTGAGAAAAACAAAGCAAATTATCTCTTCTAATCTCACATCATATGCTACTGTCATGACTTTGTGAATTTTGGACTTGTTCAGAACATGTGACTCCAGGCATTTTACTTGACTTTAACTACCAAGTTCCCACCCCAACTGCTACAATATTCAACCTGAGCCCTGAACAAAAACAAAGTAGAGAAACTTAGATAAGAATTCAATGGCAGAATATTTTAAATATTTAAGAGCAATTTGAATAAGTACTAGTGATCTTAATAGCACAATTTATAAATGCTCACCAGGAACAGAGACCTTCTCATGATAAATGCTTCTATTAGAATTCAGTAATGAATTAATTTTTGATAAGGCAATGATCTTGTTAGCATTAGAGGTGACTTACTTTTCTTTTTACCATAAAAAACAGGCCAAAATTCTGCAAGTAGTTAACCTCTAGTTGTTAGGTATAAAGAGTTATGATTTTTCACACATTCTAAAGTCTGTACCTGCAGCATGGCAGACATACCATGGAAATGAAGAAAATGGATAACCTAATGGTGCAAATCAAATTCAATTCACTGGAATGAGTTAATTTAGAGATTTATTTCTGCCAAGGAACAACTCCTGGGTTTTGTGTTAAGTTTAAAATACAGTTAGTTTTTAAGGCACTTTTATAACTGTGCTTCAGCATTATAATTTTTGAAATATTATTAATAGTCTACATTTTAAAGTTTTCATAAGTTTATTGCTGTATGTGTGATAATACATTTAAACACTATATCAACTTATTATGTATTTATATTATTAATTTTTAATTAGTGCCTAAGTCATTGGTTTCATAATGTTGGTATGATAATTACAAGATAACATTTCAGTTTTTTAGTCCATTCTTTCAAGAGTACAAATTAAAACCCCGAAATCTACAACTCAATGAAAATCTAGATTGATTACTGAATTTTGCTGGGAACAGAAAGGAAATTCTCACTCTGCAAAATGGAGAAATTTGAAGTATTGTAGTGTGTAGCAATAACCAGGAGAAAGTGGGGAATCACACAAGGACTGGGATTTTAAGTGTGTAGCACAGTTCTCTATATATTTCAAAAACATTCACTCTGAAGGGAGAAATTAATTCATGAACATTTGCTGTTCATAAGGTCATAGAAGTGCACTCACATGTAATATAGACAATCCAGACTGAAATATTTTAGAAATATGCACAAATTCTTATTTCCTATTATTTCAGTAAAGGACAGAAATGTAGGGAGAAAGAGTTTTAAAGTGTTTTCATGAGACCTTCATTTAGAAGAGAGTAAAATATCACTGGGAGAGTTTTGGGATACCAAATTTTACAAGTATACAGGTACTGAATTAATTAGTCTGGTATTGAAATAGCTAAATAACTGAAGAAGAATTTGCAAATATTATTTAGGAACTTTTAAAATACTCATATAGCCATACACACATGTATATATACAGGGACTTCTTAAAAGTGGAGGCTTTCTGACCTTGGTCACATTATTATATACACATTTTACCTAAACCTCAGTGGAAGAAAACATTGAGAATTGGAGGTGCTGTATTTGAGCATGCACAGTTCTCAGTCCAAATAAAAAAAAGGAGGGGGAAAAAACAAGAACACACACTAACAGTTGGGGGTTTTTTTAAACTTCCTAGGATTTAATTTTCTAAGTTAATTCCAGATTAAACTGCCAAGTGTAGAATATTGCCCCGGGTGCCTTGGCTGAGAATTGCAATGGTTGAGCAGTGCTGTCAGCCAGGGGGGAATGAGCCCAGCTATGCCCCAAATGGGCTCTGTTTTGCAGACAGACACAGATGGCCCCACTCATGAGCCCTTGTACGAAACAACAGACCTTTGAAAGACGTGCTGTTGCTCCCAGATGTGACTGTGCTGCTGACAGATACACAGTCTTATTACTCTCAGGAAAGTGCTGAGTCAGTGTTTCTAAGTGAATGTCTGATGGGTTTAAGCTGTTTTGTTTATTGTGAAGGACTAAATTTGTTGGGGGGCTTTTTATTTGCTTATTTTAGTTAGGTATTACTTTCTCTTTATGTTTTTAATAAATTCTATGGTGATCCTCTTGGGTTTGCAATCAATCCTGTGAGTTACATGGCATTTTACTGCTTTCAGACTTATCTTTCATATCGCTTGAGTTTTTCATCCTGGCAAGTTACATGAAAAACCTTTACAGAAGTATAGAGTTATTTAATGGTGCTTCCTATATAACAAAAATATACATTATAAATATTGCCTATGTTCACTATTATAGTATGTTTAAACAATTATTAATATTTATTCAGTTTAAAAATGTACTCAGTGGAAAAAACTTATAAACCAAATAGGTAACATACACAGCCACACAGGTTTTGTGGCTCTTTTCCTACCAGGCTCTCAAATTGTTACTTAGACCTCAAGAAAAATATGTTTTGATTTATAAATATAATGGTAATGTGTATATAACAAATTAACCTGAAGTATTTACTCAGATCTGAAAGCTCACATTTTCAAAGTTCATTTCATAGAAAAAAACCCTTTGTAAATATGGACGGGATGCAGTAACCTTATTTGTGAGAGAATACAACAAACAGCATGAACGTTAAATTAATGCATAGCATTTACTGAATCCTGCCTTGTTTAACTGTCATGTTTCATCTGAAGGAAGTAGGGCAAGGAGAGATTAAAACAGCTCAGGAACTGGCCTGGTAAGTACAGAAAACCCCTGTCCTTATAAAGGACGTTGAGAAAACACTTAGAGCTCCCAGTACAGAGCTTGTGGAGCTAAAGCAACCTCATCTGTCAGTCTGGTCCCAAATTCCTTTTTTTTTCTTCTTCTTTTTAAGTTCATAAAGAATAGTCTCTCATACTTACCTCCTTTTTAATTTGAATCATGAGTTATTTTCAAATTATCAGGGAAGAGAAGCTCCTGTCATATTCGATACCTTGTTACATCTTTCACCTCAATGTTTTACACCATGTTTCAAATGGACAAAATACAAAATTCAGCAGTGAGAAAGCAGAAAGCAAGAACAAATGTTTGAACAAAGTGATAAATGCTGGAGAAATAGAAATGTGGACATTTAAGTGTATGGCAAGCTTTACATCTTTGCTATACAGTATAAATAACATAGGAGGATGTGGCTGCACTACTTGAGAAGACACACATCAAAATACTTTGACATATTCAATAAGCTGTTGAACAAGACTGAAATGCTGAATAAACAGATGAGCTGTAAGGAAGAAATACATCAATATGTCTGGAGAGATGAGCTGGGTTATGAAGAACTTCTGTGAAGAAGCAACAGAACCTATATAAATGTTGGATAATAGAAGAACTTCAATATCATGAACAAAACCCCTTGTCTCCAGCAGGACAGTGTCCATCCGACTATCAATGAAACAGGAAAAATGCAGGAGAAAATTTAATTTCCTTCTAAAAGACAAAGCCGTATATCTATTGGACCAGATGTAGGAACCTAGACATCCACTAAACTCAGAATTCCAACTGTGCATTTTGTTTCTAAATGCTCATTTACACATTCATTGAAGGTACCATCTTCTAGAAGGATCAATACTTGCATCATTTTTGTATCAGATTCTGTTTTCCAGTGAAAGCTCTGGTTTCTAAATATATATATATTTATAATGTCACTGCTATTCTTTTAGTAATGTTAACTATCAATACAAAAAGCTTCGGCTGTAGTATTCTTTTGCTTTTTTTAAAAAAAAAAACCAGGTAAATGCCGTTCGGATGCCTTTAAAGACATGAACGATAATTCCTTTTAAAGACTGCCTCCTTTGATTTAAAGCACTGTGAAGGAACTGCAGTTTGGCTTGTCAAGAAGTAATACTGTTCCTTCACAATTTGTAGAAAAATGTTTATCCCAACACAAAAACACTCAGCTACTACTCTTCTGTCTTCTGCCAGCAGGAGAGCCATGCAGATATTTTTTCTTACATGAAAGCAAGAGAAGCTGGATGAGAAAACTGGCAAAATGAAAGAAGAAAATAACAATGAGAACAAAATATGAAATCTTTGCTCTGTTGACCTCAATACAGCCCAAACTGACTTCAATGTGGTCAGAGTTTCACAGTCATCTGGTGAGACTGAACTCTGAGTGCTTGATGTCAGGGCCATCACAGGCAGGGAGCTAATTCCAGGGTACTATAAGTTCTGCCACCTGCCTTCCTCCTCTCTTTAACAAGCATCCTCTCTTGTTTCTCTCAGACTATTTTAATCCAAGGTCATCTTTTGCTAGTGTCTTTTCATCTGACACAAATCTATAACTTTCTAATCAAGGCTCCCATCTCTTCCAGAGCTCCTTTTCCAGCCAGCATTGCTTGTCTTGTAAATCAATGAGGCACTCAGTTCCCAATCAGCTTCTCCCTTCCCAACTTGCCTTTGGTGTCTGACCTTATTGTAACCATCCATGTGGGTTAAATCTACACGCTTGCACCACCACTGCTCACCTGCTAAATTAATCCTGCCATCCTATATCCATGCTACTTGAATTTAATAATATGAAACATTTTAGAAGTCCCATTTGCATCAATGTAAATGCTTTTAAATTGCCTGGCTTAACTACAGCAGAGATTGTATAAATAGAGCTTTGAGGGGTAAAAGCTGAAGGAGGAGGAAAAAAAACCCTCTTTGAGAGGAAGCAAGCATCTAATAATAATTTCAAATTAAATACAACCTTCAGAAAATGGATTTGGGGGTAAATATGAAAATACTGAAATTATCAATTTAATGCAGAATAACAAAAAAATGTTAAATGGCACTAACTCATGTCAAAATAGGGAAAGAATGACTAATTTAATGTATCGATACTATGCAAAGCACCCTTAATAAACCTGAATAAAATATTAACTAATGTCTTTCAGGAAGATGCTTACATTCAGGACCAGAAAACTGGAACACTATTGAAATATTCAAGATACTTAGGAAGTAAAAGAGTTGTTCTCATGGGAGGTGTATTTTGAAGGAGAGGAAGTAGTTCAATTTAAGTCCAGGAAATACTGCAAAGTTTATTTGACCAAATTTTAAAATATTTTGGCATGAGTTTTCTATCAGCAATATTGTATAAGTAACTTCATCAATCAGTGTGTATTGCTCAACTGGTGAAAGGAATCCTAATTTTGAAAGTACACACTTTATCAGCCTGTAAAACAAATAAACTCACTATGCCTAGTTCTGTGCCCCACAATAAACATGCATATGCACACAGGAGCACAGGGTAGCAAATATTTACAGTTGTACACACACTGTGATACTTGTACCAGCCGGAGTAAGACAAGGAGCCTCAAACTGAAGCAAATCCATCAGTTCCTGAGACAATAAGTCTGTGGGACATGTACCAATCTGCATCGCGTCACACCCTTCCTTGGTTCCCAGCATAAAGGAGTGGATTTTGTGCCCCATGCTGCCTGTAACCCTGGCAGAAGTAAGAACTGATGTCCACACACAGCCAGATGCTGTGCCCTCCTCCAGCCTCCTTTCTCAGTATGTTGAAATTTAGATGAGTGAAAGGAAATGTGGAATCAGCCCAGCATTTGTGAAAAGCATCATAAAGATTCATGTTAAAAGATGACTTCACATAGATATATAATTTTAGAAAAAAAAAACCCCACAGCATTTCTCAAAACAATTTTTCAGCCTTGCCATGTCTATTTTTAGCTCAGTACTTTTACCTCAGTAATGCCACATTTGGGTATGTGTTAGCAGTTCGATAATAATTTAAACACCATGGGTGGCAGCCCACCAAAGGGTAAAGGAAGTCTGAGATGCACTCAGTATTGTACAGTGAAAAACAGCAGATGGTTTTAAAGGAATGTACTGAATATGTGACGATAAAGACTGTCATAGCTTGAGTACATTTGCAGTACACCGATAAAATACACCAATTAAAATCATATAGTAAGAAATAATAGTAAATAGAAAAACACATCATGTAACAAAAGAATTGATTACATAGTCACAGAGGGGAGCCATTGCCAAATTTCTCTGACCTCAAGCCACCCCACAACTCCATAGACCATGTGCTGGCTGTTCCGGAGAACACACACTGCTTGTCATCTTCGCTGATTAATGGAAATTACAGTGACAAATCCTGAATCCAAACCTTACCTAAAGGTGACATGTAATCAATATATTTGCATTCCTTCACAAGCAAGGATGAAAAGGAGTATGATACTCTGAACTTATGCAAGAATAAACAATATTGGCTATAAATATAAGAGCTATCCATCAGTCCTACTTATTTTCCCTGTCAGCTGCCTGCCAGCATTTTTTCAGGCTGGAACCAGGATACCAGACATGGTGCACTGCCTGAATTGCAGGAACAATGTGAATGGGTGTCAGGTTACAAATTGCTGCTGTAGTCCCACATGGCACATAATCCTCCTGCAAGGCCAAACAGTGAACCCCTGAATTTCACATGGCTCTTTTATGAGGCAACAGAATCAGCAAGTTTGAAACAAGCAGCTCCTAGAAGACATGAAGCAAAGCAAACTCAGCAGAAGGGAACTCTAATACAGCTCTCTGATTGTAGCCTGCTACTCAATTACAAAACTGTCTTTACCTCAAAATTGCCACTAAAGCTGAAACAACCAACAACAAGGACCTTTTTAGTACTTCTGCAATCTGAACCATAAAACTCATACCAAAAAAAAATAAAAAATAAAAAAATTCACTACCTCACCCGGTATGACTAAGAGTCAATGCATCTTCTGCTTATAATAAGGCACAAAAATTGAACTTGAGAGACTACTGAAGATCAGGCCTCTGTGCTCCAAAAATCCTTGAAACAAACATTCTTCAAAGCATCAGCAAGGAGAGAGGATCTCTGATTTCAGAGCTGGGTGGGCACTGTCTGCAGGTCATCATCAGTCTGCTCCCAGGACTGTGAGCAGCATTCACAGGCAGCTCCCAGGAAGCCACATGGAAAGGACAATGAAGCATGAAGATCTGTGAGCCTGAAATGCATTATGAGGCTTACTGATTATAAGTGCTGCACTCCCTAAAAATATGTATTTTCACTTTTTTAAGAAATTTTTTTACTTAATGATCCCTGTCACTGAGACAGAAAACAAAATTGTAGAAGTTATGTTCTTCTATCCAACTTTTAATGCACAAAGCTGCATTAAAAAGACAAGATACACATGAAAGGGAACTGGACACATTTGACTACCCCAGGAATTCCTTCCCTCAGTCAATCCTGGTCATCATAATTACACATCACTATAGTGATTCAGGACTGAAACCTGCACTTTTAAAGTAATTCTTCATCCTGAATTCACAAAATATTGTTGTATCCCTTGAGATTGTTGGTAAGTGATATAGAAATTGAGCACAAAAATCCCACTGATATTAACTTGATAGGAACAAATGTGTCCTAGCAGCACCTGCAGCAGCTGACACTACTACACTACTGCTCAGCCATTTCCATCTCCATAGTCAGGGGCGTGGCAGTATTTAGCTTACCTTTGGAAAGATGGAATTCCTCAGTCCATTTCCCACTGAAAACTGAAAGACCAGGATTTCTTTCCTTTGATAGGCTTCAATTGCCCAGACAAATGTTAAAAATGCTTCGAAATGTTACTTCACTAAAAAAGATGTCAAAACAGTTGCATCCCATTACAGTGTGAGCAAGAACATTCCATTCCTTGTTTTCTGTCACTTTGGTGACACTTCTCACTGAAGGTTGCTAGAAGAAACCAAGTATTTGGACGATACTTGCAAATATGAAGTGCAAAGAGAAGCAACAACAAACTTAAATATGCTTTCCCACTCGTATGAATTTTATAGCTATCAGAGGACTAGATCAAATCACAATTAATTCTTAAAAAAACCCTTTCACTACTTTCTAGCAGAAAACCATTTTTAGTTGGTCATCATAAGAAGGGCACCATCACCACTGCTGTCCCCAGTGTGCTGTAAAGGGTCTGTAATTTCTTTTTTTTTTTCAACTGAAAATATTCTTAACCCATCAACTTGAAACATCATCCTGAAACTGCTGCTGGCACATATGTGCCATGGGAAGCTGAATAATAAATTCGAGTAGGAACTCATCCGTCACTGCAGGTATAAAAGCAAGTGTTGCCCAACAATTCTGGTGGCTCTTGACACTCCCCTGGGACTGTGTGAGCACTGCTCATCGACTGGGGTAGTTTTAAGCATTATAATGGATGTCTTTCCTTCATACCAGTTGTTAATCATTACCTTCACTTGGGAAATGACAACGTCTAAACTGCCTCTATTAAAGCGTGTGACAGTAACCAGCTGGAATGTTTGAGGGATTACTGAACACGCACAGAGATCCTCCAAACCCATGACATGTGGTGTATTATTCATTTGGGAATCTCAGACTTTCATACTGTCTCTCTCTAACATTTTAAATGTTCATAAGCTTGAATAAATAATCTAAAGCCAAAAACATGGACAAAATACTAGAAGGTGTATAGTTTAGCATAAAAATTGGGAACCATTGCCAGGACTGAAGAAACCAGACATTCTTCTTGTTTTCTCAACTCATTTTTGAGAAGCAAATTATCTTGACAACCACATAATGAAGTAATTCAATATGTTCCCTTTATGGAGTATGTA
Organism: Anabacerthia variegaticeps; assembly: GCA_035583185.1. Classification (NCBI taxonomy): domain Eukaryota; kingdom Metazoa; phylum Chordata; class Aves; order Passeriformes; family Furnariidae; genus Anabacerthia; species Anabacerthia variegaticeps. Next base: position 250,977 of record JAWWEW010000002.1, on the reverse strand, counting down.
CTTTTACTGGCTCTTACTTCCAAAGAGTGCATTAGATATAGTTACATTTCTCAAATAATTAATCACCATTTTTGTCAGTCAGAGGTAGCTCAGTTCAGATTTAAATGGCAATTACTTTCCCTAGACTGCTGCTTTTAAATTATTTATACGGACTGAAGAAATTTTGATTAAAATATTTGATGTTTCCATGTACATTTTCTAGACATGAAATAGTATATCGATCACTGTGCTACACATGTCAGTGACCAAATACAGCAAAGAAAAACTATTACAAAAACAAATGCTGTAACTGCCCTCTAATTCTAGGTTATGGACAAAGGCATGGTGGGGAACTCTGCTGAACTGCCAATGGCACTGAAGAAGTTAAATGCAATAAAACTGCTTTTACTAGATAGGAAGCTGCATTCCAAAACTACGTATTTCAAAAGAGAAAAGACTAGGAAAAATGGAGAACTTGCATTACATGGGATATTAGGGGAAGGAAAAAAACAAAACCCTCAAGCAGTTTTTTAAAATTTTTCTCTGGTCCTTATACAGGCTCTCGAATCCAGAATGCAATTTGACTTAGGAGCGATGCAGAGTATTGTTTTTTAACACAAGGGGAACAGCTCTGTGTGCTTCCTTGCTGACCATGACCAGAAAAGGCTCCAGCTCTCCTCCAGGCTGCTAGTTCCCACAGGGATCCTGCTTTCAATGTCAATAGGTACTACAAATTTTTCTCTCTCATTTGGCAAATAATTAATCAATTGTTTTCTCCTCGAAGTCACTGAAATGCCCCTTAATAAAGTTAATTTAAAACTTGCCTAACTGACGTGCAGTATTACCACTGCACCTGTAGAAACTGTGTGTCCTAATTAATTATTAGATACTTGCAGTGGTGATGGACTCTCTTCTCATACTAAAAGATACAAAGTGTAAAGGTGCTTGTTTACCTTTTGAAAGGTCTGCAAAAACATAAGGCTTTGGATAAATATAGACTGATAGGAGTCTGGTGTTCAGAGCGTGGGATTTAAATGCAGAGTGCATGATCACTTCCAAACTAAACTTGCAGCTTGTTGCCCCATTCCTTTAGACCCATTTAGATTTGTTTGTTTAGTGTCTGGGTTCTGAATCTTCCCAGACAGCAGAGGAAGGCAAAACTATTTTCAAGGAAAGAGCACCGAATGGTAAGATCAATAAGGATTTCTAAAACCTTAAAAAACTCACTGTTTCCCTAGAACCATGCTGTCTTATCCATGTTTCTACTTAGATATGGGCTTAATAAATGTCTGCCTGCTGACTTTTTAGCTGGAATGTAAGCCATCTAAAAAGGTTGAGGATTTCACTTAAATACCTTTACTCAAGAATCCTAGAGTAGGAATTAAACTTTTACCTTAATACATCTGTAGATTAGAAGTCCCTTCTTTTTCCACCAGAGACCATCATTACTTCTCTTTAGTTGTATATCCCCAAATCCTCATGCTACAGCACTACCAGGATGGGTTACAAGTAAGTGAGACCAAGATGAGTTTCCTAACAAGTCATTCCTTCCTCAGCTTCACTGGCAAGCAGGTATCATTGTGCTATGAATTTTTGTCCTTGCAAAACAATGATTATTCTTCATTCTGAGCATAGAAATCAAGAAAAAGTGCACTTTGAGGCAGGAGGAAGCAAGTATACTGAAGAGCCCTTAGTCCATCCCATGTTCAGATTGATAGATCCTTATCAGATTGGAATTATTTGGAGTAGATAAAAATGCATCTGAACTAATGTAAATCCTCCTACCACTGATCCCTTTCACTTCTTTCCTCAGTTTTGTTTTTCTGGATTTCACCCAGAAGTACGGAAAACTAAAATAAAAAATAGAACATGTTAAAAGAGCCACGTCCCTTCCTACACCAGAGTGCAATTGGAGAGCACTGATATTCTTTCAAACATTTGACCTTCAACAGTAGGAAAAAGATAATTGTGGTCCAGGTCTTCATTATAAAAACTGAAAAAAAGATGGATTTAGTCTCAGTCTATAAGACAGTTGGACCAAGATCAGCACCTAAAAAGATCAAGAATTTAGTATTTTATGTACATCCAGCAAGAGCAGGTGATTTCCACATGACAACCTTCATGAGCCCTTGAAGCATGTGAGGCATGTTACCGAGTGCACTTGCAGCACTGGTGCACACTAAGCACTTACTCGAGGTTTGGAATAGAGCAATAAATGACATGGAGGTGGCAGAGGAAGAAGAAAGAAATGTGGCAGATTAACCTGTTGCAGCATTTGCTTCTATGGAATTTCCCCCTAAGAAGGCAGAGACAGAAGGCAAAGCACAAAGGAGCACACAGCTGTAGCATTGGTGCCAGCCTGATATCCTACAGGCCTACAAAACTAGAGATAAGGACAGCAAAGCCCTGCAGACTTTGGAAACTTTACAGATGACCCAGCCTGAAAGGTTGTGTGTGTGCACATTTCGAACTGGCCTCAATCACATACAGCTCCCCTTAACACAGTGTAGGTCCATATCACAAACATGGTAACTACCTTTACATACCATTTGTCCCAAAATAAAGATTCCCTTAAAAATAAAATAGCTTGATTTAACATACAGTGTAGCATATAGTCCCAAACTCTTTTATACCAGAAAATATTACTCAAGGTTCCATGCATCAATCTTTTCTAAGAAAGATGGTGTAATTTAATGCAGAATGCTCAGAATATTGAAATATCTTCTCTCTGCCATTTAGTCTAAAGAGGAGCACATCAAAATTGCTTTGCACTGTAAAGTGCAAGTTCTGTCTCTGGACCGATCCTAGACAAAATAAATCACAGTTGTTTTCTAAAACTTTCCATCACTTGAAAACCAAAATCACCTTCACATTGTCTGCAAAGCTTAAACATTGTTTTTGCCTGCAAGCAACATGTACTCTCATGCCTTTTTTATATACAGTAATTTTATTAATGGGATTTATTTTCAAAGGAAATTGAACAAGACAATTTAAAGGCTCTCAGAGGAATAATGAGCAGTAGTGAATCTTGGCGGATGAAGGAGTTATTTCCTATTTATTTTTCTATTACACGTTCATATCAGAAATACGCCTACAAAAGATCAAGTAGGAAACAACAACGTAATCTCCAGGATAAAATGATAAAAATAAATGGCATAGGGAACCACAGACATACTCAGAGGTGTTTTGGTAAGGTAATCAAAGTAAAGTTGAAACTGCAGGATTAAAGAAAATCTCCATTTAAGGAAACGGAAAAAAACACTGGTATATTTGAAAAAAAGATGACTATGTAAATAATGTTCAAAGATGGGATATGTAAGCTAATATGTTTTTGGAAGAAAAAGTGAGGAAAAAGTTTACATCAAAAGGAGCTACAGAGAACACATTTGAGGTGAAAAGCAAAAACTGAAAAAACTTATTTGTTCCTTAGAAGTGGTGTCTGCAACTCTAAATTAAGGAGAAGTGACTTACATCTGGAATACTATCCATGCTTCCCCTTCAGAATTTGAGAAATGCAAGGAGCAGGGTGAAAAAGAACAAGTTAATTGAACAAAGCACTGGTTTGTGAATATAATGAAATAATACATCAAAGGAGAATTGTGGAAATCATGAAAAACATCACTAATAATATTCAAAAACAAATTGCACATTCCCTTTGCATTAAGGTGAGGAAAATAAAATCAAACAGTGCCATTTGAGAAGAAATCAAACCTAAAGCTAAAAGAAAAACCTGAATTTGGCATACAAGAGAGAGAACCAAACAATTCTATATATTCTAGATTTTCAAGGGAAACAAATTAGGGATAGAAAAAGAGAAAAGCTATGTGTGGCCAAGAGAACTAAAAAAATAAAAGTGTGTGTATATATATATATATGATTGTTTTGGTTTTGTTTGTTTGGGTTTTTTTGTTTGTTTGGGGTTTCTTGTTTGGAGTGTTTTTTCCTTTTTGCAAAGTCACAAGAGAAAGGCAGAATTGTAAATTTAACAAATCACTACTAAGGATAGACTAGACTTCACAGGTACTGCATGTTGATCAGGAAAGATGACACTGAAAGATTAACACCCTCAGAAAAATAAATACAAATATGCAAGTGAGGTCAAAGATCAGTTTAGTTGGGTTATGATATCTGTTTTTAGATCCAAGTGGGCAGAAAAATGATTTAACGCATTAGGCAGTGAAGAAGTTGCTATCTAAACCAGCAACAACAGCAGCAAAAACTCCAGTACTGCAGTATTTGGTACAGCTGCTGCAAAGGGAATACACAGAAATCTTGAACTGGACTTAGATGCCATTAAAAAAAATCCCCACCAAATTTAAGTAATTCCACCATCTATTCTATATGAAAGTTAAGAAAGGTTTAAGAGACTTTCAGGAACAAAGAACAGTAAATGGATTAACTAAAACCTGTGGGGTACGATCTTATTCTCTGAATCTCCTTTGATCTTAAAGTGATCAGATATCTAGAGATTCAAACATCTAGAGCGAAGACATCACAGCACTCCGTGTTTCTACTAGAAGCACTGCCAGGTATATTCCAAATGTCTTTTTTCACAGAATTCCAAAAAAAAAAAATAAGTAGAATGGAGAAGTTATTCTTTGATACATTCAGGTAACTTTCAAAGACTTCCAAAAGGGTCTCAGGATCATTTTAATTCTGAAGTAAGTAACAAGGTTGTTCCACAAAATCCATTGTTCAGTACTGCTTTAACATTGTGACTTCAGAGGGCAGCACAAACAAGAAGTCAGTGAAAATGATCAGCTAAATAAATAATTAAATCATTTCAAGTAATACTGAAAAGATAAAATGCAAATAAAGATACGAAAAAGAACTAATGGACAGTTAACATTTGGACCCTGATCCAAATCTCATCTAAATCAACAAGAATATTTTTGCTGATCGCAGTGAACTTCACATGCATCCTAAAATGTGATTTTCTAAGCTATAGGCAAAGGAAAAAATAGCAAGAAATAAATATTTTGTGGGAGGTAAGAGCATGGAAGAAAAGAATAATGCTGATATGTTTAACAGTAAGAACAGGAGAGTTAATCTGACATGAACTATTACTGATAACCAATTTTATAGATGCAATTTGAGTTTTATGCACAGAAAAAAAATTTGTAACAATTGTGCTTCTGATTTAAGTCCCTCTATTTCTCTAAGTTGTAATTTATTGTTTAAAGAAATGAGAATTTCTTTAATCTTCATTTTAAATTAATACTCAGTTTTTAAATGGGCAGTAAGAGAAATACTTAGATGAAAAAATACAGTTTGAAACCTATGTGAATCATCAGAACCCCACCAAAATCTGTGAAGGCTGTGTGTGACTTCACATTCTGCTTAAGGAAGGGGAAAGCAATGTGTCAAGTATATATTTGAATTTTTGTTTCCTAGTATAACAGCATGTTATCTCTTAATTTCTATATTCAATTACTCCAAAAAGTTTTGCTCAGCTATTGTAAAGATTACAGCTTCCAGTGTTTAATTGTTTGATGTAGAGAGTTAATGGAGAAGCAACTGTGCTGCTGGAGGTTGAGATAAAAGGCAGTTTTGAGAAACCATGCTGCTGTGACCACATATCTATGCTCAGTGCATACCATGGCAATTATCTTGTTAAAAGCCAGGGGAGGGGACATACATTTTTTCCCCCTAAGTCTCAATGTTCACAATTTACAGTTCGAGCCTGTTTAGAGCTGCAACACAAGTTGTGTGTTTATTTGTACTGTCAAACAATAAGTAGAAGCTCCCAATAACCACGTGCTCAATTCCAGTATTATTTCTCCAGAAGAAATAAAGACTTCATCAGAAAAAGAGGTACATAAAGAAGAATACTTAAAAGTTCATTCTGGTTTGTTGTTTTTTTTTTTTTTTTTTTTTGTTTTTTTTTTTTTTTCTGTGCTACAGTGACCAGAGAATGTAATTAATGGTAGAATGTGATCAGGTAATAGTAATCAGTTCGGAGCACTTTAGGAAGTTACTGCTCTCAACAGCTCATTCTGTGCAGACCTGTCATTCACTGCAATGCAAAATGATTTTGCAAATGTTTCTTGCAGGGACAGACTGCTGGATCTCTGTAGCCACAAGCTAAAGATTCAACATATTTCCTCTGTTTTTCAGTCTTTAAGCAAAACACACTCCTTATGAAGACCTGTGAACATCATTAAAATATTACTAATATTAAATTCAATCCTATAAAAATTATTTGTTCCCACAGAAACTGTGGCAGGCACAAAGGCCAGACCACTTAACTTGGTCATGTAGAACAAGCGCTGTGATTCTGCACCTCTGACCCTGTGCCCTCTTTGCTGGTAAAAATGACAGATGTAGAAGACTCAAAGACATGCCTGCTAAGCAACGACTTTCCATTACTGTCACTGAAAAGTTTCCTTAGCTTTTTGCTCTTCCATAGAAGCATCTACTTCAGCTTAATAACACAGTAGGACAGTTACCGAAAGCACATTCGAGTTCCCTGGTTATCCGGTATTTGGTGGGTCCCCCCCCGAACAGTCCCACTGAGCCAGCCATGTTACTGTTACAGAACTCCTGCTTGATTACAGCTGCATTTGATTTGAGATATTAAACACCAAGCGCAAATTAAACGTACAGTTACACACGGAACTGGCTCTTCTAAAAATGCTTTAAGTGGGTGGCCCAGCTGAGAGAGGAGGAGAATGGCATTAAGAGACATCAATATTGAAAGGAGAGAAAAGTAATTCATGAACTGAAGTGTGTTTGTTCAGAAAATAATTAGCTGTCTTTCCCCCCCACTCATACTGCCAGAGAAAAATTTCCCTTAAAAAAACACATAGGCTGCCTCTGGAATTGGATGGGCACAGAAGAATCTGCACCAGACATCCATCCAAACCTGGGTCAGATCTGTTGCTGGATAAATGGCAAACCTCTGCTTCCCCTTCCTACATTCATTTCTAAGTAGAACTCAAAAATTATTAATGGTGATATCTTAATATAAAAGATGACACTTCTCCAAAGCACATCTGACAATCCTAAAATCATCCAAGCCTCTCCCTGCTGAGTAAAGCAGCTTTTGAACACCCGTCTCAAAGATCTTTACGATGATCATTGCCCTGTGCAGACAGGAACTCAAGTTTAAATTCTGTGTTCATATTTGAGCTGAAGTGATAGTAAATTAAGATTAATTCTGAGGTATTAAATACGTATGAATAAAACAAGAAGGAAATAAAGTTCAAAAAATACATGCAATTTGCAGGGTCTGACTGTCACTTTACTTAACATTATATCAGTTACTGCAATTAAATTATTGTTTATTTACTCCAGAGAATCTTGTGCCCCATTACACAGTATATCAGCCACTCCAAGTCTTATGGACAAGATGCCCATTTTGGTGAGAGGTTCCATTTTAACTCTTTTTTTTTTTTTTTTTCCTTTTCCTTCTCCAAATGCTATTTCCAAAGCTTTCTATGCATTATTAGACAATGCCATAGTTTTCGGTGTTACTGAATTGGCCCTATATTTTATAGAAACCTATTTATAATTTTGTTTCTAGGACAAGCTTTCAAGTGTGGGAACATCCTTCAGTGACATGTATTCTCGAGTGCTGTAATGCAATTATCTAGTACACCAGGCCTATTTAAAAGATAAAACAGGGGGGTTTGATGATACATCATTTAAAAAATTAAATATAAAATTATTTTTTCAAAGGAAAATAGTTACAAGTATATTACATTCTATTTAAAAAGAACATTTTTTTAGAAATGCATTTGTTTTGTTGAGGGGCTTTTTGTTGCTGTTGGTTGGTTTGGTTCTGTTTTGTGAGAAGGACAAAATGAGTTCAGCTTTTTTCAGTGTTGAATACTGGCTAAGACATTCCAAGCAATGGAAAATAATTCAGTTCCTTGTTTTCCATCCAAGGTGAAGGAAATTGCTGTTTACTGGCTCTGTATTAAGAATGTCTTCCCCTGTTACTAATGTATGTCGCAGTATATCCAAAGCTCCCATTTGTGTGCAGAGCTCATTGAGAAGAGTGCTGAACACAGCCCAGAGCTTTACTCTCCACAGATATTACACATAGAATAAGACTCAACATCTAATTGCAGTGTTTTCTTCAGCCAAAGATTTTGTTCATACACGTGGTAAACCTGTTCATCTTTTTGTGCCTCAATTTTTTTCACCCTTGTGGTCACCTTAGTCCAGGTTATTCATGACAGAATCTTGCAGATGTGCCTGACCCAATAGGATTTCCTACCATTTCTATCCTGTCTCCCATTCCATCTGTTCCAAACCTTATGGCCCCACTTACTGCTTCTTTCCTTGCAACTTCACTGCAGATTCAGACACAATTGGGAGAACAGAAAGAGACTATAATTCAGTGCAAAGACATTAGAGAACAACAAAAATGTGTAATGGCCCTCAAAATTAGTTTCACACTGTGATCTGTGATCCCCTGACCACTGCAATCCACCCTTCTCCTCCTAAAAGGCTAACGGTGGTCAGGAAAACAGTTGTCCATACCTTAACTTCCTTTAGAGTCTGCCCTCCTCTCTTGGTTTCATGATACTGTTACATTTTAAAAAATATTTTCCTTAATAGCATACAGAAGAAGTTATTCATATTCAATGCACACCGATGGAAAGGTTACTAACTATGAAGTGGAAACACAAACAAGGCATGAACCAGCACTGATTTTAAAGTGATGATAAAAAGTTCCTTTCAAAGAAAATTGTGTACAAATATATTCCATGAAATTCCATTTACAGTGAACAACACAAAACCATAATCATTTTACTTTTCCTCTCACTCATGCCCACATACACAAATGTTTCTTCCCTCTCCTACGTGAAAAACACTGGAAAGTTGTGGCAGGAAAACTCAAGATTAAGCCAATTAAGCCTCCAACTGGTCCTTCAAATATCACTTTAAGTTGTGCTTTGCTTCTGATGGGATTATTATCTAAATCAGGACTGCAGAGCAGGATCTGAAAAGAAGCCAGCCCAGCCTACCCTGCTGTCCAGCCCACAACTCCTGTGCACATTGTTTGGTAAGTAGTGTGCTGGGAGATTAGAGAGAAGAAAGTCCTCCAGCAAACTCATTATTGTTCCACTTGCTTGCAATTATCACCCCATTCAAGAATTCAGCATTACTTCTGCTAGCTGGGTTTTTGGTTGTTAACAGGTACATATCAGACATTAAAGATGACAGATCAAAGTTTGCAGCATGGTCACTGTTCAAAACTACACTAACAGCCAATGTAGGAGGGAAATTCTTTAGAAGAGAATGTTAGTGCTTAGCAAAATTTGGCCTCAAAACTTGTGTCCTACTAACATGCGAGGTTCTGGCCCTGTCACGCAATACCAACAACCCGTTTCACCAACTCAGCTGTATAAAAAGCTATAAAACTGAAGTTTTATGAGCTCAAGACAAAATACTGAAGTCTCCTCTCAGCAAGGCAAGAGACACTTTTTTTTCCTCTTGTTTGAATCCCCCAGTTCTCATAAAGCTTTCATGAGATGAGAAACCATTATTTGCTCACATACAGTAAATGGTAAATTAGCATTCCAGTAAGACTTTCAAATTTAAACAGATTATCTTTGATTTCTGTAGTTAAAGTATTCATTAACTGCCATTTTACCAACTAGAAATTAGAAGTAATTATATATATGCAAATAGCCATGGAGTAGGAGCATCTCTCCATTTAAAACAGACAGAATTATTTCCTGTTGGCATGAAACAATGCAACCCGTTCCTGTGCTCTGGTAATGTCTCTGGCACCATTAGCAATTACAGCAGCTATTGCAGTTCTATCAGCACATGATCTCCTACGAATCAAGCTGGAGCACACTACTGGGCTTCTTAGACTCAGGAACACTACATAAAGCTAAGGCTCAGCTTTAAGAAGCACCTAATCCCTTGTCTAACTTTATTTTTATCAGCAGAACCACTGATGCTAAAGGGGATAACTCCTGTGGTTGGCTAGGCATGCATTAAAGTGCTCTGTCAAGGGGTCACACTAGGCTAGCACGCACCTGAAGAAAGGTTACACTCTGCAAACAATACTGTATTCGTGCAACTTTCCAGCCATGAAGAAAGGAAATAATTTGTAGCTAATAAATGCAGTGACTGAATTAAACCATTTCTGCACACAATGCATCATTACCCCCATTCCCTTTCTGGGGGAATATCCATTCTGTGAGTTTCACTGAAACTCAGCGTCCCTGAAGCAGCAAGGCAGATTCACATGAGCCTCTCATCTCCCACTACCTCCTCACAGCTGGACTCCCCACTACGCTCCAGGCTGACAGCTCTGCACATCTGACATGCTGCCTGTTCCCCTAGCACAGTGCAAGCGCTGCATAATCAAATTTCCTCCTCATTCCCCTTCCCTGTATACCTCTTTCCTTGTCACTGTTCCCACATCACCATACAGCCTGTCTTTTCCTGCACTCCCACTGTGCCAGGTCCCCCGTTACCATTCCAACCACAAAGCAGGAATTGTGCAGAGGAAGGAGCTGCCACACAGCTCCCCAAACTGGCTCTGTATAAGCCCTTTTTCCACGTGGAGAGGCAGAGAAGCTCAGGCCCAAGTGAGCACCACTGCAGGTGTGCTCAGGCAGAGGAGCTCCAAGTGACATCAAGGGGGCTGTGCCAGCCCCACTGTCTCCAGCAGCAGTTGTAAGAGCCCCAGTCTATTACCTATGCAAATCCAGCATCTCGAGATCTGGGTCAGCTGTTTGAATCCCTCAGCTTCAGAGTTTCACACATTCACCCAGACCAGTGACCACAATTCCTAGATACAGACCCAAAAGTTTTAGCAATCATCACAATTATTTTACTGTTGAATACTCTACAGTCTAGAGATGCAGCACGCACAGAACCCCAGGGTCCAAGGCTGTGAAGCCAAAGGAATTACAACTGTTGGAGAGCAGCAGTGTTACCATCAGTCTGCTGCACACTTTAACTAGCCTGCACTGTTACTTAAACAGGTCTCATATTTACAATTTACTAATTAATAAAATACATACAATACTAAGTGCATCACTGTAAAGATGTTGATATCATTACAGTGAAATACTAAGATTTCAGCCTGCCATATTAATCAATATGGGTGCCTTGGTTGCACAAAGATAATTAAATTTTAATTAAAATTCACTAAGAGTAAGATTAGCTATAAATATTTCAACAAAGAGGATAAAAAGGGATTAATATTTTATTCATCATGGATAACACTTTTAAAACACCTTACAAAAAAACAAAACAAACAGTAACAACAAAAAAAAAAAGGAAGAATGGAATGCAACTTTTTTCTGGATCTTGTTTCTTAAGGACCAGTGGAAGAGGTATGAAGATAAAATTCTGTACCCAGATACTCAGTTTTTACTTCATGCTTGGCACATAAATTTTTTTGCTTATTGCTACAGATGACCTTCAATATTTCAGACTGAGAAGAAAAGTGGAAGATGTTTTTCCTTATCAAGATCTGTTTCAGGCAGACACGTGGGAACCATAAACCTACTCATAAGAACGAGATGGAAACAGAACTTAAAATCATAAACCAAGATCTTTTTCTCATTCACTTAATAAAGATCAGATTTATTCCACCATTACTAACATAAGACAGTGGATTTGATCTACACTAGTTGTCCTGGAAGATCACAGAGGTAGTTGCAGAGCACCCAATTCCCCAGCAAATTCCAGTGCTGCTACTGGAGACACACAGGGTCTCCTCAAGAAAAGACAGAGATTCCAAAAAATTATGCTGGACACTGCATGCACCAGGTCTTCATATATCCAGCTACACAGGCCAAATTCCCACTTGGACTGCCCTGAAACATCATTTCATGGCCAGGGGAAAGGTATTGCTTAAAGCCCGCTCCTCCAAACTCGGTGCAGATGTTGCTATCTGATGCTCTTCCTGTCCCTGTACCTGTCACCAATATTCTGGGGAGCAAGAGGAGACAAAACAACACAAGGAAGAAGACATATCCACGATTCTAATGTTTAGGATCAAATTCTGCACTTACTTAACTCGCCTGGCTTCAAGGGGTATGTGTAGCATTTAAAGGCTTCATTTAACGTTTTTCTGAGGTAATCACCCCAGAGTCTGTAGCTAGAGAAAAGACAGTATCAATTTAAAGTGATGTTCCCATTAACACAATTTTGATAAGAAACAGTAGGAAAAGCTCTCTCAAAGCATCGAGTGCAATTTCTGCCCCAGCACTACCTGTAACTGGAATTATATATACCCATCCAAATCTCACAGTTGACTTGGAAAATTTACCCTCAATTGTTCACAGTGAGCAGAAACTACTGATAATACCTGCTACTTCAGTTCATCCAAAAGTTACCAGTGGAAGAGGTATTTTAAATCACTTGCACTAAGGGTCCTTGGTGAAAGAAGTGCATGTCAGCTGTTAGGCACATGGATTCTATAACAACTATGTCAACTGATTCCTCAGAAATGCTTGAGGAAAAAATAGACACTTGCAAACAGATCAAAATAGCTCTATATAATGTTTTAAAATATTGACTGCCTTCAAAATCATAAAAACCCCTAGAATCTTACCCCAGAGTTCAGATGGTAAAAAATATCAGCAAACTGTCATGGTGCACATCTGGGATACACCATCCCTAGTAGGAACAGGAACAGATGTTTCAAGTTTGTAACAGCAACTCCTATTCCCATGCCAGTGCCTGGTGCAATCATGCCTGGCCTGTTAATGTACTCCATGTGCTTTCTGTACTGCACACGCTGAATAAAATAACACAGGAGGAGCAAAACAACAACAGCCAGGAGGAAGGGAATGAAGAACAGAAGCTCTGTCGTCTCCTTTCCTACTGGGGTTTAGCTTCTTGACCTTCTGCCCTTAAGCCACAGCAGATCAGGAGCCCAGCAGTGGGCAGCTGCCCTGGAAGGGATCCCAGCTCTGTCCCTGTGCCCAGCACCGAGCCCAACTCTGCCACCATCTCAGAGCCACACTGGGCACTGCCATGGGATGAGCGTGGGCCACAGCCCTGGGAAAGCACTCCCAGACAGGGATCCCCGTGTCCAGGAGAATGGTCCTCCCTTCCAATCACTGGGCCATGGCACCAGCGTGCCTGCATCTTAAGACACAAACGCTGTACATTAAGAATTTCCAGTACATCTCATTAAGCACATCCCAGTTTCTGCAGGACATGGGCAGAAGCAGCTTTCTTTTCCTTTATGGCTGCAAAGGTTTCTCAAAAAAAAAAAAAAACCCAAAACAGCCAGCCAACCAATCAAAAAACAAACAAAAAACAAACAGACAAAAAACCAAACAAAACAACAAAAAATCAGATTATGTAAAATTGTTTAAGAGACTAAATAAAAGTGGCTGCAATAATACCTAAAAAAATCTATTACACTTCAGGAATCTTTGCTAAGGTACATTTAAATTCTTTATATGGAGATGTTACATAAAATGTCTTATTTCACATACAAGCATTTGGACACCTGATCAGTGTCTGTTTGGAATTAAAGGGATGAAGGAGGGTTAAAAATTATCAACCAGCAAGCACTCGGCAGCAGATTTCAGCACATTATATATAATTCAGGGAAAACTGCAATACATGCACTGAAGAGTCCATCCTTGTTTTTTAAAAATCAGATTGCAAATATTACATTGGGTTTTATTTTCTGTGTTGATGGTGTGGTGTTGCAGAATCCATTGCATTATATTGCTAGTGGACACCAGCAATAAAATCCCACTCCTACCTACAGCAATTTTACCTTATCCACATGGAAGCTAGGCAGCTTATTTCATGATAATTTCATAAAATTTGACAAATGAAAACCATGGAAAACAAGGAAAACATACACTTTGGTGAGCAGAAAATCCAACTAAAATAAGAAACTCAATCTTAATAAACAATTCAAAGGTGTTTCATAAGTTTTCAGCAATTTTAGCAGATAGAGACTTTAAAAGCCATGGCTACATCTAAGCACCCCTTCCAACAAAAAATGTTGCTTGATTTTTTTACTAAAACCACAAAAAACTGTCTTTTCCTTCAGATTTTTATGTATCTGCATTTAATTTTACAGTACCTTATTAATTTCACTTTTAAAATGGTACTGTTAATTTATTTCAGATTTATGGTGACTGATTTTACAGCAAAATGGAAAAAATAGTATTATTAAAGGAAAAAAAGTTAGATTTAAAAGCTTCATAAAACCCAAATGAGTCTGAATTCTGCAAGAAAACTTAAGTTTCTTCTGAGCTGTTGATCAGTTAAATTATTTACTTTTTTCAAACATATAATATAGAATAGAATAACATTTTAAGCATTAACTCTGAACATTTACGCAACAGAATAACCATGGCACATCTGCCTTTCAGCAGGATATAAACAAATGGCAAGGGTTCTGTTCTTTCATTATTTTTATGATTTCCCTGTCTTTTAGAGTCAGCAAGGTCCCAATTCCTTAGGTGCTATTAAATTTTTTAAGTGGACGAAATGCTCTGATTCTCAAATCAACCCATTATTCAGAACCAGTGAGCTTAGTAAGAATGAAATACCCCAGAGTATTTGACAATACCCTTACCAAAAGAAACTTTAAAAATTATATGTAATTTAAAAATTTCTCCCATAGTCCACTGAAAATCTTTTTAATTTCTTCCCCCAAGCCCATAGTCCATAAAATTATTATATCACAAGGAAACTTCACGGAGTGATATCCATTCATTTCTTTTTGTCTTGTTCCATCCTAGCTGTACACAAGGATAAGAATTAATGCATCTCTTGAATATGCATTTCCACTAATACTGTTGCCCGACTTGTTACATCTGAAGAGCTAGAATATTTTAATTTATGATCATATTAATTAAGTCTAGGATATTAGCCCCAATTTAGGGTAATTTAAATTGTGCTAAGTCTCCCATTTGAGTAATTCCTGTAGAGAGCATTATCTCTTAATTCTAGCCTATGCAGTCACGATGGGCACATGTTTAATTAAGGGAAGTTGTAAACTCTTCCAGTACATAACATTCACATCTCTACTAGCTCGGTAGGTAGCTTTATCCCAGTTACAACCAGTTCCTTATTTCTAAAGTCACATTTAGAAGCATACCAACATACCGAATATGACAATTAAAATCAGATTATACAGCAGAGCTATGGGAAAAGAGAAAGCATGGGTTTTAATTTAAATATTTTCCATATTTATACAGCAAGTGCAGAAATACATGAAACCCCAGAATAAACAGATTGTCAGGTAAAGCTCCTACCCGATCTGTCACATGCTGGAAGCAGGGAAGGAGAAGTACTTGCAAGTGCAGTTTGTCAATAGTATCAGATTTAAAGGAATTGAAAATTTTGCATGTGAAAATACAGAAGTCTGCCTAAAATTAAGGGGGCTTTTGATTGAAAAAAAATCAAAGAAGCAAACCCTAGAAGCAAAGTTTTTTGCCTAGTAAGTGAAAAAATACATTTAATGCAAAGTAGGACTAAAAGGATGCAAAGGAACCTTGGCAAATAGACATGAACCAGATGTTTGTGATTTATTTATTTTTTTTTGTTGTTCTTGCAGTTTTGTGGGGATTTTACAGAATTTAAAGCAAATTACTTAGCTTGATCCACATCCCATGCTCCCAAATTTCCAGGGAAACCTAAACAAGAGATTTTCCTCTGTGATTTCCAGATCATTTGGCCACTGCTCCAGTGAACAGAAGACTGACTGTCTCCATTCTCTTTAGCAGTTGCTGTCACAATGGTCTGTGTCAGCTTCCCAAGGTGATACTTACTGATGACTTCATTCACAGGGAGCATTTGGCTTCTCTAGTTCATCAGTCTTTTAAGTAATTACTGCATTCGCTAAGCCAGGTTACCTCAATACAATTGCCTAAGGTTTCTATTTCACGTTCTTAAGAAAATAAAAAAAGTTAAAGATTTTATTAAAAAATGACTTAGCAAAAGTATTTAAAGCTGCATCACAACTTGAGTGCAATTGATAGGAATAAAATTTAGATTTAATGTAGATTAATTAACAAACTAGGATTGTCAACAAAAAATCACTACATATATCAGATGGAAAAATAACATGATTTTCATCATCTGAAACATAAGCAGAAGTGGCCCAGGAGTACCATGGTCTCAGGCATGAGGACAGAGCTCCTAACACACCCTGTGTTCTTCATATACTGGGCTAACAGCCTAATGTGTCACTAAAATTGTGAAGCTCCTGAATTTTAGAGTATTACTTGAGCTTTCTATTACAATCTTATTGCATGCTGAAGCTTTAAGGCACTCTAAAGCCCTTGATCATTGTAATTCACCTGAAGCTCAGCCTTTCTTTCAAAATTAGCTGACTTATTAGACAGCAAGGCAACCTTTGATAAGAAAACTTATGAAGTTTAACACAGAAATGCAAAATATATTCCAAAATGAATTATTTCTGTCTCCTGTGAGTTAATATTGTATATGATTTATTTTAAAGCTGGAAAAGGCAGAATTTCATCTGCATTTTTAAACTAATTTTCAACTGAATAACAATATCTGGAGCTGGCAGTTGAACGAAGTGTCACTTTGAGGTCCCCCCACCTGGCACAGCCGATGACAATCTCGCTCTTGCAGGTGAGCCACTTGTCAGCTCTGCTGTCAAGACACTCCAAGACACTAACACAGGAACACAATTATTAATGAATTGTTTGAAAAGAAAATTGTCTCTTGTTCCTCCCTCTCTGCTGAGCTCAGCAAGTTGTGTTCCTTGCCTTTACAGCTGCACAGTGATAAAGAACCAGAGAGCACAATGGGCCATTGTGGGGATCTATTAGGTATTGACAATAGCAGTTTGAAGGAAAAATATCTTTGATAACAGGTATGAGTAACCTGAAATCCACCTTGAGGACACACCGACACATCTTGTGTTGAAGGCAACATTGGAGGGGTGGCAGTGCAGGCCAAGCTTTGTCTTACTCATCTAAAACTCTAAGCAAGGATTCACTGCTGACCACTGCAAATGAATTATTAATGAGGTCAATTTGAAACCATTCATGGTTCTCTGTTTGCAAGCTACACCTAACTGTAGGCCTTTTTCCATTTCGTATAACTCCATTCTCCTACACCTAACCTTAGCATGAGATTAATAATTCTTGTGAATTCCTTAACTGAAAGCACGTTGTGGTTCAATTCTAATTGCTGGACTCCATGCAAAATGTCTCAGTAGTTTTACATGTGGCGCATGCTGAGAGAATAGCAGTGTGCAGAAGAAAGGCAAAACCAGTCTGGCATATGTTTTCTGCATCTCACTGAAGTACCATTTTCACGGGCACTGCCTGAGGCAACAATCACCGACAAAGCTCTGCGCGAACATTGGAAATGAGAAAATCACAAACGAAAAATTAATGGTCACAGCCACTTTCCCAACATCACACAGACTGACTAAGCAAACCTGACTTATATTACTTTCTCCTTTTGCTCTGACCCAGTGATTTAAGATTCATATCAAAGAACATCGATCAAAATAAAGAACTTGCTGTTTTGCCACTAACATTTATTTGATCCACAAATTCACAATTCTTTTTAGAAGGTAGGGATGGGAATTTCAAATGTTCCATAGAAAATACCTTTTTCACATCCTCAAGCTTTTAAAATGCCACAGCTGTAGTCAGTTTTGGTACACAAACCCTGATTTCATCACCAAGACAACCAAGTAACTGTTGTTGTCAAGTCCTAAAGACTTGCACATATCGAAGGGTATTATAAAGTCAGTCAACTGGTTGACCACAGACATGTGATTTTAATTCAGGTTTTAAGTAATTCTTTACTTAAACGTTCCATCTTACAGGGGTTTGTAGAACTGGCCACAGCTGCATTTTGTGCGATGTATGGAAGTTGCTACCAAAGTTCTTTTCATTAGCCCAGCCCACAGATGAGTAGGAAGTCTGGAAAGCACAAAGTGCTCTACTTTTGTATACAGTCATTTGGTCACCTTTTCAGAAATATCTGTGGGATTTGATTGTTGGGTTTTGTGCTTGTTTTGTTGTGTTTTTTTTTTGTTTGGTTGGTTGGTTTTTTTTTTTTGGTGTGGGACTTTTTCCTAATTTGTATATACAGAAAGAGGTATTTCTAAAAGCTTCAACTGGAAATAATAAAAACATTATGAGAAGCACAAACCCACATGACACTGAGAATATTTTATGCAAATTGCAAGGATTAGAGAAGGAAAGCTGAACTCAACTTTTAATCAATCCAATAATATTTTCAATTTAAAAAATGCTCTCGGTTTTATCACATCCAGCAATTATTTGCTTGTAATTTCTCTTTGCTGGTATGAGAGACTGTGAGCTAATGGAGTTTCTACAGATGCTTTCTGTCTTAATTCCTTAACTCCATCTCCACTCCATGCTCCCAGTGACATTCCTGCCACTCAAGAGATGCCAAAACTATGACCCATCTGCATATGCATATTGATTATCCAAGTGGTTGCTGCTCAACAGCATTCATAATGGCTGAGACTTGCTTGTCTGGTCACCAATGGGAATGCTCATTTCCTCTGCACAGCTGCTGAAGGTCACAAAACTTGTAGGAAGCAATAGCACAGCGATATTTTTTTTCTCTCTAGTTAGATTTGGTTGACAGTGGTCACTTGATTTAAAAGTCGTAATTAACACAGGTGGGTTTAATTACATGATCTTCAGTTCTTTAAAAATTAATTAAATAAAAAACGTGTTTCCTTTTCCCAGACTTGCTTAAATCAAATTTTATCAGTCACTTTTAGCTGCAAAAGTTTTCTACTTTGCATATTTAAGTCAGATGTACTAATTTCACTGTCAGACTGGACTTTGTGTTAATGAGATAAAAGTTTCTCCTGAGCTAAGGAAAGGTTTCAAAACTCAGAATTGAAACATCCAGTACTCTCAAAACTGAAAAATTTGGCAGCATTTTCATGTTGTCTATCCCACCCTTGTCAGAGAAAAGAGTAATCATCTAAGGTTTATGTGAAAAACTCAGAGGCAACAGTATTTTCTTCAGACATCCTGAAATGATCACCTTTAAGATTAGATCCACCTGGTAATTAGTTTTTCCTCCATTTCCTCAATTCTAGAAATGCTAGCAGAATTCTAATAATATATATGAAACACAAGAGGTAAATTAATTAAGAGAAGGTTCTTATATTTTATAATCAGCTAAGCCAGAGTTGTAGGCTCCCTTAAGTTCAATGTTATGAACAGATGGTCATCTATTCACCTCAAAAGAAAATTGTTGTTTGATAATGAAATCTTGATCACCTACCATCTGCCTGCTAATGACTAGGAGCAACAGGATCATCTGTCTGAGGAGAAGTGCATCTTGAACAACTTTTTTTGAGGACTCTGATGATTTCAGCTCACAAAGTAAGTTAGACATTAAATATTAGGAAGGTTATCAGTGAACTCAAGGTCTTAATTTCATCAGTTTTTGAATCTTTGCTGAGATTGTAACTGAAAAAAATATACAAATATTACAATATTCCATTTGCTGCAACTACATGTGTGTAACTGTAGCCACAATTTCATAAAGTTCTGACTTCCCAAAGACATAATGTGAAACTTGAACAACTCTGCAACAATGAGCCACATAATAAAACCCCTTTATTTCAAAGCTAATACGTGAAAACCAAAAGCCTGTAGCTGACCCTTAATCAGCCACACATTTCACGTGGAAGGGCTTGTCCCCCTCCCAGTTGTTTCTTTGAGGAATCCCTGCTTGCAGTTGCTACTATTTTTGTGTTCAAGAAAAACCTAACTACAGCAGTGTAACTTTACACAGGGAAAGCTCATTTCTCTCAGTGGAAAACAAGATGGTTTTCAAACAAAGATCTTGCACCCACTACGTCTATAAAGGACAAGACCTTTACCGATTTTCTTTTACAGTTCCATTACTTTCACATTGCCTGAGCTTAACAAAGACCAAAAGGCAATTTCTGTGGTTGTACAGGACAGAATGTCTTCACTTCTGAGGTTGGTTGGCAGAGTTGCCAGCAACAGCCCCTGATCCTCTCTTGAGTCTCCTGCTCTCCTGCCTTGACTTTCTTCCCACTGTGTTCAGCTGTCTCCAAGTCACCATCCTGCCCCTGTCTGTGTCCAAGGCTCTGTGAAACCCAGGAATGGCACAACCACACCATGGCAGACAAACAGTTGTCCCCTTGGCCCTCCTTCTGGGACATGGTTTTTAGCATAGCACATACCAGGCTGAAAGCAAACTGTCGAGTTCTACCATCTGCCATCCATCACCCTCCCGACAGAGATCTGGGAGGGATTCTCTCCAGATATGACTCAGTGCTGTGTTTGTGCCCTAAGGGGATGTTCCTGGACAGTCAGAAGGCTCAGTACTTTTGCCTGTCGTGTTACTACTTACATGCCATATGTTTGACAAGAACAAATTTAACCTCATGCATTTTGAATTCTCTTTCTGCATGGTACCTTCTCATTTTAGAAGTGTATCTATAATAGAAGGCTTCTCATACAAACAAGACAGCAGTCTCAAGAGATTGCACAATTGCCAAGCACCACTTCTCCTTTACCAGACAGAGAAAAGAATGTTTTTTCTGAAATATGTGCTACAGGATGTAATATTTCTTTCTTTTTCTCTAAATACACCAGAGCAGATTCACTGTATTGACGGGTACGGCAGAAGGCTTTTTTCCCTTTGGTTTTTTTTTTTTTGGTGTAAAGTTATATGCCCATTTCATCTGACCTGACCTAGATTTTCCATGCTGCAGTTCTATGGGATGGCTACAGTTTTAACATTTTGTACATCTCACAGTGTGTCTTAGGAGTTGTATCAATATAAATAAGTGTATCTTTTTCTATTATTTTCCAGCAACACAGAAACTGAAATCTGTCCACTACCCTTTTTAACCACATTGTGACATACTCCAAGGCAAAACAAGGTCCCTGTCCTCAAGGTTTGGGAAAATATTTCATTTGGTTACTCTCTTCTGAATCAACTTTCAATCAATATTCTCTGCAGAATGTTCTTCGTTAAAACTGATAATCTCCATTAAAGCCATTCTCCCACCTGAAAGAAGACTGGTCCCTGTTTCTACCCTAAGTATTTATTATTTTTAAGAGTATGCATACTGTTCCTCTTTCAGTGCACTTTGTCTCTCATACTCTTGGAACTATTCCCACAAGCCTTGCTTTCCAATTTGAAGTTGTAAACTTGAGTGTTTTCCCTCCATTCCTTCTGCCTTAAGTGGAGGATACATTTTGCTATGTGCTTTCTCTTATTGCAGAAGAAAGACTTCTCTCCAAACTCCACAAACACCATCTAAAATACCCCTGGCGTGACTCTGTTTCAGCAGCTTCAGGCTGGAAACCTTCCCATGAAAGACTTTTTCTTTCTGTCTTTCCTCTTCAGGTTTTCTGTTCCTCTTGGCTCACCATACACATCCCAAGACATTTCTCTATAGTGGACTGTCAGCTTTAACTCTAATCAGTTACTGCACAGAGAACTGATCCCAACCCACTCTTTCCCATGTGCTCAGCCCCACACAGTCAGCCTGCCTTCGTTCACCACAGGGCTCATGGCCATACTGCACAGTCACATATCAATAAGCTTCCAGAGCACCTCTGCACAGTAAGAAAATATATTTTTAACTAAGAGAGAAGGCAAAGTTCAGTCCATTTTCTCAAAGCACTGAAAAGCAGGATCTAGAGAGATCTTCTGTGAAAGGAGTATGTGGATGATGCGATATTTGCAATACACAAAAATAATGCAAAGACTTCATTTCAGGGACTCAAAGCAAACTATACATGAGGGAAACTCAGGTGAAAGTTTATTAAGTGTCTGGAGAAAGAACAACAAGCCTATTCAGTCCACAAAACACTAAAGATACCTTTCAATAACAACAGTGATAGATGCTAACAAGACTGATAACTCATCACACTTCTCCTTACTGAGTAGATTTCATGTATCTTATTATGTAAATTCACAGTACAGAAAATCCTGGTAAGCAGGAGTAGTAGACTGGCACACGTCCTCCAACATAACAATTATTAATGCCTATGGAATTTCAGGTTATATTCTTATTAATATAAATGCCAACCTTTAGAGAGAAGACATATAAAGCTATTTATGGCCTCTTCTGAAAGCTATTCAAGGTTTTAATACCTAAAGACAAATAGTGACATATCAACACCTAATAAAATAAGAAAAAAATATTGAAATACTATACTCTATACTAAAAAAGTTCAGTGATTTCAAAGAATTTTATCACAAACAAGTTATAGAATAAATTTCCAAGGAATAAGAGATGGTTGAATTCTCCTTCTTACACAGTCTTTATTCTGTGTATTAATTCACATTGGCACAGACCATTTGCCTTTCACATATTTTTGCAATGTCTTTTAATGAGTGTTTGAATCATCTTACCATCTTTGAATGACTAAAAAATAGTATATTAAGTGACAAGCATGGAATCAAGTTTTATTATTATTTTACATTTTTCCCCCAAGTCATGGCCACTGGCTTTATGTGATGGAAATAACACGACCTTTCCCTACTACTTCTCTCCATTTTCAGCCATGTAAACTCATCTCAAACTGTAACTAAGTACAAGAAATTAGAGACATTATATTTCAAAATACTTAGCCACCTATCGCCAAACCCTCTGGGTTGTAAAGCATTCCCTAATTCTGCTTTACAGAAGTACAAAATATTTTGTGTAAGACTATCTTTAATGGAGAAGTATTAAAGTTGTTTAACTGGGTAGTTTTAAGGATCCAAGGTTTCAAAGCAGCATTAAAACCTATTACACTCAGCAGAGTAGCTAAAACCAGCAGACTGTTGGGTATAGAACCATTATTTCAAGTCCAAAATCCAAACAGCAAGTCTTGCGTTGATTACAATTATTAATTCCTTTTTTTTTTTTTTTAATTGCCATAAACTTGCCCTCCATCTCCAGCATGAATTTGCTAGAGTTCAGTCTCTGGCAGCTTCCCTTCCATTCCCACCATGACTATTCCAGGTTTTAATCTTCCCAAACACCCCTCAAACATGGTCCAGACAAGCAAAGATTATTACTTAGATGAGAGTAACAGTAAGATTTTCATAATGTATCCAGTGCTCATTATTTCTGTGGCTTTTGGATCAAGTGCCTTTACTGCCTTTTACCTCTCTTTGCCTTTAATGGAGTTGTGAACCTGAAACTTCCTGTTACCAAAATAAAAAGATGGCAACAGAAACTAATCAAGAAACACTTATTCTTCCAGCCCCACATTCAGCCACAAGTCTATATATCCAACACAGTGGAACTAATTCACCATTAAACACATTTAAAAAAAAAAAAAAATAAAAAAAGGCAACGCAAAACAGCAAAACCCCCAACAAAGGAAAATTAGAGCTATCATGATATTTGAAATCTTTTATGTGAACACACATCCTGTCACCCAGTAATAAAAGGTTCAGACTCCCAATCAGCAGAAGAGAGATGAAAATGAGACGAAAACCTTTATAGAAATACTGCTCCTTTCATCATGGGCCATTATATTGTAGATTTGAAGAAATATCAGAAAAATAAATTGCAAAGGTAAATAATCAATACAGTCCATATACTTTTACTCCTTTGGCTCATTAATCCCTAGATGACTAAGTGTCAATTCAATAGCACCTTCGTAAGGAAACAAGAACATACTGACTGCAGCTTCAGAAAACATAGAATTATCTTCAGCTCTAAACTTTGGAGCAAGTGCATGGTTTTTATAATTTCCTCAAGTTATTTGTTCTATTGCTTTGAAAACAAAAATCCAAAAAGTAAGGCCTATGTCTCCTGCACCAGGGTTCTACTTACAGTGATAAATAATTCCCCAAAATCCAAGGCAGTCAAAGAGTGATGCCTCACAATACCCATCTGTCTCCATAGAGCAAGTCAGTCTCTGAAAAGTATCTCCAGGCAACAGTATGTGGGGAAAAAAAAAAAAAAAAATCCATCTCTCTCAGAACTCCCCCAACCATCCTAGATGAGATTAGTTAATTTACCTGATGTTTCTGATTAAATATTGAAAAATTAGGCTTATATAGTGCCTTTTCAAAAATATGTAAGATAACAAGTCTACCCTCAAATAGATTTCCTTATTTATGCAGGGGTCTGGCTTGGGTCTCGCTGGTTCCTTGGCTCTTGAATGCCAGTAGGGGATACATAATTTTAAATTAAATTTTGGGTTGTTTATAGCAAAAGTTGTGTTCTCCTTAACAGGGTTACATTAACCCAACATTCCCTGTTAAAACAGTGACTGCCCCAGCAGCCACACCAGGCTGGTGGCACCAACATTGTGACAGTTCTGCCAGTGAACAGGTGGCAGACACCATAAACACAGCCCAGGGCACATGTAGCTTTTTAAAGTTATTATTAAAGAAAACATCCATGAATATGCTCTATTGCTTGCACACACAGGAGCCTAATGCCTTTCAGGGACTCTAATTTTGCTGCCTTTTTTTTTTTTTCTTTTTAATGCACAGAATGAAATTTGGGAGGGCAAGAAAAAGGGACATATGATTTTGTGCAACATAGGAAAAGGGCCATTTGAATTTGTTCATCTGTACATACAGCCATGCATAGAGAGTGGCATTCTCCTCCTATTAACCCGTGGGCAGCCAGGACTTCCTCACCTTGACAGTCAAGCCCATGAGGAAATAACAAGTGAACAGGCTGGAGCGCATCAGCAGTGTTATGCATGAATCAGTCACTTGAAATACTGCACTGCAGTGTGAAAACACAAACTGGAGAGGCAGCAAGAATCAGCATTGCCTCTCCTTTCTGTCAAGTAGCACCAATGTTATCACAGAAGTGGTGAAGCACACAGCACATGCAGGGCACAGAAGTGCTTCACCAAGCCCAGGTCAGCTATGAAATCACTGTGACAGACACCACCGTGCTGTGTGTTACTCTGGACGCTGCAGAGACAGGCAACACACCATAGCTGGTAAAGAACGGCACAGTCACTGACCCTGTTATTCTGCTACCGATCAACACGTACAATTAATTTCTTCTCAAAGTCTTCCCCCTTCCTGAATGACTTTTGTGGCAAACTATAGAACAAGGAGCACTTAACAAAGAGTTATCTACAGTAAGTTTGAGAATGACAGCTGACTGAGTGTATGATCTTCTGGAGCACAAATACTCTGACAACACCACCTGACAAACAGACCCCGCCTTTTCTTTCAAGCTGCTGAATGCTCTGAACAAGGAGACAGGTTGGTGTAAGGCAGTTCTTACCTGAGGGAAAACAGGTAACTGAACCAAAATCAATACCTACTGTTTACAGCAAATGATTTTCCTATATTCTCAAAGAAAGACAGCGAATTGTCTGAGCTTTTCCAGTATATTAAACACAAATAATTCTAAATCATCCTATTAGAAAAGCAATCAAGTCTCCATCTATATTTCGTAATAAACACCACCACCAGTGTCTTCAAAGGAAGATTGCTTTATGCCTATGACCATACTGATTTCCTACATATATTTAATTTTTTGCTTTCTTTTTTTTGATGTTCATCTTTATTCCATTCTATGGTACCATTTAGTCTTGGCTTTGCCATTACTATTTTTGACTTGTTATGTACTTTTTCAAGGTATCTCAGTCCTTGTCAACCCAAAACACTCCTGCTCCTTTCACTTATCTCTGGCAGCTGTTTCAGTCTGGCAGTGCTAAAATTTGAGAATGTCCAGAAATGACTTGTGGTGTTGTTTCCTGAGGTGGACAAGCATGTTAAAGAACATGCTTGCCCATCACTCCCAAGAAAATGAGCTGGACATTATCACCTTAATTCAAGGACACACTCATTCACAAAGAAAAACCAACCCAGGGCATGTTATTGGCATAGGAATTATGGTTGGCTGGCTGTGTCAGCAGGGAGAGTGCAGGGTTGGAAGAGAAAGGTGATTTCCAGTCAGCGGTGTGGGTCACTGAAGTGATGGACAGGCTGAAAAAGGCTGTATTGTGCAAGCTGCTGCTCCTGCCTTCATACAAGTGGGGAGGTTGTGGAAAAGGCCCAAAGCATCTTGGCCTCTGAGACCTGTGTTCTCACATCCAGCTAAGTAAGAATTACAGCTTTTAACTTATCTCTTTGCAGGAAGTCACGTATTTTAACAAGCACTATACTAAAAAACACCCCAAATAATAAACACAAAAAAAGGCCCCCAGAAAACCCAGACAGAAACCCTTGGATGAGTAATTAACAATAAGCACCATGAGAGATGGCACAACCTAAATATATTGATGTTAAATTCTTGATCACGCATGTCTCCTTCCTCTCACTAAGTGAGAAATACCACAGTCACTTCTTCTCACCAGAATTAATCCTCTTCTGCTTTTCCTCAGGACTTCATTTTTCCCTTCCTATTATTCCACAAAGGGGGTTTGCTAGTCTGAATGGAGTAGCATGAAAAGAAGGCTCTGTATGGGCTGGTATCAACTCCAGTGGATGTCAGTGAACGCGATGGACTTAAGGTTATCCACACATCCCATGTGTGCCAACACAAAAAACAGAAAACAGCAGCATAAAAACCAAGAGCAACACACTGGAAAACCAAGGGAGGCAAAGGATGCAACTGCAGCTACATGAGTGGCAGCAGCAACGAGGAGCAGCAGCCACTCACTGCATGTAAATCTGCACAGTCACCTCCTCACCAGCCATGCTGAAGACGACTCTGGAAACCCCATTCCACAGGACAGCTCTTCGTACAGGACCAACACAAGTTGTTTTGTACACCAAAACAAACTTCAGAAAAGCCTGGAATACTAATATCAATTAATTTTCTGTCTATATGCTTCTCAATTTTAAAATTCTAACACATTAAAAGGTTTATTACTAAAAAAGAGTGAAATTCATTCATTGAACTGATAGAGTACAAGAACACCAGCTGTGTTTGAATATGAGGGTATCAAAATTAATTTTACAACTGATTTTGAATCTGCTTGTTATAATAACATAGAAGTACATACTGTAGTCTATTTCAGTCCTAATCTCTTAGAGTAAGCAGTGACTCTGTGATTTGACATGAGGTTATGAAAGATATAGGGGGTGGGTGAGGAAATAGGATGGGTTTTGTGCATGTGTTCAAATTCTCAACTCAGAGAAGAGCTCTATCTGCATTGCCATGAGAGATTTCCTCCCATAAACTTGAAGCCATTTACCTATTGAGTGCACAGTCTTTAATAGTGATTACACAATTTAGTATCTTTCCTGAAAGCTGAATTACCACGCTGTTTATGATGTAGGCTTCGATTGCCTGGTGAAAGGTTTATGGATTGTTATTTATAACTCTTCTCCATCTTTCAGAAATGCTTAGAGCAGCATTATGAAGGATAGTGCCATTCTGGAGAGGACAAAACTGAGCAGAGGAAAGCAGCAAAACTAATTAGATGGTAATGCTCTACCAAAGAAAGTGCCCTTTTTCCTTGGAAAACATCTAAATCAGAAGTTATAGGAAAGAAGTAAGTTTCATTTAAAAAAGTTTTTTTACCGCAAATACGCTTCTTTAACAAATACTATTAGCTTTAGAAATTTTAGGCTCAAAATAAAGCAAGATATCATATATATCTTGAAAAATTACTGCAAGAGATTTTGCTTAATAGTTTGCTTACATCAGCTCATTTGTTTTGTAAAAATTTTCAAGCTCTTTACCAAGACACCAATTATATTCAGAAGATCTGGCAGATAAAATGGAACTAGCAAGAGGAGAACATGCACAGATGTGTGTGCAATACATTCCACAAAGGGCAGTAAGAAAAGGAAGAGAAGGAAATCAGAGAAGAAAAGAAAGAAAAGGCAAAGAAGAGGGAGAGGGCAAGATAAAAATATCAGTGGCAAGGAGCCAGAAAAACAAGCACCTTTGTAAAGTAACCCTTGAAAGAAGAATGAAAGAAAGAACAAATGTAACGGCAACTTGGTAAAAACTTCATTTTTAAATTTTTATGGTATAAATATTTCAGCTTAAACATAATGGAAACAAAACACAAGGAATCAAAGCAGCTAAGATACAAAACAAGGAACAATATGAAAACAGTCCAAAATAAAACACAGATGTGCAAAATAAGTTAAAACATGGCAAAATTAATTCATCTGTTCTAAAAATGTTTCACATGAAGAATCAATTTTATTTTGTGTTTTAAGTGCATCTAGGCCAGGGCATGATTCTGAACTGGCTACTTGAACTTCTACCAGAAATGGATCTGAAGGTAGGCCCAAGTCCACAATCTTATTACACGCCACACATTTAATCCTCTGAGCACTGTAAAAGAATTCAGCTTTGATCAATACTCCCAACTTCAGTAGAGCAATTGCACAGTCAGGCATTTTACGGGATGCCTTTGAAGAATTTGGGGTCTGTAGTGCCAAGTCAGTAGGAACAGCTGAGAAAATAACGAAGTATTAGAGACTTAATAGCTGATTACCTTGGAGATCCCACTTAGGTATAATGCACGGTGATTACTAAATGGCTTCTGGAATGCCAGGAGCACTGGGAAGTGATGATGAATGAAAGAAGAAATAAAGATTTCACTTCTCTGGGAAACTACACCTCCATTTGAGTGCCTTGTTGATTACACAAGAATATTTCTGGGTTATTAAGAAAAGAGAACTGAACATCTGATAGGTATGTTTGGGGATGTGGCACTCCATCCCCACATTCTGTGGTGTATCGCCTTTGGCAGAGCCAGCGTGAAGATTCCTAAGTGCTACCTTATGCCTTTTGGTCCATTTCTGGATGAAACCCAGGCTCTCTAATTTCCCTTGCATTAACTCGCTCCTTCAGGCAGAGCTAATGGCATCGGAGGTGATCCATCATTCCCACTGTACTCAGTGAGTGGGAGAGAACATCTGAACTAGTAAATGCATGCCTCCCGCTCCTCTTCATCCCAGCACCCACCAAATGGGAGCAGTTCTGTTTATAGCTGGAAAATTACAACCTCTGATATTGTTAGGAGATTATTTATGGCAGATTTCCTTCCACCTGTGATGCTAATTGTGAACACTTAGAGCCATCATTCAGTGCAGCTACAAGGGCTCACCCAGTAATGAGGTAACACGCAGACAGTTGGGCACCCACACTGATACCTTCGCATTTCTCATCCACGTGCTCCTGGCTTCCAAGGGCTGAACAACAAACGGTTTTGATCCAAAAATACATGGTACCCCTAACGCTGTGAATCCAAATATAAAGGTGATCTTTCTAAATACTGCAAAATATTAAGCTTTCCTTGGCTCATGATTATCATTTTTACCCTAGTTGTAAGTCATCTGCTTTTATGAAATTCAACTGCTGCATTTTTTCCTTTTCTAATAATTCACGTTTGGACAAAAGTAAGTAGTTACCTGCAGTATATTTAATTTTTAGTTTCATATTTCACAAAAAATCTTTAAGCATTATATATTGCTATGTTTATTTTTGTTTATTTATAAATTTTCTGTTTCCATGTGTAGGCAAACTGCATGATGATTAAACGTATTAAAGGTATTAGACCCAGCAATACTTTTCTAATCACATTAGTTAGCACTGTGAGCTCTCATTTCCACAGACATCTCATTACCAAGACCACATGGTGACTTGCCACTTATCTTTTATCAGCAATACAGAAGCTGGAAAATTACCCCTCCGGTGTCCAGAATGATTTACTTGCAATTCACCTATGGTGGTGAACATAACTGTTTCACGTACATTGAATCTCATAGATGACACAGGTAACAGAACAGCTTGTGCTTTTAATTCTTTCCTTCTTAATATTATTTTTTTTAATCAAAGATGTAAATTTTATTGATGAATTGAGGGAAAAAAAATTAATTCCTAAGAGAGTCAGGGCATCAGCAGTGCACAGTGCTGCACAGAAGAGATGCAGGCAGTCAGCCCTTTTGGAATTACATGGCTCAGTCTCAAACATGGATGTAACACATCACAAGATGTATAACAAGATTCACTATAATGCACACACTTTAAAAAGAAGCCTTTCTGCCTGACCCTTAGAGGCACATGGTGCTCTCTCACAGCAACAGAGTTACAATGACTCAGTTACAAAGCTCAGCCACAGGCTGGTTCTCACAGCTCGTGTGCCACAGTCCACCACTGTCACTGCAAATGAGTCCTTCCAGATGAAACAAAAGTAACACCGCTCGTGCCAGTCCACTCAGGTGTTTTCTTTGTCACAATGGCTCTCTCCATTGTATCTTAATTTCCATGCATATATTTACAAATACATTCATTAGTTTTACCACACAGAGAGAAGCTGTGCATCTACAGTTTCCCATATCAAAGTCCTTAAGACCACAAAACAAGGGGCACAAATCCACCTGAGGATTTCCAATGTGTGTGACAGGCTGGAGGGCAGCTGGGGGCAATCCAGTACATGCCATTTGCTTTCCCCTACCCAGCGTAAGCAGCACATGAAAGGATAAAGTGAACAACTAAATAAAGTGTTGACTATTCTGTCAGAATAGCAGAAAAAAAAGAGGTTATTTCCATTCATTAGGCTAGAAGAGCGCATCCTTAATATCCCCAAATAACAAAAGAGGATGGCTGTTTTCAAATCAAAGAATAAACAGTTCCATTTATTGTGAACTGTTCAGTGTAAGACAAAGCATAACAACACTATATATTAGTAAAATACACATAGAAGCTCTAACAACAGCATGACTAATATAATGCTGCAGCATTGAGGGCACTGCTGTATTATAAATATTCATTCAAATGGTAATTTATTATAGTTACTTTGCACCTACAGGAAAAATATAATCAGAAAACCTAAAATGTGTTAATAAATAATGAAGGCAAACAACTTAAATACTTCATAAATGTATTGGATGCACTAACTTTGTTATTTACCGATAAACACAAAGTGACACTGAATATTCCTGTGCTTTAAAAATTAATTCTTAATAACCACTATAGTCACAGGGCAACTACATCTGTTTTCCTTTGTACTCATTGCAGTCTATGATCACCTTCTCAGAAAACATATGGACTTGTATATCACACTCCAGCTATAACATGCAGCTCCTGCACAATTTATCCTCACACAGTCCTCCTCAGCTGATGAATAAGTGACTTACAGATGGCCCATGTTACCCATAACTGGGTTTATTATCTCACACTCCACAGTACTGAATTTCTCTTCTTCATGGCTTCACCCCTCAAGATCCTTCTTGTTTCCCTACACAATAGTCTAATCTTGTTCTACACTGATTATTCCCTCCTGACTTTAAAAGGACATTTGAATTAGTGTGGACTAGTTTTACAGTCTAAGGTCAGTAACGAAAACTAGGTAAGACTACCTCTAAAACAACTCATTGAGGTGAACCAGAAGTAACATTCTTACCATCTCTTAAATGCCCTTTTTGGCTCTGTTTCAGGACTCTCTAACATGCTCTTCATCCACTTCACTGTTTTCTATTACACAAGTCTCTTGTACACCAAAAGTACACCAAAGCTTCCTCCAGAAAAATTACTGTTCTCCTGAAAGCCCACGGGCAGCCAACTGAAAGACTGAATTTCTGTTCAAGTGGTAATTGATCAGCACTCTCAAAGGCTCATTAAATCAGAATAGAAGCACAGTTATTTAATTTTTACTTTAAAAATCTGAAAAACATAAAAATGGTGACCATATGGTCTGTCTGAAACAGCAAAACACAAGAAGGGTTTGGTTTGGGGTTTTT
>JAWWEW010000002.1:38265-219278 GCA_035583185.1 Anabacerthia variegaticeps | reverse complement strand
CGGTGAAGGACGGGAGTGTCTGGGTTTGCAGTTGCTCAGTAAATCCAGAGTGAGGTCTGCAATCATGCGACACCAAGAACAAAGCCCTGTGCAATCCCAGGCTGGAACTGACATTGCAGGGCAGAGTCTTGGAGCCATGGTGACATTTGGGCCTTTAAATCTGTCACCTTCCTACCACAGGCTTCTTCCTTTTCATCTGCATCCTCTGGGATGCAGCAGCTTACATATATATGTGTCTATATAGATATATAGGCTTATTTGTTTTGTTGATTTACAGATCTGTCTTGCCTGAATTATTTAAATTTAAACACAGACAATTTTTTATATTCTACTCATCTGGACACTGAGTCAGACTTAAAACAACTGGCTAGTTAGACTGTGATTGTTTCTTTCTATATCCTGAATTATATTTATTCAGTTTTCCATAAAATAGAAGAACAACATTATTTGAGCTTTCTTCCAGTATGAAGGCAATATCTTCTATGTTCATTCACATTTTCATTAGTAATGCTCTTCATTAGCAATCAAGTACAATATGCACTTACTTTAGGGCAGATATTTTTGTACTGAAAAAAAGTCCCTTTGTTTCTTGTTCTTTGTTTTAAACTACTTTTAGACAGCTGCCAAGTTTGTAAGTATTCTGGTTTCTGTG
This sequence comes from Anabacerthia variegaticeps, assembly GCA_035583185.1. NCBI lineage: Eukaryota > Metazoa > Chordata > Aves > Passeriformes > Furnariidae > Anabacerthia > Anabacerthia variegaticeps. The sequence continues at coordinate 218,626 of JAWWEW010000002.1, read as the reverse complement.
ATATATGTAGTGGCTGATCTTAAAAGGATTCTCTTATGGCTTTCTTGAGAACACTTTGTTCTAAGATACTCCATCCATCCCCTCTGTCCCTGTCTTTTTATGTGAAATTACCAGTCCACAGTATTTATAACAGGTAATACTTATGTACCACATACACACAACTTAACAGTCTGGTTACACCTCCAAAATCAAGAGAGCTAAACTTCATTAATCATTCATTACATTCTCATAGGTGTCACCAGTGCAAATATCTAAATAATATGGTGCCACTGATAGTTATGGATGAGAAAAACATGAAAGTTTGTATCAACTAAGAAGCTAAAGAATCCCAAACTCGTAACAACATATAAAGGACAATGGACGTCTTCTGGAAAAATCTCAGTCCAACAAGAACGTAATGTAACTTGACAATTTCAAAACAAAGTTCACGGTGATTGTGGTCATCAAAAAATCCAAAGAAAACATGCATATCTATCATTTTTGGTATTCTAAACTTCTTTTTAATGAGAATGCTTTTCATATCAATGTTATATGATTCTAGTGCTTTCTGGAGAGTTTCATTTCTTTCTACATAAACCATGGATTATTTACAACCTCTACAAATGTGTGCAGTAACAGGACCCTAAAGCACTGGAAGCAGACCCAGAAACAAGTGTAGCTGTTACAGATTTGTGTCCCTCTTTCTTTTTTTGTGCCTTTGGGATAATTTTATTCTTTATCACAATTAAGCAAGACTATATTACTCTTTCTCCATTAGATACCCTGAGAATCCTAGCCAGGAATCTCATGCCTTACATTTCCACTTGAAAATATAACACCTGTCATGTCAACTAGCAAGATATAAATATTCATAGATTTAATTTAAGTATTTTAAATAGCTATAAGTTTTCAGATTGTTGTGCAAGTAAAGATTTACAGTTGATGTAACGTTATGGATATTTGGAGCATTGATATTAAAATTTCTGAATAAATTGCATTGCCAATGATAATTATTAATAGAATAGATTTCCAAATCTTAGTCCACATGGATACAATTGATCTTACCTGAAGGCAGCAATTATTTATAATTTCTAAAAAGTATCAAAGCATTGCAGTTCTATTGTCTCATTCATCTGAACTACTCAGGCTAAATGTTATTCCACTCCTCACTAAACAGTGATGAACTTCTGCAAAGTTGGAAAAAATTAGAAAAATCAGAAACATTGCGGTGTGTGGGAGGACTACGTTCTCATTCCTTTTCAGTCTACAGACCCTTCAAGTAACAACAAAACAGCAAGTAATCTACCCTAAAAGATTGGATTCGAGCACTGCATTTTCAGTTGAAGATAAAAAGACCTTTGGATCCCATTAGATTTCTTGTAAGGTTATAAATCCTTTTCTGGAGTCCTGCCTGGGTTAAACCAGTCTTTTTCCAAAAACATTACCCAACATACTGCCAAACTCAAAACAGATCTATGGCATTCATGGGATTTATTTGCACACCAAAAGTTCTTCACTGAAACTAAAAAAGATGAAAGAGTATTTAAAGCTTAAGTTTTTGCCAATAGTAAGTTAAATATAAAGGAAACCACACCTGAGAAGGGGAATAGTACATGTGCATTCATAGATGCATGCACATATAATATGCATACACACGCTCAGACAACATCAAAATAGGAGATTTAGACTGATAATTACAACTATTTCAAAATCTGGTTGAAATTAATATGCATATTGGTGTTTTTAAGAGATTTCACCATCTTGAGCCTCTGTATTATACACAAAAATAATAATGACCTCTACTTCCTCATGGGACAATTCAACAGAAATTCAATTAGACCAGTCACTGTTCCTTTAACATAAAACTAATGAACTGGGATGTTATGGTCAAATTCTATCACTAAGTCTGCTTTTCTCAGAAATATTTTCCTGTAAACATAGATGCTTAAAGAGGCAAAATGACAAATTTGACCCACCTGCAAATTTTTAGCATTGACACTCATTCTGCTAAGAAATATTGTTCACAGTGGCCTTCCCAGGCACAGTCACTTCCAACACTAGCTTTGAAGCCTTTCCAGACAGTGCTTTCAGAACAAGGCTGTGACATCACAGTCCCGATCATAAACAAGGCCAGGACAGTGGAAGTATGTGCTTTCCAACAACTCCATAACCAACGAAAATCCATGCTAGAAACAGTGTCTAGGAAAGAATTCTTATATCAAGAAACACCTTTATATTATTCTTTTCCACTTGAAAACTTTGTCCTGAATGAATGAGTGCTCTAGACATTTGTAAAGGGTTTCCACACACCCAGAATCCCAGCTGGAATAGTACACTAAAGTGTACACCTGAACATCTGGCCAGATGTGTTACACATATATTCCAGCTGTGTCAGAAGGATGCAACATATCTGAAGCACTAGGGACCCATCAGATCAGCACACACAAACCCAGTCCTGCCTAGCTGAGGCAAGTTATGGTTTGGTAATTCACACTGACTGTTCCATTCATCCCCCGTTTTGAACACATTTGAAGCCAGAATCAAAACCACTTTAAAATTACACATATTATCTGAAAATCTGCCTCTCTACCTCACTGAGATCTCAATTATCTTTTATTTCTTCTCTCCATTGTCAACAAAATAATTTCAATTTATTTAGTATTTAAATACGTAAAAGAAATAAAGTCACTGGATTATCAAAGTGATGTTTTCAGAAAGGATCTAATAGGAGAAATAGACCATATGGATGGCCAAGGAAATGGCTGTAAGTCAGGCAGGAACAGGCAAGCGAGAAGCCAATATGAAAATGGAGAAGTCTGGCACGTCCTCCAAGGCAAGTGAACATCTCATTCTGTTTAGGACCTTGACAGGCCAATGCTGTGCACACACTGCCCATACTCCTGACACCAGCTGGGTTGTGACTGTGTTCCACTCACTGATCTCACCACTTAACATGTCTGCAGGAAATCACAGTACTGAGGAAATGCCAGGAGATTTTGATTTCAGCTTCATTTCTATTACATTTTGCAGGTGTGGAAATCTGAAAGACTCAATTGCCATTTCATAGTCCCTTTCCCAGGATTTTGTACATTTATTGTCTGGAAAACAAAGCCCAGTAAATCTCTTCTTCTCAGCAGTGGGGCAACTTCCCAACAAGTCTGTGCAACAGCTCAGGCTGTATTTGGTCACCTCCTCTCTTGCTTGGTACCACACAACTGCTGCGGTCTTGTTACACAGTATTAGAGGAATTTTTCTCTGAGGTGAACATGATTTTAGTTTTGGGGGGAGGGAGGGGAAGAAAACTTTCCTCTGTTTTCATGTCTTCAGCTAGAACCAGGTCACTAAGCAGAAATATTTCTAAGAAACTGTTACCTTGCTTGGGCTGTTAAAAAGCACTGTTCCATGCTGTTTGTGACCAGCTTTCTTCACAGGATCAAATCAAATAAATTGCACTAATATATATAACCAAGCAGCATTGGCCTTTCTAAGAAACATGTCTTACAAGGCTTAAACTTGCAGCAGCTGCTGAGCTGCTCTAGCATTAGCTGCTTCCATGCCTGACCTTGGCATAGATTAAAGATGGTAAAAGAAACTAAAGTAGGTGGTAAAACAGGTTTAGAAATACGAAGGTTATATTATTTTTTCCACTCCTGCATTTATTCCAGAATTTGAATAGATTAGCATAGACCACAGGCTATTGTGTTGGCCCATAAGCAGTCAGAAGCTGAAGAAGCTGTGTAAATTACCTGCCACCAAAAGTGGAAATTCTTTAAGCCTTAAGAACACTTTACATGATTTCAGAAACCACCAGTGTCTGCTGTATGATAATGAGGCAGTGGCAGTTTTTTACAGAAGGTGCTTTAGTAAGTTATTATATCCCTTCACTCAGGCTTGCTTTATTTTTAGGAATAAAGGTTTTTTTACTGGGGGCAAGGATCATCAGTAATATTGTTTAGTTAGATGCTATGCAAAATCACTTACCATTATCTGTTTTAAATAGGTGAATTCAAAACGCCAAAGGAAGCAAGTGTTTTCAGTCTGTTGATCATTTCAAGACAAACTGGAAAACTGCCTGGATTCAACCTGACGGCAGATGTATTTATTCTCTATTTGCTTGTTCCAACACAGCAAAACAGGAGTTGCTGTGCTGCTAGCATTTCTGCCGGGGGGACAGAGGCTTTCTCCTGTAGTTAATGGACCATCTACAAACAGAAAATTAATTTGGCAAGAACTCACTGATGTTGTGGCAATCAGAGGAGCATGGTCCATTTTGAAAGTAATTAATCCAGCCAACAGAGAAATACAATATCAGTTGTTTGGAGCATGAGAACTTTGACACATAGAAAGGAAGGAAAACAAAACCTTTTGAAAAGAGTTTAGTTGCAGAGGGACACCTTACATTTTGGAAATGGTGCACAAGGAAGAGTGGTAAACATTTCCAGTAATGGAGCAAGACTGAAATGTCAGTGAAATAACATGCACCTAAATTTGTTTTAAAGCTGTGCTGTCTAGTAAAGTCCCTTCCTTGTAGCTGCCAACACACTCCTGTTTCCTGACAAAAAGGATGGGTGTGTTTCTCTGAAAGGCCCAACTCATAAAGTCCTGGAACCATTTGCTTTCTCAGACTCACACCTGGGGATTTCCTTACTGTTTGTTTGCAATCACCAACAGCACAGGGAAGCTTCTAATAAGGAGCAGTAGCAGATTCCACTTCCTTGTGTACCCAGCGCTCCGTGGAACAGAGAGATTCTTGATGCCAAGATTTTCAGGCACTTGAAACCCTGGATTCACAGCACAGCAGAGAATTTCACTGGCAGTTTCTTACAGGAGGGATGCGCATGTTTCCAGCAAAAATGGATTGCAAAATCAGGCACCAGACATGCTGATTATACATCCAGGTCTAGAAGCTGAACTTGTTTAAGGAGTGACTGGACTCCACTGGATAATGAGGTGAACAGCAGGAATACTGATGGCTTTCTAGTCTATTCAACAGTGGCACAGTGAAACTTCAGTCAAAACTATATTCTATGGGGTTTTCTGAGATCTGTTTCTAAAAAGCCATCTTGAACACAACTATAAAAAACAGTTTTGCCAACAGACATGTATAATCAGCATATATAAAACTATCAAATGCTGAACTGTAAGAGAGAGGAAGAATGTGCATGGATAGCCACCTGAAATTCCTCCTGCTTCTGTCAGGACCTTCAACTTTGGTCTGAACAATAAGCATAGAAGAGGAGGTCAATATCCAAAAAACCTTCGGGTCATATTTTCTTCCATTTTGGTCATCACACACACTCTCAACAATTCTGTGTATTGACTCACTCTACACTGACCCTTTAACTTGGCTGAGAAGTAGGTGAAAAGAGCACTTAATGAACTTATGGACTCATGGAAGCAAGGAATGAAAGCAGTTTGGCACCTTTCACATCCCATGCTTTGTCTTGAGCAAAGTTCCACCTGAGGGCTAGAAACAAATACAGCAGTGGTATATTTTGGCCTCTAACATCTTCACTCCTGGGAATGATACACCAGCCAATAAGGTCATAATTTAATCTTAGAGTGTCAGGTTTTGATGGGAAGAACATCTATTTATTTAAAATAGAGCAAAAGTGAAAATTGTCTTTGAAACATTAATTGGAAACTAACAAAGACATTTTAAAGAATTTTTTTTCCTCTAATATCATGCAATACTGTAACTTAGTATCATCTCTGAGCTCTCACAACCAATGGAAAATAATGTCAAAATAGGCAACTCTTTAGAAAACAATTTCATTCCCCAGAGAGAGACAGTGGCTAAAAATAACTTGTTGATCAAGCAGAACATGGATTAGAAACTCAGCTTTTCTTTGCTAGACTACTACATATACTTTGATGAAACTAGCAACTGAGAACTTTTAAAATTTATTTATATATGAAGACAAGAGCATTTCCCCTCGAGGTAGATGCAGTGAGACACCATGAATTCATCAAGGGGCACTCTGTGTGCTCTTCACTCTATATGTTGTAGCTTTCTCATTACCCTCTGAAGACATGCATATCTTCCCTCATTAAAAAAGTGGCAGAAAATTACATATAACAGTCTAACTTCTAATGAACGTCTTGCATCAGGCCAGCTGAAGTGAAGAGATTACAAAGCAACTTTGGGAATAACAACCATTAAATCAACCAAACATTGATTCCCCTTTTTGCAATGAAGTTCATCACAATTGGATTTATGGCCACGTAAGACTCAGAGTCAATCACTAAATAGGATGCTACAATCTACTAAAAGACCAGTACTCAGAAGTCAGGGCAGAAAAAAGTAAAATCTCTGAACTTCCATGTCATGGATTGGCTAACAAATTTAAACTGTCCGTAAGGGTGTGGATCATCACTGGTGTACAGATTTGGCTTCTGCAGGAGCAGAGGAAAATGCATCTGCAGAGAGTATATTTGTAAAATAAGTACACAGCGTGTATCCTAATTGTATAAATCCAAAATAATAGCATCATGAATCTGAGACGATAGTGCACAGTTTGCATGACAGATTTCTTCATCATCCAAGTGCCAAAGTGCCTGAAGAAAATGGTGCTGGCATTAAATAAGGATATATCGCCCTTACTGAGTTGCTAATAGACAACATGATAAAATGGCAGCTTGTCCAGTTCTGAAACTCACACTTATAAGCCACAATGCTTATAAATGGAGGGAAACCTAGGCATTTCATATATTCTGTAGTTGGCACTTCCAACAATAAATGAACATAGGCACTCTGCCTATAGATGCTCAGATACAGCTCTCACTAGACTGGAGGGGAAAGCTTATGCTGGGACACAGAAATATATATATAGATGTATTGTCATAAGTATTTTAGCGGTGCCTGAAGGGTTTATCTGGGAGCATAATCAGATTTTGGCAGCTCTATAAAGTGCTGAACAAAATCTATGCTAATTATAAGATGACTGTCAAGGCTGGAGTGAGGAAAGGAAACGGATATCTAAGTTTCCTCTTTCATTTTCCATGAACTTATTTGCTTCTTTTACTGCTGCAGACAATTGCTACTTTTTCTCTCCTGGTTTATTTTATACTATACTCCTTAATAGACTGTTAAAACCCCAAAGACAACAGCAAAAAAACACAAACAAGAACAACAAAAAAAAACAAAACAAAGCAAACACAAACCTCCCACCAAACCTAAGGCAAAACCAAACCTAAAAAAACCATCCACACCACAACCTAAATACCTCCAAACTAACTCAGGCATTCCAGAACAGCAGATTTGTGATGGAAATGAGAATGACTGAAGCTCCTGGGTGTAGCTTAACCAAATCACAAGCAAGAGCATTACAATTATGGAAGAAATTACTACACTTAGTAATAAGTGCTCTGTTTATTAGAAGTCCTCCTAAGAACAACAAATCCATGTGTAGACCCATGTCTTCAGCCACCCTAGAAATGTCTAAAAATAGGGTCAAAAAATAGACAGAACCATACAGTGGAGAGTTTATAAATATCAGGTGTTAGTTTTTTTAATTTTTCCCTAGCTTTGTTTAAATATTAAATCTCTTGACAAACAAACATTTAATAAATATAGCCTCCTTATTAAATCTTCCTTATGCATATATTGCTTAAACCCACTCCTCTTTCTACTCAATTCTATGACAATTATCCATAAGAATTCTATCAAAAAAAATCCAAGTGTAGAAAAATCATACATTTTGTTAGAAAAATTGGAATTTGAAATTTTTTTAAACAGTTTAATTCTGAAAACCTTAAGCTTAATCTTCTTTCTCCAAGCATTTTATCAGGCAAGGAGGGAAGAAATCACCCAAGCATGGTGCCAAGTGAATTAATATTTTTAATTAAAATTTTATCATCTAAAAAATTGAGTGCTTATTAATGAATTCAAACATGTTTATAGAATGAGTTTTGATTGTGCATGTTTGCACTTTCTTGGCTGATGAGCAAATGAATCTAATATAAAATTAAAGTCTTCATTATTACTGCAATTCTTTCCCTCCCTACTCAGCATTCTGCAGTTCACAGTTTTCTCCTGCACAGGAATATTTTTTTTGAAATAATAATTTCCCACCTAAAGAGGGACAATTTGTATCTCATAGCTGACCCAAACAGGCTCAGCCACAAAGCACCCAACCACTGCTCTCCTGGTAGTGGTGGTGCCTTGCTAATGGACATCAGAGCTTAAGGGTCCCTGTCACACAGCTGCCAGCGGGGAAAAGGAGGACTCCTCCCTGTCTCCAGTTCAAGGCCAATACCTACTCACAGCTGCTGCTGTGAGCAAGTGTGGCTACAAGGAGATACTGCGTGGCATGGGGCTGCATTGGAAATACTTCAGCTTCATAGGCCTTCTTGAACATCTTCAGCAACAACTTGACAGAGGGAAGAACTTGGACAGTAGTTTGGATTTCTGTCCTTCCTAGAGAGTTTTTACACCTTCCCATCCAGACACTAAATGTAATTATGATCCCCAAAATGCACAGAGAGGGGCAGAGTCAATCTTAGAATGGTAATTTTTTTTTTCCCTCATTTTTGGATTTAAGGTCAAGTTTGAAAAAAAAAAAACCCATAAAAACAACCAACCAACCCCACAACCATTTCCGAGGCAAAGACTCTGTTCCTTTAACTTATTATGGCATGGATAGGCTATTTTCAAATACCAGCTTCACCACTTCTACCATGCTATCATCTCAGCCACAAGGCAGAAACGCACCACATCAGCACCTGCTCACACTGCACTGCTGGAGACCCTGGTGATACAACTCAAGGTACAGATTTCTTATCTCAGAATAAAATAATTGATGACAGTGGATAGAGAATGAGTTTGTAGACAGAAGCATTCTGTGAACCACAGCAGGTATGGAGGTTTGTTGAAATCTTCCGGAGGCAGGGGACAAACTATGGAGTTTTTAAAGATTGGCACATGTCAGAGTAATATATATATTTGGCAAGGGATTTTGTTTTTTCCTTCTTCTTGAAAACCCAAGGTACAGCTTGTATCTGGCCAGTGAATGAAGTGGAAACACTCCTGTCCCAAGCCTCCTGACACATAACCTGGAGTGAGTTGTAGCAACATCCTTGCAAATCTCAGAGATGCAGCTCTGGCACACTGCTGCCCTGGAGCCCCCCACAAAAGAGCTGCCAATGACTTGTACTAGTGAGAGCAGCTCCTCTGATGTATAAAGCTCAAACTTCTTAAATTAACCTAAGAAATAAAATTAAAATCGGCACTGAAAAGGAGCACATTTCACTTTAATAATAAAAATAGTATTAGATAACCACACTCTATAATACAGACAAATGAATTTCTAATGGTCTGTTTTTCAGCCAAGAAGCTCAATATACTGAAATTTAGAAGTTATTTCTTGAATTGTACCCAGAAGGGCCATAAGAGAAAAAGAAAAGCCTCTATCCAAAAAGCTCGTGGATATAAACAGAAAGTATTTCAGCAGAAGGAAAGCTAGTATATTGCAAAACTGTTTTCATTAGCTTTTGTTCTTTGGGCTTTGTTTGTTGTTTTTTTTTAAATTTACCTCTTTGTTTTTTGTTAGTTTGAGGAACTTGCTCCTTTCACGAGGATGCAGTCTTTGTATTCAATTCTGTGACAGACACCTAGAGATTATTCAATTTCTCCCCCTTTAAAAAACATTACCAAAGAAAGAGTACTAAACTTTAGCTAATTATTAGGCTGGGGTTTTTTTAAAAATAGTATCAGCTAATGGACACATATTAACTTGAATTTAATTAGCAAGTACATCACAGAGCAACCAGGAAGGAGGTATTTTCAGTTTCCATCTCTTATGACTTAGAAGCATCCCCAAGAGCAAGCAGAGGCTGTTTTATATTCCATGTATTTACCCAGATCACTAAAAGTATGCTGAAGATCAATACCTATGAAATCAAAAAACATTTAATTCCTTTCTTAACTTGCCTGAACCAGCGTCATTGCAATAATTCAGATGCACAACAAAGAGGAGAATATAATTTTATCTCTGGCTCCACCGCTCCAGGTAACTAAATTCTGTACAAAATAAATTCACTACAGCTGTTGCTACAAGTTCACAAAATGTCTGGTGATTGTCTTTTTTCTCATAACACCAGTTTTAAGCACCTGATCCAAATCCCCCGTAAGTCAATGGAGCTCTTTCTGTTTACATCAGTAGACTTGGAGTGAAATTCTAAGTCAGATTTTCACTGTTATCTCTGCAAACAAGTACAGAGCTTAGCCAGAAAAAAAATAATTCTTTCCTGCTGAATTCAGAAGAGTGGGAAAACTACACTACTGCTAGCAAATTGGGGTGTTTTTTTTGTTCTAATTCACTCCAACTTTTGTAGTCCAACAGAAAATCCTTGACACCAGCAATCGACGTGTGCAATGAAACCCCAGAAGAAATCAAAACAAGGCAGTGAGCCGTCTCTGAACTCAGCTCAGCTACACAGGACTGAGCAAGGTAAAGCCTTTTAGAACAATATAAATAAGCTAAGTCCAGAGGATAACACAGGTTAAAAAAAAATATGAAGAAGCACAACAAGCCCTGTGTTCCCTGGGAGCACCTCACAAAGTAAATGAGAAGTGCTGGTGGAAATTACCTCTGCCAACACAATTTAGATTTTAAGAACCTTCAGACCTTGGATTGTTTTTTTAATTATTTTTTAACATCATACATTACTCATAGTTTCCTATTTAGCAACTTTAGACACACTAAATCCAAGAACGTTGCACCAAAACACATAAATAAGACACACACAAACTCCTCTGATCCATTTAAATACTGAGTATAAAACCCTCTGTCCTCACGACATATCTGCTTCTCTATATATAGCAATCATATCTCAAACCCCACATTTTTGAAGTATTGTTCATGCATAAAGAGGCCTCAGATAATTGTGTATCAAACCTCATGCTCAAACCAACCTTGAAATCAGGCCCAGAGCTGGGAAAGAGAAAAGGATAAGAAAGAGAAAAACAATCCATAAGAGTAAACCAGGTAGGAGTAAAATACTGTTTTTTAAAAACCAACCCAAACTACACCCTCACTGAGGCATGTTTCTTCCTTTACTGATATATCTTGGTATCATACTACCTTACTTTGATCTCACTGTTTAATTCTTTCCTTTGTATTATTCTCCTCCAAAGATTAAATCTTTTCCAAGAAAGACACAGAAACTCTCTCCAAAATCAAACCTGATGGATGAAAAGGAGAGATGTGATAAGATACTGTACGAGGCAATAAAGTAGGGTTGACAATTTGGTAAACAAAACATGTAATCAAGAGAAGTGATGCAGTAGCAGAGTCCTAGCTGACTTAACAGAAGAATATAACATACTTTAAGAAATCATTTTTAGAGGAAAGCAGCAGGTGGTGTCAGCAATACCAATTTACTGAGAGTATCCTGTGCTTTTTAATAAGCCAGTGCCTTACCAACAGCAAAATTATTCAGATGAGAACAAATAGTATTGTGGAAAATAAGCCAGACTTGACAGTTTTATATTAAAAAAAAAAAAAACAAACATTAGGAAGAAAAGGGAAATACCAGGCAATGAGGACATTTAATTAATATATTTTATGGTCTACTTATATTATGGTCAAGTCCATAATAGTTTATGTGATTTTTTTGTGATTGCTTTATAGCTTCCTAGTAAGAAGCCCACAGGATTCAATACAACACCTGCAAAAATTTCCAGAAGATTGTCACAGACAACCTCAAAATTAACTCAAAAATCAGGATTTATTCAGCTAAAAGTTATGTTTAAGCTAGATTTAAGCCAGTTTAAAAGACTCTTTAACCACTGTAGTTCCTTGAATTTGCACTCCCATGTGGAAGGAATTTCATGTCAAACACAAGCCTTCCCATATGAAGCCTAAACCTTCCTATTTAAATGAAGTGACTGACCAGGATGGTAAGCACTAACCGCATGATTACAGACACAAACACACAGAGGGAGCAAAGAACACACCTCAGGCACAGTGTGAAGTTCCAGTTCATCACTTACTCCGTGTTCTCAGTGTATGATGTCTCCCCTTTTTTCACTATGTTGTCATAAAAGCTACTGCTTAGACATGCCTGATGTAAGGCAAAAAACAATCAACAATTTAATGAGTAACAATTAAAAATCACAAGCTCAATAGCTGTGTTTATCCATCATATCCTGCCTAGAAATTAATAAACACACCCACAAGGAAACCTCAGGTACAGCCACTTGCTCCCCGCTTTGGGACCAGGTGCAGCAGCCAACAGTGACTTAGTATTGATGAATCTTTCAAAACAATTATCACTGAGCAGTTTGGAAAAGGTCTAACAGGTACGAAATACAAATTGCTTACTGAAGCTTTGGAGGGGATTTGGACCCTTCAAGGCTGTCTACCTGTCATCTAGAACTTGAAAGATCAAACGCATCTTAGAATAATAAATAGATGATACATTGTACATTTATGTTGCATGTTATGCTTTTCTGAGATTAACACAGTGATATGACAGGTTACAATTATCGATTGACCCTCTAGGAAGGAAAAAAAGCCGCAGACACAGGCAATGGTTTGGCCAATGCATTTAAGAAACATTACTGTGATTTGTATGTGTCCTTTCATTGGAAAAGCACTTGCTGAATATACAATACAAAGACATAATGTATATTTACTTATTCCTCAAATAAATTAATACTAAGCACTTTACCAGGCCTTTTAGGCCTTGGCTGGCTCTTCAAGATATATTGCTGCACATTAGGATGGACTTGCTGAGTTTTCCAAACAAGAGGGAAAATTTCCCATTTGTCACCAAAGCTCCCCCTGAAGTACTCACACTGGCTCCTGGCACCAATGTTCTTCACCTGTTCTCACAGTTTGTTACCCCCCAGTTTTCTTAGGGCCTCTATCCAAGGGTCCAAAGCAGAGAGAGAACTGGAGTTGTAGGGTAGCATGTGGTGAGCACCAGAGCTCAGTGTGAGGGAGAAACATCAGCAGTCACAAGAAATACTGCCTGCTAAGAGATGCGTGACAAATGAAACAAGCAAACGAAGCTTTGACAAAGGCAAAAAGAACAATGCAAGGCAGAGGAGAAAAGGTGTAAGAAGTGATATTTCAGAGGATTTTACTTGAAGTCAGGTAGCAACACACTTTAGCAATGTAAAATAAAGATTTGCATACTTCTTTATTTGACGTGCAATATTTGACTGCTTTTGAAAATTATGTTACATATTTTACTCCATTAAAAACCTTAACCTATAACCTCTCACAAATGTGGCTTATGCTATGGCTGATGGGAGTTGCCAGCAAGTTCAATGGCTACATAACTTCACTATTTCACTTGGGTTCAGCAAGTACCTGCATTCAAAAAACACAAGTATCTGTAAATAATATCTTGCAGTTTGGGAACATTTGCTATGTGAGACTATAAGAAGAAAAGTAGCTTTGCTAATATAATTCTGTCTGTTATAAATCTTTTGTGTCAATGGATTCTCTCCACCTCTTTCCATAAAATGTTATTCACATGAAAACTACTGAAAACATACAACAATAAATGTGGTAGGAACAGATCTCCATTGACTGAGGAAATAGCTGTAGCAAAATGATTTTAATTATGTGTATACATAATAATACAGATGAACACTGGGTAGGAATGAAAAGCAGACACCCCATCTATTTACTTTAATGATCCTGCTCTAATCTATTACTTTTGCACAGCCCAAATTTAATGCATTTTTCACATTTCAACGTTGATTCTTAGGAAACTCGTTTTAAAAATATCTGATCAGTACAGACTGTTATCACATGTGATATTTTCCTATGACAAATTTGAGTTAATTTTCTGCATGTTCTTCACAATCTACCAACAGGAAGCAAACTCAGACCTATAAATGCCATGCTCTACTTCCCTGTAAGGATCTATAGCTTTGCTAAGAAAACTTTGTCAGAATCACATAATCCGATAAGTTAATTGATGCAGGCTACTGGAAAATGGAAGAAGAACTCGAGAAGATGGGGAGTAATACTGACAGGGAGAAGTAGCCACGTAAAAATACCTTTCTTTGCCATTAACCACCCTAAAGACATATCCCCTTCTCTAGGAGGGCTCAAAACACACCCACAGCTGCAGTGTGGCTTCTGGGTCCCTTTTGCTGCTGTTCTGGATCAGAAAAAAAGTAAAGCTCTGTATAATATCATCTGGAGGGAAGGCGTGTGGTGGTGCTATTGCCACCATCCTACCTCCCTATCAAGTCAGGATCTGCTGTGCCCTACTACACAAAGCATTCTAATATTCACTTAGAAATACACAAAAGTTTGGCTTCAATGAGCACAACTTTTGATACTCCATTATACATTTTCTAGTCTGTTCTAATATTATGTAACATCAAGAAAATCATTAAATTAGAAAATGTCTGTTCACATTTTTGCTCCGAATTGATTCTCTTCAGTAATTTCTAATCTGATGCTTCAGCGATGAAATGAGCCATATTAAATGTCTATACGTGTCTGGTATAGACAAGATGTTTCCAGATGCTCAGATAAACAAACTGAACCCGATGCACTCATAACTGGCACAAGTGCTGCTTCTTCACTCTGAAGCACAGAATTTTTAATCTGAGTAGGAGAAAAAAAACTTTTCCAAGAACTACACCCTCTTGACAGAAGTTAGGCTACCTTTTACTGACGAAGGTCAGGGCACTATATTTTGCTGTCCCTTGATGCCAGATTTAACCTCTGTTCTCAAACATATCAGTGTTCAAGTATGATATGTACAAAAAGACTGCAACTGTTAATTCCCTCCAATAATTATATCGTGGACCCAAAAACATATGACTAATTTGGAAATTCATCAATTATGTTATTATTTAACCTAAATATATATATTTGGAGAGACATATATATAAACAAAAAATACGTATATATAAAGTGGATTATGAGAGAACCTACACTCATCCATTTGTTTCTTGTGCTAATTTTTAAGGTATTTTCTAAGCAGGATAAGAAAGCACCCAGTGCAAAGAGGAACCATTCTGGACTTGGCACTGTGAAAATCCACTGGTAACAATACATTACTTAGAAAGCTTTAAAAAGGTTTTAAAAATACTATAAAGCTTCACAAACTCCAAAGTGCATTTTTGATCAACTCCTTAATATCTGCACGTGTCTAATACACAGACTCAAAACACATGTGAGTGAAAGTCCCTGAAATATCTGCACTGTGTTAAAAATAAAACAAAGCACACAGATTGGTTCCATGCACAAGAAACAGCTCCATCAAATTATGTTTGCTTTTACACTTGGTCTAATCTCAGAGCTTCACTGGGATATATGTGCCTTCCACTAAAGCACTGTCTCTGCACCGCAACACACCACTACAGGCCCAGGTTACCTATCTCAGCACAAATGTACATGCAATTCTGGCCTGGAAAGGGAGGCAGAATGTGGGTACAAGCTCATTGTGAAATAAAATATTAAACAGCTTTAAAGAGAAGCCAGCACAAGCATATCTCAATTTTCCATTGGCAAGCAGAATAAAATTCAAGGCACCCTACCACCCTCGGTGATATTCAGACTAAAGCTAGAGAATATATGACAGCACTTATACACAGATCTGGGGACACCTATTCCCTTATCATTAATTAACAGGGGTTTCTCAATTTTCCAGGAAATTTGGTTTTACTTTGCAGAAGTTTTTTTCTTTTTGCCCTTGCTTTTAAAAAATATTTAATTACCTCTTTCTATAGAACAGCGTATGTGAGACTACCCGTTTCAAACATGATTTTTGAAACTTGTGCATTCCCACCAACCACAAGTGGCAGCTTGGATGTAATCTGCTTCCAAGCTGTGTATCGTAGCTGACTCTTCAAATTGAAATTGGTAAATACAGCTAAAATATACAAGCCAATTACTTTTAGGCAAGTTATCAAGTAGATGTAGAAGTAAAATCAAATCAGATAACATGCTGCATCTTAATTACTATCAATGTTCTCTCTTGCTTATGAGAATCTAAATATTCATTAATTCTGAGCAATTAACAATAATGAAATGAAGGTCTGTGATGCTGAAGTTTGGAATTAGGTATGTCAGAATTCAGTAAAAGACGCATGAATTAGCGTCTTCACATTTTCTCTCAAGAACCCTTCACGAGCACCATGGTGACAAATTATTTACTCTAACTGTATGCAGAACAGAGCACAAAGCCCAAAGAAGCTACTGAAGCAAATGTTTGTTGTAGATCTTGAGGATCCACTGGGAAAAATATTCTTTACAAATTGTATAAATAGACCATCCTCTGATTCAGGCCATTTTTACAGACATACCAAGATGTCACACCTACAAACTTTATCACTGAATTGTTCTAAATAACTAAATCAGATGCCTTTTCAGGACCTTCATTTTCTAAATTTCTTAATATTTAGGTAACCCACCAACTCGTTCCAGGTGACTACAGTTCTTCCACAATCACAAATTTTTGCTTACGGGGCCAGTCACTTGGTGGCTTCCTCCAAGCAGCACACAAAACCTTCTCATTCTTGAAGTAGCACGAGTTTTATGTTTTCTATTGCCACAATCCCCAGTGAAAACATCTAAGTACAATACTTTGCTTTTCTGGACATTTTCCCACCTTCAATCTTTACACCTAAACCTCTTTCAGTTTGTATAGTTTCTCTGCACTAGTAGCTTTATGTTTTTCCTTAACTTAAATACAGACAGACAGACAGATGCAGAGTAATTTTGTAAAATACTTTTTCAGTACAGTATACCTGCTTAACTATTTTCTGGGTCAGGTCTTTTCGCAACCTCAAAATACAAAATATGTGCCTGTCTGAGCTGACTCTTTGTCACACTGTATAAATATCACAAAGGGAAATACAGTCCTGCATTTTCCTTCCAAATTAGAATTTTTGAACAGGTAAAAAGTAAAAAAAATACATGACAGCTTCCTCAGGACTAACAGTTCAAACATTACAATTTATGCTTCAACAAGGTACCTTAGAAACTACTTAATTATTGATTATTTGAAGACTAAAATGTAAGTTAGACCTTAAATGATTTACTGAACTATTCTTCTGAAATTTTGCTTGGAAAAAAAAACATATAAGAATTCTAACCAAGATCATTTAGAAACTTCTAGTTATTTCAATTATGGGAATTGGAATTAAACACCAGCTGAAATTCCAGAAACAGGATGAACCAAGCTATGCCTCAAAGTGCAATTTAAAATTCACTAATCAAAGCAAAACCTGTAAATTAAGGCACTCCCCTCACTCCTACCTCTCTCATTTCACTGGCTTCTGCAAAGGAAAGTCAATACCCACAGAACCACAATCTGTTACATCCTGCAACAGAATAGCATTAAGAAAGTGCTTTTGTGAGTTGGTCAACAAACGCTTCCATATTTATTTGTAGAGGCTCATGACCCTACAAACATCTCCCTGATATGTTGAAGTGATGAAAATCCACTGCAGGTTGCACCACTGGCCTGCCTGGGATTGCAAAGAGCTTGACACACACACAGGCAGCCAAACCAACTCTGAAAGCCATTAGAAGTCCCTGAAGTCTCTGGCTTTTGTATAAATTTTCCCTTCTGTGGTGAGTGTGATGGATTGGTGTGCTGGGCTGTGCAGAGCCCCAGATGGCTGGCTGGCAAAAGGGTTAAACAGGTAATGGATGTTATTCATACAGAAAATTCCTAAGTCCCAGAGAAAAATGAAAACCAAAGCAAACTAACTTTGCTCTGCAGGGATGTTTACTTCTCTGGCTACTTATCTATATCTGAAACAATATACTTTCACCTCAGGGCAATGCATTATTGAAGAGAGAGCACTGTGTGGGTTAAGAGCTGTGAGACTGCTTTAGAAGAGGCTGATCCACTTGTACCCTTTAGAGCCATGAATTTTGGAGCCTACACCACTGGAGATTTACTTCAGTTTGAAAGCTCAGCTTAGAGAGAAGCCTGATTCAGTCCTGGGCAGAACTACTCTAATTTGGGAAATGCTGGAAGTACTTTCCAAAACCAATAGAATAGCTGTATGTCCTCCTCCTTACCACTTGGTGCTTTTTTCAGGTGAAGAGTCACATGGCCATCAATACCTATATGCAGTGGACAATACAAACTTCTCATGGAGAAGTTAATTTAAAAAATGTATCACTAAAAATTCCATATGAAGTAGATATTACTGCGATATAGGAACACTTCGTCTGGCCTAAAAAACTCTCCAGCAATGGTCCATCAACAGTGATCTCCAGCTGGCTGCACCAAACACCAAGTGGGAATCAGAGGTTATTGCCTGGCAAAACAAGACTGCCCAAGAGTATCCAAAACATTTGCACTAAGTCTGTTACATTTAAAGGAACAATGGTTTGGACAAAGAATTTCATAAGGAGGTTACAAGCAGACACAATATGTTAAGGAGATTAAGAACAAGCAGGTTTGTGCTAATTCAGAGGGACATAATACAGTGCTGGCCTGCACACAGGTACAGAAAAAGCAAAGGTGATTAAGCTACACATGTATGTACTTGGCTAGCCCAATGTAATAGTCAGAAAATATAAGAAATAGGGAAAATTTCAGTGAGGACACCTTTTCACTACTTAGCTGCAATGAAAAAAACAGGTAAAGCATTAAAAAGCATAAGGAAAACCTCCTACATTACTGAAAATACTGTAAATCCTATTATCAAAGTCACTAGAGCTCCTGTAACTCAAAGCCTCTTCTGCTCAGACACACTTTTTCAAAGAGAGCAGTAATAAAGGATTTAGAGATAGGCAAAAATGAAAGACTTGAGAGTTTACCAAAATGGAAATAAATGCAACTGCAGAACAGAGACATGTCAAAGTGCTTCCAGAATGCTCCTGACCGAGGAATAAAAATAAATCCAAAAAAATGTATTGGTATAGTGCTTTTTTCTTTACCATTTCTTGCTCACCACCAGCTTCTAACTAAGTACCAGGTAGTCTCGTGTAGCAAAAGCTTGAAGAGTTTAGGATTTTGGTCTTTGGGTTCCTTTTTTTTCTGCTTTGTCTTTGTAACAGTGAAGTCACAAAACAAATCATCGCCTCCCCTAACAAGAAACTCATCCCACTGCTGGAGAAGGCCTTCTGCAGATGCCACTATTTTCATCTGTATTGATCTCATTCCAAAACCCTTTTAAAATTGTATCACTGCATCACCTCTCAGTGCACAGATCCAGCAACATTTCCCAGAGATACCAGTGTGAAATTACAAAATGCGTCCAAGAGAGTATTAAAGGAGCAGTTCAAGTTACCAATGTTCTCAAGATGATTTTAGAATTATTAAACTATACTTAAATGGAATAGTTCATTATCCTTTCCCAACTAAAATTCAGTTGGATTTAAACTTTTTTTTTTATCACAATTACTTATTAAGTGATTAAGAAAAGTAGGGAGTCAAAAACCTTATTGTAAAATTTTAGCCCTATTTTCACAGGTTTAAGGAGTTAAGACTGAGGTAATCCTTGGCTACCCTTCTGTTCCTCATTTTTCTCCTTGGACGAATACTGTCTAAAACCATTTTACAAGACTCCTAAAAACCAGTCACATCAGTTTTATATGCTTTATACTTTATATACACACAACATAGTGTACACATCAGCCACAAAGTATTAGTCAAACCCTGAGACAGGTTTGCATGGAGAGATTTGTAACGTCTGTGCAGATATTCAGCACCCAAATAGGCTCAGCCCTGAGAACACAGCTCTAGCTGGCCCTGCTGGGGTCTAGCAGTTGAACTAGATTGTCCCAGGAGCATCTTTGCAAGCTCAGTGGTTCTGCAATTAGACATTACCTCAATGAGGCAGAAGAAAAGATTTCACACATTGCCTCATTAAAAAAACAGGAAGTGGACAGTTTACTGTAAACTTCAGTTGTTCTCTCCGCTCTGAGATAGCAATGTCTTGCCTAAAATCTTGTTAAATCACGAGTAGAAATGATCCTATGTCCCACTTCCAGTTAAAATTTCAGTGGTTGAAAACCATTAGTGAGCCAAAGCTTAGATTTCTCACGCTTGTAGAAGCTGATATTCATTAAGATATCTAATAATCAACATTTAGATCATAGAACTGTCAAAGAAGATTGGTGTCACTTTGAATAATTGTTTTCCTTTCATTCAGTAAAGCAATAGCTAATGGGTACAGTTGCTTACTTTGTTGAAAACAACCAGTTTTAATATTATTTAAGGATCAACTACATCACACTTGGATCTTGAAAAGCCTCAGAACAGCCAAGTGTTTACTCCAGTTTCTGAATGGTGGACAAATAATTTCTATTTGCTATTCAGAGACTTTAGTACTGAAGAAATATCAGATTCAAAAAATGGCTTGGGAATGTACTACTTCTCTTTTACCCCCGTAGAACAAGTAAACATTTTCCTCTCATCCAAGTTCCACAGCCAAAATAATATCCAGAATCAGCACACAAAATTGCAGTGCAGAGTTGCAAGTCATGTCACAGCATTGCTCTGTTCATGGGCAACATACAGACATGTGTACGATCATTAAGATCATATAGAATACCCTAAGCCAGCAGCCAGCACAATTCTGGTCACCACCAGTTTTCTATAATAGCTCATTAACTGTAGAGTTGCCAACATTGATATAGTAGTTCCAAATAAAGTAACAGGGATTACTATAATACAAGCACAAAAAAAATTTCTTGGTCACAAAAATTGGCTTTCTAATACTTGTCTAGAAATCAGATGATTCTAATGTTTTTTCATGTAGTACTTGTAAAAGCCATAACTTTTTTTTTTTTTTTTTCAAAAAGAAAAAACAAAGTCAAAAACCACATGTGCCCTTAGGGCACAGAAACACAGAATCTGTCTATTCAGTAGATTAAAATCCACAAAACAGCACAAGAGCCTGTACGTATATATTCAACATATTCAACATGTCTTTCTCATCTTCAACCTATCTCCTCCAAAATCCTTGGGAAAAGAGCTGATAGAAGGAACAATAGTCAAAATATTTCCATCCTAATGCATTTTTCATACATTTTTGCTTGTGTGTATATATATGTAGCTTATGTATATATACATATAAATTTCCAGTTCATTTCCATGATCACTGTAAAATCGACTCCATACACTACACTCCAATGAAGTACCAAGTGTGCAAAATAGCAGAAAGAAACAGCAATACCTGAAATGGATGTATCTGTACTTATCTGAATCCCAGTACTTCCCACAGATCTGCAAATATACAGCACAAGAGCAATCTTTACTCCTTGCCAGCACTAGCTGTTTAAAAATTGCCATGGTAATCCTGAAGCCTTACAAAAGCTTCAGCCTGGATGTTTATGTGGTAGAAGGCTGTCCATTATGTGCAATGTGTATTACTTGAAATCTAAATACTTAATTCCTGTCCCAAAATAAGACTTGCAAATGTAAGAGGAAAATAGGATGCAGCCAAGCAACCTATTTCAGAACTACAGTATATATTGTCCCATTCTCCTCACAAGGAAAAAATAGACGAGAAGCAACCTAATCTAATCTTGACAACGAGACTGATTGGTTCAAAAAATATTAACAATATAAAACCAGCATAACCGTTGCAGCTTTCCATGGCTGAATTCTTTCTATAGTGACAAGAGCACCACCTATAGACTTACAAAATCATCCTTTCATCATGTCTGCCCTTAAAACAGCAGTTTAGCTTTTTATCTTGGAAAATGCAAGATGTTTCAGCTGTTTTTAATGTATGAGCTCCAGAAAAAAAAGTGCGTTGACAAAGTCTGCCACATCTGGCTTGAAAGGGACTTTCCCCATCACTGCCTTTCAACGGTCCTTAAAAGCCAAACAATTATACAGAGATTAATACAGTGAGACAAAGTCACCTTTGGGAGTGGGTGTGGAAGCCATAAAATCGCTGGATGCCATTAGGGTGGGTTTAAGATCGCTGCACCTCGTGTGTTGTGCCAGCTGCACATGCCCTTAAGATGCACTATGGAGCAGGGTAAATCCATCACTGGCGAGGGCTCTGCCACCCCACCACTTTCACAGGAGTCACTGAGGCTCCACTGCTCACACAAAGGTTCAGGTCAGCCCTGAGGGACTCGTCAAGGTCTACACCAACCCTGACCTCATGATAAAAAAGTTGTAAAAAACACTGTAAAATGACAATGTTAAATGTATTCTGATAATACGAGAGAATCCATCAGTACAAGTCAGCTCACTTTCCTTAAAATGTCAGACTTTTCGCTTTAGAAAAGCAAATAGAGAATTTTCTGTTTCTACAAAACATATCTAGACACTGTGTAGCTATAAGAATTAAATTTAGATTAAATAAGGATGGTGAATTAAGGAGGAAAAAATAAAGGAAACTGGTTTTCCAATAATCTAATGGACACACTTTAATGACATACACTTATTCCTAATTACTGGAGTAATTTTCTACTTTGGAAAAAGGTTAAACTAAACCATAACAGAGGACTCTTCAAAAAAATTATTCTCTGTAGTTATTTACAAAAACCCCTATTTTCAAAGAACCACAATTAGGACTAGGCCTAGGCAAGTCCAGTGTAATTTTGC
Source organism: Anabacerthia variegaticeps (assembly GCA_035583185.1). Classification (NCBI taxonomy): domain Eukaryota; kingdom Metazoa; phylum Chordata; class Aves; order Passeriformes; family Furnariidae; genus Anabacerthia; species Anabacerthia variegaticeps. Next base: position 196,135 of record JAWWEW010000002.1, on the reverse strand, counting down.
GCCTGTTTGTAACATCTGTTGCAACATACATTTACATCTGAGCCCCATAACAGAGCATGAAGTTTCCCCAGCTCAGCTGCATGTCATGGTAAGAGGCAAAACTCAGATTTTTTTGTCTTGTTCCTCTCCAAATAATGTGATATTAACATCAAAAAAGCCTGATGCCTTTCTTAGCTAGTAAGAAAAAAAAGCCCACATGGAAAATCCTCCAGTGGTTTTCTTGATTTAAAAGAGGAAATTTAAAAAAACCCACTGGATTTGCTCAATTTTTTCTCATCGGTCATCTGAGTAATCTCATTAAGAACAATCAGACTCCTTATGTGTGAATTTTAGGCAACGAGATTTGCAAAGCAACAGCAATTAGCACTACAGTTACCAGGCCCTTATCTTAAGTGATTAACAAAATATGTTATTTACTGCACCCAAGTTCGACCTTGCAGCAATGTAAACCAATTTCCTCGGTTTATTCCACTAGGATAAAAAGTTTCAGTGTTTTTTGTACTCTGAACAAGTGCCTTTAAATCATCAGTGTTCATTCATTGCTGTTCAAATCTGTACGTGACCAAACAAAGGAACTATACTCATCTGCAAAGCCCTTTTTGGAAGACTGAGCTCATGGCTCAGTTAGGAAATAGCTGGCCAAGGAAACCTGGGAAAACTGGCTGGCTTCTAAAGGATCTAATAGTAATATATAATAGAATAGATAGTTCAGCCTGTTATTAGGAAAAATATTAATAAAAAGAATTTTAGTTTTCACACAAGGCTGTGAACAAAATTCAGTGGTTCCAACCACAAATAAATCCTCAAGATCAGGACTGTCTTTCCCTCCTAAGCATCTCAAGATTCTTTTGCAAATGCACAGTTGTTGAATTTTGGTCACTGCTGAAGAGTCTGAAGTCAGTGATCCCACTGAGTAGGAACTGTAGAGAAGTGAAAGAAAATGAGAGGAGTTGTTGTACATGCAAGTCCCTACCCATGGTCATGGAATTTTTTTATGGATGACCAAACACTTCAGACATCATAATCAGACCAACAGAGGAATACAAAAACTCCAAAGATCTCTTGGCCTACTTGACAATATAAGCAAACAAGGTAAATGTTCATGTACTCACAAGCCAAAAGCAATTTTTTAAAGGAACAAAAGAGAAGCTTTGCAGATACTTTTCAAAGTTCCTCTACCTTCTGAGAAAGGGAGTTGATAATATCAGTGGCAAATTTGAAAGGAGCAATGACCTCTCAGGTGTTCAAAGACACGTCATAACAGCAAGGAAGGGATTATACAATAGAAACCAGGAAGATTTGAAAGTTGAAAACCAGGAAGCTGAATGGCAGATGATGTAGATAAAATGACTAGTTTGAAAAGTCACCCTTGCAGCAACAAACCTGCCAGAGATGAGGAGGAAAGCATGAATTTGTCAAAGGTAGAACTATGGAGTTATGAAATGCTGAGATTCTGACTGAGAGTATCAATTACATGAATTGATGGGTCAGGGTATGTCATAGAGATGGTGATGCACCAAGAATGTGAAAGGCCTACAGATGGCCTGAAGGTGACATGCCAGGCAAGTTCCTGTCAAAGAGCTATGATTCCTACATTGAATAGTTTTAGGATTCCTCACAGCTTGAAGCAAGCTGTTGCTTCACCCATGTGCCCTGCGAAAACCCAGGGAACTCAAAACAGTTCCCATATAATACTGTATTAGAGTTTCAATTGAATTAATATAATTTCTTATTAAACCGCAATTTAACTTTTCAGACTATTTTATTAATTTACAGACATAACTACACTATTAAATTTAAGGATTGGAAAATTCATGACAAGAGGCCACTGGAGAATCCATAAAGATTACAGTTCTAAGAGAACACCAGTTTTTAGATTTGTTCAAATTAATTAGCAATAAGTTTATAATAAATCTATGCAATCAACACTATATTTGTGAAAATAACTGCCTGGCAGAGACAGTGACTGTCTAATGAGAGCTCAATAGAGAAGGGTCAAAAGCAATGTCAGAAGCTAATAGCTCTAGAGTCTCCTACAACTGGAGAAACCAGGGTGGAAGAAAGCAGTTTAATTACTCATTTACAAGATAGACATTTCTGAGGACAAAAAAATACCATGAGAGGCAAACTGTCACACTCTTATATTTAATTTCACCTCATCCCATTTATATTGGATATTGTTTCCGTAACTCGCAGAAGAAAATGCCATTTTTCCGGGCTAAGCAGGAGAAACACTTTTCTTCCCTAAGCCAGGCTCACACTGAAGACAGCTATTAGATTTCCTTTTGATGGATTTTTCTCATTTATTTAATCCACCAAGGGTTAGTAGGGTGGTTGCAGGAAGTACATTTGGCAACAATCGAGTTGTGATTATCACAATCATGACTTTCTGCTTTTGCCTGCTCAGGCAGCAAACAAAAAGATATTGGATGTGGACCATTGCGCAGCAGGATCCTGAAAAACACTGCAAGATGTGTGTGCACTTATATTCATCAGGATTTTTTAAAAAAGATGATGAAATTTCCTTTTGATACAATGTCATGCACATGATCAGATTTTTGGTAGAGATGGAAATAAATTGCCAACAATATCAGAAGTCAGAAAGTGCACATCATTCAATGTCATTTCCAAATCAATGAAAAGCATTTCAAGTTTTCTAACTGTCAAGGTTTTTCTTTATTACTTGTCACTAAACATATATATATATATGAAATATAAAATACATTTTTCTTTATCTCCTGTCACAATATGTATATTTCTTTATCACTTCTCATGTTTATTTTTATATATATATATGTATGTCAGCTCTGTAATTTAGGGACATTGTGACTGAATTTTCTTCTAGCTGTCCTTTCACCAGGATTCCTTGCCAAGTAGAGCACTGATGAAGTTTTTGTTAGTCTGATCTAGTTTAGCACTTGAAATTAATTCTCTTCAAGTCTATCCAGACAGGCAACTCAAGGAGATCTCAAGCAAAAGAAAAAAATTGCACCATCGCATGGCCATTTTGCCAAAGTTACTAAGCTGTTCTCACAGAAGTGCTAAAGTTTTGAACAAACATAACACCACTATAAGACAGATATAACAATAAGTGCTACAATATAATTTGGAACAATAATAAAAAAAAATAAATCTATTTTACACTAGACCAGCCAGGATATTTAACAAAGAATTCCTATGTACCACAACTCAGAGTGCCATAAAATTGAAGTAAAATTAAATAATGCCTCTGTGCTTCAAGTAACAAAAAAAGCAGTTTTAGAATTCTATTTGTCAGGCAAAGTAATCAGCAGCAGAATGTGAAATGCATGAAGACTATAAGAATGGAATGAATTTACAATTTAAAGCAGGTTTTTCTGTCTTTGATGGCATAAACAAGTAACTAGTTAGCAATTTTTGTTCAATGGAAGTAAATCAGCATATTTTCTTTGCTTGGATTAAATCAGGAAAACAGATAAAATAATAGGTAAAGTACCTCTTGAAGCTTGAAAACTTAATTATTCTGAAACATGTTCAGGCTTCAGAGAACAGCAAGAACAAATCCAAGACAATGTCAGCAGATTCCAAAGAGAGGTTTTCTTGTTGGGTGGGGTTTTTTTAGGGTTGGACTGTTTATTTAGAGTTTTTCTAAGCTTTTTTTTGAATGAAGTCAGTCCAGAAAACTGAGATCACATCCAAGTGCTGGCCCCAATGTGCAAAGTTGTGTTCAACCTAATCTTGAAATCCCATTCAATAAAGCTTTAACTTTGGAGGGCTGTTTCTAATAATTCTGAATACATAAACAGTAAAACAGTGTCAAAACCAACAAAAGTGGGGGGGAGGGGGAGGAGTTATGACTATTTCAGCTGAAAGCACTTTAAATTAAACCTCTGGCTTAAAGAGTATTTGCAAACCAAAAAAAATCAGCTAGCAAGACTGAGCAGTAAAACACAATACTGGCTGAAGTGATTATTAAAATAAAGCACTGTACCAGAGCATCTTATCTACGGCTGCAGAATAATTGCTTATCCAAACCAGATATTTTCCTCCTAGTACTTTTAAACACTGTACAAAGGATGCAAGAAAATTGGGAAAAGCACTGATTCCTGGCAGACTGACGTGGGCATGTGTGGATGTATTCCAAGAGCAGATAAACACACTGCTTCCAACCCACAGCCCCTTCTGAGGACTCAGCACACAGAAAGTCACTGCCCGAAATAAAAAGAAGAGGAATGGGTTTTAATTTTACCTAGAAACTTGTTTGAGCAGTATTTGTTCCCATGTGATTATCCAATCTCCACTGGAGATTACTCACTGGCAACAAATGGCAACATGGGAGTAAATAAACTCAGGTTTTTTTGGTTGGTTGTTTTTTGGTGGTTTTTTGGTTTGTTTTTTTTTTTTTTTCTTTTTCTTTTTAAATCTAATACATTCAGGCATTGAGCTTTTCCGTTGCTGCTGTCAGTCTAGCTGAGGGAGCTATAGAGATTCATCAATGGAAATGTTTATTAAAAATCTCTACAAAAACATGTGACTTCACATCTGTCTAGTGCTGTAGTATATATAAATTGTACAGCTCAAGTACTACATTAAATAAAGTCTGTACCTCTGCCAAGGATTATCAGCAGAGAGATGCTTCTGGCTCAATAAGAACAGTTCATTTTCTAATTGTGCAAATAGCATGAATATGTTTACTATTAGGCAAGGACTTTTCCTGTTTGTTTTTTAAACAGCTCTAAAAATGTTTATTTATCAAAAGCAATTATGATCCTGAAGGGTACATAATGTCCACCTACCCACCAGCTTTGTATTCACTAGACTTCAGCTAAACTAATACCACAAGCATTGTGTATACATGATAATTGTGGGGTACTGAAACAGTAGTGGTTTTACTACACTAAGTGTGGTGTATATAAATAAGTCATCTCTCAGAAAAAACAGGACTAATTTATAACCTCTATATTTAAAGCACATGGAAATTGAAAGCTGGTAAAATTTTTTTGAGCCACCCTAAAAAACACATACAATGACACAATATCCTAATAAGTCAGGAATGGTGCACAGACTCTTGAACAACAACGTAAGACTGCGATTTGCAAATGCATAAAGAAATTAACTTACAACTGAACAACCACATGCAAAATTTGAGAATTCAGCTACATTGATGTAACTGCCCGTTTCATCCTTTTGCTGCCAGCTAGAAAACAAATCTGTACCACATGTTTAAGCAGCAGGCACTAAAGCCCATGTGCATGTTTGACTAGTCCTAGGAATGTGCACAATCCAGGCTGTGCTCACAGGAGAGATGTAAATGCTCTTCCCTCCTAAAGTACATCTGAGAAAACATTCCACTGCCCTAAAAACATATGGAATTTACATGGGCATTAGTGGAGGCGTTGCTCCATCCTACTTTGAATCCTCCTTGATAGGAGTGATTTCACATTAGGCTGCCAAGGATGAGCTGTGTGTCAGCTCTGACTTAAAAGCTAAGAGCTGCTTAAGGACAGAATTTCGCCCAGGTCAAGAGAATTCTCATCTTCCATCCTACAGATGTTACACAAGAGAGAGGAAACTAAACTCCATACTCTGCTTCTGCTTTCATCCTTGACTTTTGTTATGATGTTTAGGAAAAGAAAGCTGCTTGGACAAGTAAGATGAAAAAACAACTTTGAAAGGGAGCACATGGAGTGAAACTGAAAAGTTAGTGGCCTGAAGTCCTATGCAAGACAGTGACTTTGTCTTGCAAAAGCTGTACAGAAATACTGTCACCTTGGATGTTTGAAATTAAAATTCAAGGAAGAGAAATAAGATCGGCTTAGGAATTCAAACATTTCTGCACAATGGATAAAGATGAAAGGTTTCAGTTCATCTCGGGAGTTGTGCACCTGATGGAACTTCTGTGACTCCCAGGAGCACAAGACTGGACCTCTCCAGCTCAGCAGCAGACACTGCAAGGGTTCCTGGGAGTCACGAACACATACTTAACACCAACACAACACAACAGGTCACTTCAAATACATTTTGCCTCCTCAAAGTGCCGTGGGTCTCAGTAAAAAAAGCAAAACTCACATCATGGGAAGGGGACAGCTTTTTCATTTAGCTCAGTGAGGAATGGAAATGTCTGGCAATTTGAGAGTCCTCACCAGCTCCTGAATGTTTGTGCACAACCCCAATGTAACACCCAGCTAACCTGCAAAGTCACCTGGCTACAAACTCCCACCTCCAACAAGTGAGGCACAGCTGAGCTGTGATGGTTTTTCTGTAACCATCTACATAACATAACAGTTAATAAAGAGCAAGTTATGTTGCCTAGTGTTAAAAAATGGATAACAACTACATGCAGTAACTGCTTTAGATTTCAGAGTTGTTTTTAAGAGAAGAAAGAAAAAAAAAAAAAGCTGTACCACATAAAACACTAGCCCCCAAAAAAAACTTTACAAGGTAGTTTTAATGAATCTTTCATGGTTCAATGTGCTATTGTATTAGGTCATTCTCCTGATGAAGCAATGTTCCAATCTCATTATATTTATTCAGAAAGGAATAAGCTACTAGTGTTATTGGATTTCTTATAATTAGTAAAAAAGCAATTTATTGGAATTTCCTTTGCTCATACAGTTAAAAAAAGAAAAAAATTGTGACAAGTAATATTGTGCTGTATTTAAGTAAAATATAGTGCATACAACAACCATTCTCTACCATCCTACAGCTGGCATGCGCTTTAAGCTTCAGAGCAAGTTACTATCTTTCTACTACATTTTCCTCTCCTGTCATCTCTATATTCCCAAAAAGCAAACCTGAGAACGAGCTCTAATGGCCTGAAAGCTCTGAGGGAAAAACATCAGGCAGTTCCTATAGCTGATGGTAATTAATAGAAAGTGAATCAGTCGCTTTGTATAAGAAATAAAGTAAAAGCTCAGTCAAAATAACCAGCCTCAATCCCAATGCTCTGTTTCCTACAGAAATTAATTTTGTGAGCTGTGGGAGTTTGAAACAAACATGTGAGGGCTAAAAAGACCTAATGTCATCATCTCAGCAAGGAGAGAAAGATTGAAAGGTACTTTCAGAGTCAGGGTTATAGTCTCTGGGTATGGACAATATTTTTCCTCTGTGATCTTTATGAAAAAAGAGTAGCATAAATAGTACCAAATGTCTTCACAGCTGGAACATCTGTGGCCAAGAGGTTGGTACAAATTTATAATCTTACATGACCATATGAATCTAACTATAATTGACAGACATGGCTGTAATGACAAAGCTCTATCGATTTTCACTGGGACCAGAGCTTCTCAGGCTTGAAGTACTAAATTGTGTTAAAAGAGCATGAGATTTCTCAAGCATTCACAGAGGAAAAGTATTCTCACATTTTATAATCTACACCTGATTTTTCATAGGAGCCCAAGGGCAGCCTGCACAAGTTGATATAAAGGCATCTGATGAAGGTTACTAAATACACAGAAACTCATTAAGCCCCTGCTTCAAAATAGCTGGAGTCTGGACAAGACTTAAAAAATACCAAATATGCTTATCCTGCTCCTGTGTAGAAATCTGCTTGTGAGCACTGCTACAAATGTGCTCGTTGAACACCATGGAGTTCTCCTAAGTTCCTGTTTCACATGAAATGCAATCTATGTAATTGCAAGTCGTTGTATATAGGTGATAAAGCAGCATGTCCGTATAACAATAAACACTATTTTATATGGCTACAGCTTTTCATTCAACACACTGAAGGCACTTAAAGTCTTAGAGTGAAGCATGAACTGTCTCCAAAGTAAACAGCGTGAAAATAAAATTGATGGGAGCCAAAACCTTCTCAGATTTTAAAAACCTCTTCTCCCCACACACAAGTTTTCTCTAGACTCAAGATTATTCTGGTATCACTTCCCAGAGACTTTATTCCATCCTTATACCTACCAGAATTTTTCATTCCCTCTAAAATATGTTTTTCAGAAAAAATGTTTCTCAAAAACATTTCAGAGACACACTTCATAAGAAAAATAATAAGTTTGTGAAGGAACTCACAAGCATTCCATGCCTAACTACAAACCTCTTTCAGCTGTGATCAGGACACCTGTATTCATACACTCCAAAAGTTAAAAGTTTTATATACTGGGTAAAAGCCTTTTTTTTTAAAAAAAAAAAATCCTGCTGTCATAAGAGAGGTAGATGAATCTTTTTTTGCATAGCTTTGTTTCTTGCTTTGGGTTTCTTGCCTTTGTCTTGTACAAAGTACCACAAGAGATTCAGGGAAAACACTGAAATACTGCACAGAGATGCAGAGGGACCTGCCTTCCCTCTCTCCTGGATTTCTACACATGGTTCACACCCTGATAAACATTTCTGAAGAAAAGAATTTATGTTGAATATTTCTCAGTACTTTTTGGTAACAACACTGCTAATTTCTGATATGAAACCAAAATTTTTAAACTGGCCTGTATTTATATCCAAAAGAAACAACAGCACAAATCTGGGAAAGGGTGAAAAGCCTTGCACCAAAGCAGCTGTGCCTTTGCAACACCCAAATGAAAGAAGGCACACAAATATTTTCAGAAATACTGAATGTGGAATGCAAGTACTTGCAGATGGCTCAGGTTTTGATTCTCTCACTTTTCTCTTATTATCATTCATGCTCAGTGTCATCCTGACACCATGTCAGTCTTCAAATGGAACTATTGCTTCTTGCAGAATAACCCTAGGGAGATTATTTTGCAATATTTCACATGAATTTTTCCTAAAGAGTCTGTAAAGTAGTATCAGTTACCTATTATATTATTCATTAATTTGAATTGTAATTATTATTAATGCAAAAATATTTACAAACAGAAACTATTCCCCTTTGTTTCTCTATCCCTTCCAAGCCTGATAAGAGCTATATAACTAAGCACAAGAGTGCTCCCCTTCAGTGCAATCCTGACAAGTCAGATGTGATGGCACCATCCTCAAACAGGGGATTAGAACAAGATAAAATCCAGAGTAGGGCAAGCAGTTTAACTCCAGCTATGGAGCAGCTTCCATAAGAGAAAGGGTTACGTAGACGAGGGCACTTCAGTTTGGAGAATGGGCGGCTGAAGGAAAGCTAAAAACCAGGCAGCTATGAGTGCAGGCACAGCACAGGGACAGTGAATAGGAAGCAATTATGTACCGTGCTCAAGACAAGCATATGCAAACCTCAAACTAAACCAGCAGGACGAAGATGGAAAATGAACCATGATTCCTGACAATGATTACTGGGGAGGCACCTTTGGACAATCTTACTTACCCATGTGCACAATTATGGACTGTTCCAGAGCCAAGAAAACAAAGTGGAAATATCCTTAACTTGATCTAGGATACCCTTGCAGCTTCATTGTGCTCAGAGACACACTCAGCACACAGGTAAAATCCACCAGAAAGACACACGTCACGCCATGGAACAACAAATTCCATCTTAATCCATTTTAGTTCTTTTGCAATGACCCCAAGAGAGGTATGCCAGTATGGTGGAGTTTTTTTCCCTGATGTACCTAAGCTTTCTTTAAAAGATTTGTGAATACATTTAATTTCAACAGAAAGGTTGTTAATTATTATTTCTACCACTGTTAAAAAAAAAAGAAGTTGTTTCAAGCATTTCATTAACAATCACTGAAGCAACGTCCTCTTCAAGTGAAGTAGAGACTACTGAAAGTTATTCAATCACAAATATGCATCATTATTGGTACATCTGCTGCTGACTCAGCAATCATGCTGCAGGCTGGTTGCACTGTCAGTGAGCACTGGGCTGCTGCACAGACTTTGCAGGGACTACAATAACTGGAACTCACAGCCCACAGGGGGAAGGGCCTCAGAGTTCTACTTTTCTTCAAAAGTGGATCACTCACCTCCAAAGCCAAACAGCACCGTAACTCTGCTGAACAGCTGGCACAGGAACTGTTTGATGTACATGGGTGCTTGACCCCATCACATCACATACCTTTCCAGGCTGCTACCATAAAACAGGGCTATATTTTTAAAATTTGCTTAATATTCCAAATTTGTGATTTACCTGCACAAGCAAAATAGTATCAACTGTTCCCTGACAGTTCAGCATCTTCCTGTACTGATTCAGCTCACATCCATCCCTGCCACTCACCCAGGGATTGCAGTGATTAGGCAGCTTTCCAGCAAACAGTTCTTAAAACAGTTCATAAAAATTCCATTTGGAAAAAGTTTTATTTCTTGCTCATGAATTTGATAAGATATTGCAATAACTGCTTAGGGATATATTTGCAGTCCAACAAGTGAGTTACATTCCATTTCCACAAACACTATTACTACTTTTGCAGTTTAAAATACAGTACAGTAGTTCTTGTGTATATACAAGATGAAATTAATTTGGGTGCTGCTTTTTATAAACACACACTTCAGAAATTCTAAAAACATGCAATGGAAAAGGTGAAAGTGTCCATAAAGCAGTCCACCAAAGGCAACCTCCCAAGGAGGAACTTGTTGGCATTATCTAAACCAGAACTTGCCCAGACCAAAAACTGTTGCTGTTAATGGAGAGAACAGCATCAGAATCCATACATTCTTTTGACATTCCATCCTCAGTAACACCCTTAATGCGAAAAATCCAGAAATAACCAGAAACAATCCAACTTATACATTACAAGAAAATCAAAGAAATCCTAAATTTTAGGCACAGTAATTCTTAAACTTTGTGCTTCAGTTAGTTATCCACAAATGGAATGCACTTGGCTTGTTTTAACAGCATCCCATAAAAGACAATATTCAATTGCAACATTTATTGTCTAAAAGTGTTTTGGTCAAAATAAAAATAAAACTCAATAATTATGATCCTTTTTATGATAATAGCTGGTACTTATTAAGCAATAAACTCTTTCTCTCTTCTATTTTTATTTCCTAAAAAAAGCAACATAAACCAAACCGCAATGCAACCTTACATGTTCAACCTCCAATTTTTCTTTGTTTTGGGAAAAGGCTTTATAACTGCTTCATTGAAGGCTCTTTAAAAAACTAAAAGCATTTTTCCAGTTTAATAGAGTAATAAACTGCATAAGAGAACATCAAATGAAAAGGAAAATGAGTTGTCACGATAAAGTGCTACTGAAAGCTTTAGGACAAACTGCATGAGCAGTTAAAATAAAAAGAGAACGAATAATTTTGTTGCTATTACTTTGACCAAAGCTTTAACACATAGGACATGTAAGCCGCTACCACTTTGGGGTCAATCTTTTTTACAGCTGGATCCAACTAGCCCTAGCAGAAGTGGCATAAATCTCAGTGTTTCCGATTGGTCTGTGCACATGCACTAATCCATCCACACTACATCAGATGAACCTTGTAGTCTATGATATTTTACATGCTACATAATGACTCTAATTCAGAACCTTGCAATCCAGTTTCCAAAGATAAACTAACATGACAGAATTATTCAACCTCCCTTTTCTAAGGGTAAATGCAAAGCAGTTTGCAGCTCACTGTAGTTTTAAACACTCAAAGTGCTGATAGTTTGCAAGATGATTACAATCTTCCCTATGCCAAACATTAGCAGAGGAGTGGAGCCTATTTCAAATTAATTGGTCTAAACATCTAATAAAGTAATTATATTGGGTAAATTACTCTACACATACAGTTCCACAAACTATTGCATTACAAGGCAACAGCCTGAAACACTTTGCAGTTTCACAGCTACTCCAATGGTACTCCAGCTGATCACTTGGATGAGATCACTGCGGCCTCTCTACCATCACAGCCAGGGTCTGCCAGCAGCATTAAGAATTCCAGACAGGCCATGCCAGGAATCTTACTAGCCATTTCATAAAGCAACAGGTAAGAAGGGAGATAGAAGAATTTGTTGTTTGTATCTCCTTTAAACTGAAAGAAGTTTTGAATGTTTCAAATAAATTAACTTTTCCATTACATCATTCAACTTGAATACTGATGATTTGCTTTACAACAGCTACTGTGCACACGAGTGTACAACTTAAATTGTCCTTTCATGGAAGCAGTTCCCAGTTTTAGATATTTTTCTTTACTGTTTACTCATTCTAAATTTTTTTTTCATTTTCATGCTATTTTCATGGTTTAATTCTTCAGTGCTGCTAAGTGAAGTGCCCCTCTCAGTTCTGTGAAGCTACACTGAGTTACAGCAGGCAAGAATCTGTGGATTGCCCAGTATTTACAGCATTTGCCCCTCCTTATTAATGATGACATTTTTAAAATGTAGTATTTGAATTCACTAACAATTCAAGCTAATTTCAGTAATATATAAATCAGTAAAAAGCTGGGTCAGGCTCACCAGAGAGGGTTTGAAACATACTGCAGGAAGACTAGAATCCAGCTCAGGTTTCATTTTCTGTTTGGCTGCTTTTAAATGATAAGGAATTTGAAAAATGATGCATCTGTTTAGGTATTCTTACTATGGACCTTTCAGGGCACTGTAACCACAGAGGAGCGGCCTTGTATTAAACAACTTAATCCTGCTGAAGTAGAAAAACTTTCCCTCACTAATTCAACAGAACTGATGTTCGGACCTTGGAGTGCAACAGAGTGACGAGAGCATGAAAATGCAGCATTACCAACTGCATCATTGAAAAGAGTAAATACAATCCAAAACTCATTGTTTCCTTGGTAAGATCAAAAGCAATGAGACAGTAACAGCAAATAATTACAGAGATATGATGAATTTTCCTCAAGGTGGGACATCTGCTGATTTTAGCAGGCATCAGTTTAGGTCTGAAGGCATGGTTTTTACACTATTTGGATTAGACAGATTCTATCTGACATTTTACTTCAAATGGAAAAATAGAGGGCAAGTAGGGTAAATACAGGTAAAAATAAAAACTAATAATGCTTACACCTTATTTTCAGATATCCCCCCAAATGACAGAGAACAGCACCAATAAAAAACATGTTTGCAGCCACAGAGCCTGAATGGGCTGTCCCAGTAGGCTGATGCACTCCCCTAATGCACAGATGACATGAAAGGTTTAGCAACACAGTGTTTAAAATTCAAGCCACAGCAGCTCTTCCACCAGAGCTCTATCCAGCTCCGGGAACAGACCTTCTGTTTGTACCATCAATTTCTTCCTTTTCTAATTGAGTTGCCAAGTGGCAGGTAGTGCAGCATCACTAAATAAACGGAGCTGTAGCACAAATCAGCTTGACTGAAAAAGAGCTTTCAAACTGAACCATCAGAAACACCAAATGAAAAGCAAAGGTTGGCTGGCTTTCTCTTTTTCTGGTGTTGGTAATCAGACCTGAAATGACTCATCCAAAGGGTTCCCTCTGCGCTCTGAGCTAGCTTATGTACATTGGAATACATATATATCAAAACGCTAACGCAGTTCCACAGACTGAATCACAGAAACCCTGTGTTGGAGCACTCAGAGCGGATTTTCACGTTAGTCACCACCTTTAGTTATTTGGTTTTCCTCTCTTAACCTTCATTCTTGGCCTTTTCTCCATCACCAACTGTGATAGAGAGACTTACCAACCAATCCAAATAACCAGATGTGCTACATATTTCTTTAAAGATGAGATAAATCTATACTTGGAATTACTTTAAAAAAACCCAACCAAACAAAAACAAACATAAAAAAACACCCCACCACACCAAGAGCAATTAAAACCAGACAATACAATACTGTTGTTATGAAATAATGCCTACAGTCACGGGTGTATCTTGGTAGTATGGAACATAGAAGAGGAAATATCAACCCAACCTCCTGGCCTATGCTATAAAACTGCTTGTTATAAATCATATTTTTTACAGTGTTAAATTCAACAGCGTGGATCAATATTCAACAGAGAGATCCTTAAGTCACAGACACACCCACAAAAACTGCTTATGGATCAGCATTCCATAAATGCATTGCAAAAAAGCCCTAAAGCAACCTTATAGGAGAGAAAATGAGGAATTAATAGGCGTTTAACATTAAAGATCCAGTCTTCAAAATAATGCAAACCGATTTTAAAATGAGGTTAGCTTTTCAAATGTTAAGAGCATAAAATTGAAGCATTAATTGAATTTACTGTCAGTTGAAACATTGTTAATGTAAATTATAGATAACTGTATCGGGTCATTCTTGACTAAATTAAATGCTATCTATCATTATGACATTACTAAAGGCTTTTAAAAATTCTGTTGTTAAATGCAATCAACTTTAAATTAAACTATGTGTATTCAAGTCAGAGTCTTAAGCAACGATGAGGCAAATAAGTCTTAAGGTGATAGTAGGGATTTATACCTCCACAACTTCTGATGCAAAATTTCAAGAAGTTGCAATTTGAAAAGCAAATTAAGCTTTACTGCATTTTGCCCACAAAGCTCTTCTATCTTTTTTAATTTACCACTGAAAGTATCAACCCCTGTTGACACCAACCAGCATTTTCAGCCTGACTTAAAATCCGCTGAAGACCATGAAAATTACTTCTGTCAACTTCAGTGAGGCCTTCCAGGATCTACAAGAGCTCAGCAGCTACAGGAAGATGAACTGAGGGGGTTTTGAATAACTTTCACGATGTTCAGCATTTAATTTGGCAAACATCTTTTAAAAAAGATCAGAGATGAATATTTACATTACTTCAGCATGACCGTCTCTGCTCTGAGAAAACTTACTGTACAATGGAAATAACAAAAACTATAAAATTAGGAACTACATCTATAAAGTATAGAAAAGTTCAGAAAACTAAAAAAAATTAAAATTTAGTTTATGTCCTACATCTGACACCTACACAGAGATATTCATATATTTAAAGGGCCTACAATGGCTTCTCAAAACTCTCCCTAGGGAATGCCAGGAAACAGTCATTTCAGCCAAACCGGTGCTTGCACATTCTTTTGGCTCTGAGCATTCTGAGTCGTGTCCATTTCTTTTACCACCCTCCCTGTCAGGGAAGTGAAAATGACACTGGCAATTGTTCTCTGACAAACTTACTGTTTCCCTCCTTGTTGACAGAATTACTCTATCACATATGAGAGTCAGTGTTTATTTTTAAGTAATTATCAATAATATTATCTATGCCTGTGTCACATGTCTATGTGTCTAGTGATGCATCTATCCATTGCACTAGGAGAGCATGATCCTTAGAAAAAAAACTTCCTTTCTAGACCCTTGAAAAGTTATCCCCAAAACACTCAGTAAAATCAGAAAATACCAGATAATAAGAGTAAGAATTTATCTAATCACTATGCATCATCACCCCTCTCACTCTGAGGGATTTAAGAATTTAAAAGTCTGCTCTTTTCCAACTCTATTTGTCCTTGACGATATAATTTCCATCTCCTGGGCTGGCCTTGACAGCTTTTCAACACAAGGTATGTGAAGCAATCATAAACTCATTTAAGTTTTTCTGCTGAACATGGTAACTAAACATTAGCAAGAATTAGACAATTCATTTTCCCCAGGGGCAGGTAATGTTCCCTATAACAATTCCCTTGCACCCCTACTTTTTAAGTGTGAAAGTAGTTGTTTTGACAGACCTGAATTGGCTTCCATCACAAATCAAACATACAGCAAACTCCTTCAGATGCATCCTACAGCAAAGGGTTCAGAGCTCTCCCCTTTGCTCTTGGGGAAGGAGGAGGCTGGGAAAGCACAGATGTGGTTCCTAAGGATGCAGACACACTGTACACAAACACTGAATGGATGTGTTAGTCCTCTGAACGGCTCAACTCCCACGAAATCCTGGAGCTCGAGGCACAGTTCACTAGTAAATTCCATGGATTATGCAATATTTGCTTGAGGATAGATGTATCACTTCAGGATAGATGTGTCACTGGCTCCTGCAGCAGAAACTGTCAGACCCTTCCTGTGCTTGTCAGTTTGTGATTTTCACAGCTTCCAGGGGCTGATCTGGAAAACAGATCAGCCACTAACATAAGTGATATAAGCCACTACATCCACAGATTGCTCAAAATAATTCTCAGGCAGCTCCCTCAGTACGACTCCGTAGCACACGTTGTGGACAACCTGGAATAGACATTTCATTTGTGTTCAGTGATTATTTCACCACTGAACTGACATTTCAACAGCACAATAGCTTGTGCAGCACACACTTTTTGATATTCTTTATTTGTTAGATCAAATGTCCAATCTATCCAAATCAAATACAGAAATGCTTTTGAAAGATTGCATTTCTCCCCAGAGTTCATGTTGGGATCAGAGCAGCAGCAAAGCTACTGATACTCAGATCTGAAACTTTTCAACTGAAGACGCTCTTGTCTTTGACAATACAAATTAATTACAACAAATCATATGAATATATTATATACGCACACACACATACAGCTCCCAGGGTTGGCAGATATGCCCCCTCACTCCCATATCATTCTGATGAAACCTGTGCCAAACAAATACTGCCCTCCTTTGTCCTCCTGCAGATTGGTGCACCTTGGGAAAACATTATGCAAATGCGTCACTAAAAACCTTGATATTATATTTTCAACCTCCTATGAGCAACTGTAAATGTTTTCATATGTCCCCAATTACAGGCAAGACAACAGAAATTCACTTGAGGAAATATTTCTATACACACTAAATAAATACATTCCGGAAGCTTGGATTCTCTGTTTCTGCTATCTCATGTAAAAACATTTACAGGAAAGAATAAAGTAGAATTTGAGATTCTGCTTTTAAGAATTCCATAATTAAAGGGAATTATTTATCTGCTATTTTTTACAACTTCCTAAAACAATATAGTTTATATCACACGCTGAAATTATTTAGATCAAAAAGGACTATTTTCAACATCAAAATTGTGTAGTGACTGCAGTGTAGAACATCTATTTAGTCCCTTTAAGTTCACATTAAAAGAATATTTAAATCCATAGACAAAACATTTTAAATGCAAGAACTATGACAAACACATTGATACAAATATACAACAAAAGCTTAGCCAGCCATGCACATATGCATTATTTGTCTCCCTTAGTTTAACTATGTAACTTCATAAACACAAAACTGGCATGAAAATTAAGGGAACACTGTTTGTGAATACTCTTAAAAATTAGGTGACATAGGAGACAAACCTAAGTAAAAATAAAGCAAGAAAAAGAATAATTAGAAATATTAAGAGACAACAGAATTCAAAGACTCATTAAGAAAATCCTAACACAGTTACTAATGGAAATTAACAGCTCCATTTTTAAGGAACTATTTCACAGTTTAGTTATATATATATATATATATAAGGGATACAGATAAGAATGAGGGTGGGGGAGAAATTTTGAAAACACCTTAATCCACTTCGATAATGTTGGGACGTGGAAGTCAGTAAAACAAGAGCAAAACCACAAAAACAACAGCAAACATTCCAGAAACAATATCAGCACTTTATAAATTAGTAACAGACACTAGTTTTCATTAAAAACTTGAGTGTACCATTAGGCAGAAATTTTATTTAACCCCAACAGAAAATGAAAATACTAATTTTTAATGGATTCCTGCATAACAGTTGAACTCATAGGCACTGAAGCTCCCTGAGCACAGATAAGCAGGGCATGAGCAACATATCTCATGAAGGCCATGATAAACATATAGAGCTGTGACAAACCTTTAACAAGGGGAGGACACAGCTCGGAGACATGGACATCACTGGGGTTAATGGCAGACTAAGTCTAGACCACAAAGATCATAGAGCTGTTCTCACTAGACGCTCAATGAAGCTCTAATTTCTCAATTTATGCATAGATTTACAGAAAATACTACTCCCAGAGACAATCCCTTCTTTAAAGGGATACATACAAATATATGCAAAACCTATAAACAGACCCACGTACACAGTCTAATCATATCAACTTTGGCCTGGATATACCATCAACAAGCAATTTTGGATTACATCCAATTTACACCCAAAATGAACAGGAGACAAATCAAAAAAATCCTGCTAAATTTCTGGCATTCCTTGAATATTAGAGAACTGAGCTATTTTCCAATGTAAGATTATCTACCATATGAAAATATAGACCGACATTCCTCCTAGCTCGAAGAAAACGTGTTTATATTTAGTTTCCACAAAACTGCAATGTTGAAAGCACATTTATTCCCCCAAACGTGAAATAGTTTCCTACCTTGAATGATCTGTTCAGCACATTGCTTTTCAAATGATTACCTGATAATTTTTTTTGACAGACCCCTAAATAACCTGGAGAAGTCAGTGCATCAGCAATATGGGACTGTTATTGCCTCCGACACCTGACTCCAGCAGAGGCATTCCATACAATTTAATCAAGAATAACTAACTGATAATTCTATTGACTACAGATGACAGTCAGCACTGCCAGCTGGATACATCATCCTCACACGCTTTAGAGATGTAACTATGGCACCACACGGAAAAGGGGATGGGCATCATTGTGACTGTACTGGATTTGTACAGCTAGAGCAACACGAGTGCAGAGATACAAGCCAAATCCATCAGAGAACTTCAATTGCTGTGGAAAAAGTAGTAACAGGCTACAAAGTCCAAAAGGTTTGTAGACCAGGACTGATTTCACAGTTAACTTGAAAGGTCACCCTGCTGCCCAATTACAGACCCCTGTGAGCCACTTCATTGGTAAGAAGGATGCACAGTGAAGAGACCACATGACAGAACAGCCTTCTCTTTACAAGAACCTTCAGCACTGAGTTCATTCAGATTGTACAAACAAGTCAACATTTTTTAATTTCAAACACTTCACTATGAAGTTAATTCTCCAGCATCTCGGTTACTAAAACAAAGTACTCTAAAAGTATTTAGAAATGTATTCTAAAATACATTCAAGTCTAAATGGCACACAAAGAAAGGATTCCCCAACAGGCAATGTGTGCTTGCAGCTTGGTGGCTCTTTGGTCACTTTATCAATCGGCTATTTCCAAGAACAGGACAAGCTCTTCCAAATTACACCAGCAGAGATAACACACACACAGACAGATCTACAAGCTGATGCACAAACGTGACATCATGCAAAAATTACTATACTGCTCTTTGGAATGCTTTATCCCTGGAAAGAGGACTGTCAGAAGTCATCACTAAATGTCTGCACCCATTCTCCTAGCACCTCTATTACCCATGTTTTTGCTCTATCCCATGGGGTGTACTCTGGACCATTATCCCAGACAACTGAGAGCTGACACATCTGACAGAAACAGAGTATGCCTCTGCCATGTTTTTAATGGACTTCAGGGGGGAAATGACTGGCAGCTTTATTAACATGCTACGTTCCACTGCTCCCAGACTCCCAAGTTGTTTTATTAATTTAGGCATCATTCAGCCTGAATAAAGTTGAAAGCCAATATAACTTATAATACAGTTAAAGAAAGAAGTAGAAAAACTCAATCAAAGAAATCCCATCATTCCAGTTAGCTACCTAAAATCAGGCAGCTACAAACACTCTCCACAGGTATCTCCTACTACAGAGGGGGGAAAAGACTTCTCAAAAGTGTTGGTGGGATTGCAGTGTGCAGCACCAAGGGACACAGTTCCATTCAGAGGAGTTCCTCCCCCTGTGTTTTGTACAACATCAGAGCTGGGTTCAGAGCCCATGTGCCACTGCTACAATACTAGACTTAAGTTGTATCACACATTTCTAGCAGACACTACCTAAAGACATAGATTAACCAAAACAGAGGAAAAGTATGATACTATTGTATTTGTATCTAATGCCTGACTTGGCTTGTAACATGAGTGTTGCCAAGAAGAAGAGGAACTTGAGTTTGCTTTTCTCTCTTCATTGCAGAAAACTGATTAACAGTTCATTACAAAATAGAAAAATCTCAGCTATTCCATCATGTGCACAATGCTGTCCCTTCTTCACAGAAGCAGCTGGCTGGCATTCCCACTGGCACGTATGGAAAGCCCCCTTTATACAGCCATAGCAAACAACATCAGAGGCTCCCAGCACCTGGAGCTGCAGCACTACACTTGGACAATCGAAAACATCAAAGGGAGCTTAAGTTAAAAGTGTGCTGGTTACAGGATGATAGCTACCATTAAATAAGAAATTGTTCCATAGGCATTTAGAATCCTGTAATGGCTCACAGGGGGAATTAATAGAACAAGAGCAAAAAGTATCAAGTTATAGGTCTCTCTGATTTACTGGACTTTTCAGCAAGGTTCAGAAGAAAATTGTTTTGTGCAAAAGATCACAGAGCAGCTTAAGTCAAGATAAAAGGAAAGCCCGACAGAACATTTCCTTTGCCAAGGCAGACAGCTGTGTGTGGCAAGTGGAGCATGAGTGTGGGTATTACACTGTAATCATGTTAACTGTTGGATGCAGACAACCTTCTTCAAGGTGCAGCTTTCACATTTTCTCCTCTACATTCTTCCTTTAGATCCTTACAGTTTTTCTTTATCAAAAATATGTAATTAATCAGTTATTGCACCAGGAATAAAATTAAGTTTTGAAAAGACATTGCAAAGTCTAAACATTTAGAAAAGGACCATAGGACCACATGTTACACATTCAGTATGTATTTACAAAAAAGGCATAAATGGAATATAAACTAGCGCATTACAAGATTCTAATAAACTCCTGAGTTTAATATTAAAACGCTAGGTTTGGTTGTTTTTTGGGTTTTTTTTGGTCACAGAAAGGGATGCATTCATTGCGCTTTAAGATTTTCACTTCAGTTTTTTTTTAATCTTTGGGTATAACTTTAAGCATTTAAGCTTAAAATGAAATACACATTAGAAGGAAGATAGGTACTATTTACAAAATGTATGATATAGTGCAATTAAAGAAAAAATGCTGCACACAGGAAAAAGACTGCACTTGGTCCCAGTAGCTACAAGTCACCTGTACTTAAATCTAAAAATCACTGACACAGTTCAAGATCGGGTGATTTCATTGACTTTCAAAACAAAAAACCTGTTATCAGAAATGCAAAATAAGCTTCTGACACTCAACTAATTCTGTCAACCTCAGTCTGAGGTGTGGAAGCAGATACCAGAGGCCACAGTAGCAGAAAGTGCATCTGACCAGCTGGTCATCACATCCAGCTGAAACACAATGCTGAGCAGGACCAAGACAAACCCTGAAAGTTTTGTTCCACTGGTTTTGTGTGGAAAAAAAATAAGACCAGAACAAAATTCAATAGATTTAGGTAAGTTTTGTATGCAGGAAATGTTATTATACTCTGGAAAATAAAGTTCTATCATGACAGTCATTCCCATACTTTAAGGGAGAAACTGATAAGCAACTGAATTAAAATTATATGTGTTCAGTATATTAATATCCACATCACAATTAATTTCACCAACACACAGTTTTAAACTCATGTCTTTCAGTACTAATAAGTAAAGAAAGAACCAGTATGTCCTTCATTTAACAGCACTGTCTCCTGAAGAAAAGCTGTCACTGTACTTGGAAGGACAAAAATGCATTCTGACACACCAGGGTGGGTACAGGCCTTTTTGAAGGCAACTGAAACTGTGACATATTATTTGAATATGAAAACATCTGTTGATACTGACACAAGAGACTGAGACCTATCCTGAGACTACAGAAGTTTTCCTCAATGCTTTAAGCAGGAATAAGATACATCTCAAAATATTGGGAAACAACTTTTGAGTGTTTAAAAACTGTTGCTTAGTATTCTGAAATGGCAGCTTTTTAAACTGCTTCCAGTTTTCTCAGTTACAAAACTCTTCTGATAAAAAACAGTTATTGCATATTGATGTGGCCTTTTTACACTGTTTTGTTTTTGTCTCAACCATTCCTATTTTAATTTGCTCCATAATTGTGAATATAAACAGCTCCAATCTATTTAATGAGTCATCATGTTATTTTTAAGTTAATTCTCTGTTTTTCCAGTTCTCCATGACATTTTCCTGTAGGCTACAGAACACTGAATGTTCTAGCACCAGATAAGTACAGCAGAAATTGAACATTAGTCTATATGCTTGTGGGCAGGGTACTCAGGGACATGAAACAATATCTATGAGCAAAATAGTTGAAAAATCATTGTGTAAAGCCAATAAAAACATTAAGCTGGCTACTAATGGGAAAAATTTTTATTTTTTTTTTTTAAGTGCAGTCAATTTAAATTGACTTTCACTCATCTCCAGTACTTCCCTACTAGCATGTGTGTTTTCCAATTTTCCAAAACAGTGAAATAAAGAGGATGATTCACAGGCACTCCACTTAAGCATGGGCATGGCAAAATTGATCAGATCTCTAAATCCTAGAGATTTAGTCCTCAGTCCTGTAGTAAGGTAGAGTTAGGAAAACCTGGCACTCAGGTGGAGCCTGTGACAGTTCATGAAGCTCCCCAAACTTATTTACTACTATGACTTCTGAAGTATTAATTTCACATTTAATTGAAAATTTGGCACTGTGCTTGAGGATTTAATTCCATATTCAAAAGCATTTAGTAATAAAATAAGTATTACTCTTCCCTTTCAAAACATTGGTGACTAATTAATGCTCACAGTTTGGATTCAGCCAGCAGGGAAATGAACACAGCTAAATGCAATCTTTCAAATTAACAGGCTATCTCTATAAACTATAAAATTATTCTTTAAACAGAACTACTGTTTTATTACTACTGGGATCTTAGGTTCATTATGTTCTCATAATGCTCTCAAACATATCTATTAATCTGCATAATCACAACTGGCAAGAATTAATTTCAAACAGATGCAATAAGTCGCTTATTCAGTCTTGATTTCAGCAACAATTTTCACTAGATATTTATATTT
Source organism: Anabacerthia variegaticeps (assembly GCA_035583185.1). NCBI lineage: Eukaryota > Metazoa > Chordata > Aves > Passeriformes > Furnariidae > Anabacerthia > Anabacerthia variegaticeps. The sequence continues at coordinate 173,497 of JAWWEW010000002.1, read as the reverse complement.
CAAAGAATGTTTCCAATGCATAATGAAAAATTATGTCTTGTTCCTAACATCACAAGCATAGTTTCTTACACAAATAACAAATGCAACTTACAAAATAATGTGAATTAAGTACTTCTCCAAGCTCCAAACCCCACGAATCTCAATGTTTCCACTGAATTGACATAAAACCCTTAGCTTCCCCTCCCCATTTTTAAATCGACAAGAAAATAAATGAGTCATAAAATTCTCTAAGCATAAAGGTTCAAGCCTCCAGAGAAGTTTCCTTGTGAAATTTCCAGGTTATTTCCCTACCCACGCATACAGCAGTGCATCCTTTAAAGGTGAAGCATCCTCTGCCCTCACAGCAAGAGACTGGATTATAAATTCTCATACATCAGCTTGACAACAACTGCAATTCCGCCATTCTTACAATGAAGTTTTATAGTCTAATTCTCAGCTGAGAAAAGATGCTTTTTAGGGAGAAGAGGGGGTGGTTTGATTTTTTTTAGCTAAACCAAGTCAGAAACAGCTGCAGGGAAAAGTGAAAAGCTTGGCAATGCCTGAGGTCATTCTCCTGTGAACTGCAAAACACTTTGTGTCCAAGCTCTACTAAAACATGTTATTCCCAACTTCCTCCTCAAACCGAGGACAAATACCAGGAGCACACTGGGTTTTGCTACAGCTTTTTCTTCCCTTGTCTCTCTCCCCACCATTACCAAAATGCACTTATATATGTATTACATACTAAAATATACATTTATGCTAGTGCAAGAGTTGAAGGATGATACTGGGAGGGAAGGTGCTGTACATACCTTGAGATCCATGGATGTATAACAGGGTTTGAACACAGAATGTAAGGGGGAAGATGGTGGGCAAGGGAAATACATTCACACTGACAGTGTCCAAATGAAACTCAGAGTATTTGTGTCCTAGATCCAACTTACTTTTGTCAGACACTTAAATGGTCAAATACTTATGGTCATGTATTATTAACAAAGCAACAGTAAATTATAACACTGTGGAGGCAGAATTTCGCTGAAAAGACAATATAAACTATCCCCCATCTGAAGCTTGGACAGAGCAAAGGCAGGGAGCACAATACTTAGTTTTAGTCCATATACACATCCCAGTACTCAAAAGAGCAAACCATGTCCTGCCTTTAGTGCATAGAAATCAAAATTACATGTCAGAGGTGTGAGGAAAAACTGAATACTAATTTGGAAAACAACCACAACCTGATAGCTCTTTTGCCTGAACTGTTTCCATCACTCTAAACACTTCAGACAAATCATTTCTGTCTTCATACTCTTTCTGCTTTACTTTCTGGACTGAGAAAAGCCCCTGGCATTTTATAGGATGCTCTTTTCTAGAGACTAACTGAATTAGTTCCTGTTATTGGCAATGTTTCCATGATGTGAACTGTGGTTGGGAGTTAACCAAGATCTTGTAATGAGAATATTCTTTCAATGTAATCTACTTGCCTAGTTATTATTTCAGTATGTCAGTTTACATTGAGAAGTAAATACAAGGAAATAGGGTACATTGAAACAAAGAACCAAGTAATGGGGTGGGGGAAAGAAGTCTGAGCTGAAAAATGAACATGTAATTACTGACTGCAAAGGATCAAGTGGGGATTATTCTTCTTCTCCTCCCTCACCCCATATTTCAATTCAGGACTAAAAACCCCAAACAAGTAAATATTAGGTGCTGTATCTGAATGACAGGGATATGTTAATCCTTAGTTAATCCTTACCATTGCCTGCAAACAGTTTAATGAATTGATAAAACAATAATAGAGTTTCAGAGCCTCTTCTGTAACACAGACTCCAGAAGTAGCTCATAAATATTGAGAAGCTTTACATTTACATTGATAGATAGAAAAAATAAATCAAATTCATTTAGCATCAGTCCAGAGGATCAAAACCAGATTCTTCACATCCTGCATAAACACTGAAACAAACCAGAATTTTTTGTGACTGATTTAAACAGAAAATCCAGGTGTCTCTTGCAAAACAGGATCAGTTTTGTAGTGTGTTGCACATTGTTTTTATCTCCTCTGATGCCACCAGCTATTTCTGCAGTCTGTCATTCAATCCCTGCTCTTATGAACTACATGAAATTAGCAAAGTTGAACCATGAACAAAGTTGAAAGCCATAGCTATGCATGTTCTTTTCATTTTCCTCTGACTGCTTAGTGAACATAACATGTGCTATTTCTTAATCTTGGTTTCAAATTTTGAAGGGTTTTTCTTTTAGCTGTTGCCTCTACCTTAGTTTTACAGTTCCTGATAGGTATTTTTGCTCCTCTAAGTAAAACACCAATGTATTTATTTAAATATCTACATGTTTAATATTTAATTATTTGCAACTCTGTATTTAGCAGCCTTTTTGAAAAACACCTTTGTTCATGCCTGCTTTTTAACTTTAAGGTCACAGTATATATCTTAAATTGTTCTCTTGATATTAAATTTAATTGTGTTATTGAATATACTTAGGACCATTGCTATTCTGCAACAGAAAACATAGCATGTCAGGGAAATGATACATTATATATGTCAAAGAGCTTTAAAAATTATTCACTAACAACTTGGTCTCTTTCTTAAAAACAATAAATATGCATTTTATATATCCAAAGCCACTTCTCTTCCTTTCCTTTCCTCCCCAGCCTTTCCAAGGGCACAGATGTAGCTGTAACAAGGAATCACATGGTACTGGCAAAGGTTTATTCCAAACCTCACATAAAGCCATCAGCTCCAGCTCTCCCTGAAAAATCATTCCGTTCAATGCAAAATGCACTGAGGTCAGAGGGAAAATGACACTTCCACTAAAATAAATAAATCATTACTCTTATTGGGTTTCTTTTACAGGAGACAAAAGTCATACATCATCCAGCACATTCTTTGAATGCTTTAGCAAGAGGCCTTCCCAGTTGTCAGTCATGGTACAACACAGCCCCCCAGAGACATTACAGAAGGTAAATTGTTTAATAATTTATCAGCTGCTGTTGATATGAGCTACTTCAGCACACTGAGTCTTGTTGCTATGCCTTATTTCTGAGAAGCTTTTATCTGTTCTTGGTCTGGGACAAGTGTGTTACCAAGTCCTCATCTGCCATCACCGATATGACTAAATTAACAGCATCACCTTGCTTTTGAAGATCATCTTAAATAGGAGCTCAACAAATGCCTGCAATTCCAAAACCGAGCTGCCAAAGATACAAACAGACCGTAGGCAAATGAATGTTTGGATAGTTTTGGAAGGCATAGGACAAACTCCTCTCCTACAGTGAGCTCAGGAAGCTCGCTCCTTAAATTAACGAGCTGGCAGGGGGCTGCAAACTGCTGGAATATTCTCTTTCAGCTTTAGTCTCAGCAGATGAATGCACTAGGGAATAACCACAGGGCATCAGCTACCAACATTAATAAGTACAGCAGGCAGCACATGCGTACAGATTATAGTTACTCTAAACAATAGACATGAACTTCCCCTCAGCTGCTTATGAGATCCTCAAGCCCATCTTCCCTGCAAGCTACAAAACACCTTTTTTCAATGACTTGAAAGCAAGATATATGAGCCACTCATCTTTCAGCTGAGTCTGGAACTGCCCAATTCCAGTTTTTCCCCAGTTGTATAAAAGAGGCTGATCTTTCCTGTATTTATAGGTTCCTATTCATTAGCATTTTTGTTATCCAAGTAATATTTGTTCATATCTACATGTAAATTTCCATGAGACCTTTGAAGCTTTGATTAGGAATTTTATAACTTCCTTTTTATTGAAAGCCTTTTCAGGGTACCACCCTTTATAGACTAGAAAAAGCATTGGATTGCAGCTGCAGTTACAGAGGCTGGAAGCATTAACACAGGATAACATTCAGTTTCACCACTGAGGTCATTCAGTGCTGACTCTTAAAAGTCACCTCTCATCTAGGAGTGATGTGCACCATTTGTGGTTTAGTCCTAGTGAATAAAGATGTAAATGCTTAAATACTCTCAGTCAAAAAAGGGAGGTTGGAGCACCAACTACCTCATTCATTACAAATAATCTACTTGTAGAATATTACATAAGGAAGATGAAATAGAAAAGTCTTCATACCTTAAAATAACTTCTTTCTTAAACAGAAATTCTGTTCTTAATTGGTTTTTAGGGCATCTTTTGGAGGGGGAGGGAGCATGAGCAGAAGGAGCTGAATGCCCCCTCCTGGGAGAGGACTAAACAACACAAAGTCGTTATGAACAAAGCTGAAAACAACTGTTTCATCTTGAGCTTCACTTGTAAAAGTGCTCCCAAGTCTCACTGCCTTGATTTTGGAAAGTAAAACACATTGAGGATCAGAGCCGTCAGTGCTGACTGTATGTTATAGTAACCTCATAGCTCATAGAGGATATAAATTAATTAATTCTTCTAGCAAGAGCCAGTAAAAGCCTTCCTCCACCGAGACCAATATCCCAGAAGCTTTAAGAACAGTAAATAAAGGGAAAGGCAGATGCCCAAAATTTTCAGTTTCATATTCAATATCCAAAATATCCAGCTTCTTATACATTTTGCAACTTGTAGAAAGTAATTTGAATTACAACTGATGTTTTAGTCCCCCAAAAAGTTTGGGGAAGTGAAAGATCTCCCAAACTGAAGATGAAAAAAGGTGAATAAATTTTGACCATGGTGCCTACTGAATGTGTCAAAAAGACTTCCTGAATATTCACCATGAACATGGCAGTAATTGCTCTTTTAAAAATCATTTTCTGTTGTCACAGAATACATGAATAAGCCTAAAATTAGCCTTCTGATTTCAAAAAAAGGGGGTTGCTGTACATTCTCTACCTGGTTGGTAAGCAATTATATTGTGAAAAAGAAGCATTAGTGTCTTGTCCTAGTTATACTGATGGCAGATGGTGTTCAAGTTATTACATATAAAACTTTGAGGTTTTTATATTAAATATTTGAATATTTTTTTAACTCATTTATTAGGAGACCAAATAGATGGCTTATGACTAGAATAGAGAATTTCTCAGAACTGTGCTGGTGGCACTTCACTAAAAGCCATTCTAGCTATTGCACAAATAACACAGACCCAGGATATCCATGTCTGCCCCAATCTTCCACTTTATGAAGGATAAGCATATCACTATGCTCAGCAAAGCAGAACTTTGTGGACTTACTTCCATGGCTTTAATCTCACTGTTCCTGTGAGACACTGTGAGACATAACACTGTTCCCTAGTGTTATGTACAAAAGGAGACAAAGATCTGTTCAAGGAAACAAGCTGCAACACATTAGGCTTATGATTCCATCTTTGGAAGTTAAGATCATCATTAAGTGATGGTTACATGATCAGGATTACAACTGTTCTATTTGGTCAGATTTAAGCCTTCATTTCCAAAGTTTTCATATAAGTGAACCATTATAGCACAATTAGACACCAAATAAACACTGTACAGAAAAAAATGGAAAAGAAGACATTTAAGAACTGAGTTAATAAAGCAACCTCTAGGTTAGAGAAACTATAAATCCACTGCATGCATTTTCTCCACTATTCCAGCTGCTACTTATTATCTCTGCCATGCCTTTCTATGCCCAAATAAGAACATGATTTAAATTACAGTTAGTATAAAAACATATTCAGGAACAAAAGAAAGAAGTTGTGTTATCTGGCTAATTGTTGTCATTTGAAAGACTTCAAAACCCAAACTTCTTATTTATCTCAGTTTTTCAAAACGTAGATTGCTGATAGGCTCTTTTCTCTAGAAAGCCTTAAGTTTCCAACACTGCACTTTGGAAATCACTCTACATGTCTAATGGAGGCATGGAAAAGTGTTTACTAGCAGAGATGGCATCTCTTAGCTCGGTCTGAGAAGTAAAACAAAACCCAAAAAGCAACTGCACAAAATAAAGGGACAGACACCAAATTAATGCTAGTCTGTATCAGACTGAGCACTTGAACAGCTTGAAAACACATCACCAGTTTCTGTTCACCATTTTTCCTCTTTATTGCTAGCAAAAACATATTAAAATGAGTTATAGGTAAGTGACAACATTCACTTAGGAGCAACACTCCTCATTCCTTCCAAGGAGAACTACAGACACATCTTTTATCAGCTGTATCACTGAGCGTGACTGGCTTACAGACAATCAAAGCAAGGGAAACAGAGAATCCATTTGTGCATCTGGTCATGTGGCACTGACACAGAATACAACCAACACTGAAGGAGCAATTCAACTTCCTTGGCTCATCTCCTTCCTTCCTGTGCCTAATTGTGCTTGTTTTAAGCCTTTCCTATCTTCATTCCTTCATGAAAATTCAACACACTGCATCATAAAGCCTTCTTTGATCCATTTTTCATTCCAAACTCAGACTTGAACAACCTGTTCTTTCCAATAGCTGTCACCTGCCCAACTCCAGCCCTCTCACAGAAAACCCCATCTTCTTCTAACTTTTTCCCCTGCCTAGAAAATATTGCTGCTACATTCAGTGGAAAGACCGTGCATTTTAGTGTGTAGAATGGCTATGGAGCTATTGACCAATTCTTTAAAAGTGATTAAAAGCAACACCAAAAAAAAAAACCCAAAAACAAAAGAAACAAACAAAAAACTTGGAAATTTGTGCCTCTATTTTCCAGCCTCATAATTTCCCACCATACAAGTGTTTTGCTTTTCAGTTGCATTTTAAAGTCATTCAGTACAAGATAAGCTACCATGTTGAAAAGTATGAGTAAAACTAAGTACTTGAAAGCATAGCACGTTACTAATTTAAATTTCAAAGAGTGTATCCTCTATTGACAATAGTCTATTAGACACCTCCCCTTCTGCATTCAAGAAAAAACTTCAGGACAGACAAATTCTGAACACTATGCGATATTTTAAGGATGGAGGTTTTTCAGTATACATTAGTGTAACTGTTCAGCCCTTAGGTTTGCTGCTAAATAAATACTCCTGCCTATTAAAATTATTTCATCACTATAGAGTCTCAACTTTTTCTTCTCAGACTGTTACATTTTAGTACATTTGAAGTGTGAGTTTTGAAAAGACAAGTCAGAATAAATGTGTTTAAACCACTAGAAAACGCTCAAGAAGTTGCCAAAGTTCACACTTAAATGTCACTTTAAGCACTAATTAAAATTCCTTTCCAGAGGGGTTGAAGAGACACTGTTATACAACAGCACCTACCCCAACTTTCCAAAAGTAAAGGATGAATTTCAGCCTCTGTAATTTAATGCTGACAATGAAGTCATACAACAAAATCTCTACTGCTAAGGTAAAATGTGTAAAGATCACAAGCAAATTGCTCAAGTTCAAACTGGCTAAGTTGGACTGAAAACTGGCTGAACTGCTGGGTTCAAAGGGTTGCACAGTAGCACAAAGGCCAATCAGTGGTACAGCCAAGGGGTCGATACTGCAGCCAATATTATTCATCTTCACTAAAGAATTTGATGGTGGGGTCTGGTACACCTTAGCCAGTTTGGAGACACCAAACCAGAAGGAGTGGCCGATGGATCAGATGGTTGTGCTGCCCTTCAAAGCCAGCTTTGCAGGCTGAAGGAGTGAGCAGACAGAACCTTGTGAGCTTCGAGATACAGAAATACAATGCCCTGTACCAAGGAAAGAACAATCCTACCCCTCAGCACCCGATTGTCAAATCCCAAACCATGGAGACATTCAAAACCCAACCTGACACAGTGCAGAACAACCTGCTCCAAGCAGGGTGGTGGGACTGAACCACCTCCAGCAGTGCCTTGTATAACCACAACCCCTCCCATTATACAGCCTTTGTGCTTTGGGTCAGAAACTCTGGGCAAGAGAACCTTTCTTCACTATAGATCAATTGGATATAAAAGACAGATTTTCTGTCTTTCACAGAAGTCCAACAAGAACCAGCCTAACCAGTTTGTTTGTCACATCTTGTCTGATACAGCAGATCTTCAAGTTTAGCAACACCATCAAACAGTTATTAAAGTAGCATATTATGTGCCAGTGAGGCTTTTTCTCCTTCATGTGCATTTCAGAGAATGTCAATAGGAAAACATTCTACTGTTGAACCATTTTTTCAGGGCTAAGAATATTCTTAATTTGGTTGTTGTTGTTAATGTTTTTTTTGGGGTTTTTTTTTGTGAAAATGCAACTACACTCATCTCTTTTCTGTTCCTTGCTACCAGGGCCCTCAGGGAGTCTCCTTGCTAAGAAACCCTGAAACATATCCCTCCATCAAGCTCTGTCTGCATCTCTGCCTCCTGAAATGGTTGCACAGCTTGTTCTTCTTCCATCCAGCCACCTGCATGCAAGATCCTACCTGCACAAAGGTGGAGCAACCTTCTTCCCCAAACACATAAAAAATAATTTAAAATATCCAAGAAAGATACCTTCCTTGAAAGAACACCCATAGCTTTATGAGGCAGTCAAGATCCATCTGACAGTAATGACTGACACCCACACAAGATACAGACATGAACCTGTTCTCCTTCCTAATCTACAATTTTCCTCAGGTTGCCTTGTTGATTTGGCAGTCTGTTCTCACCTCTGTGTCTGTGCCATAGCTGCAAGTTGTCTTTCCTCCCTTCTCTGTTTGTTCCTCATAGCCATAATCACAGATGATCTTTTGGACATTGACTACCTACCCATGCACAGGCAATTTATATTAATTTTAATAGTTCTCCAAAGCTGGGATGTCCTTGTCTATGTCTGAGAATAAAGTGCAGTAAGAGCAATGTCTGAACTGATATCACTTCCTTTAAAAGCATATTCAGGAAAAACACAGACTTCTAATCCATTAAATGTGCATATAAATGAAACAAAACACACTAATGAGATTAGGCAATGAAATTTTCATAAGAATAGCACATTCTGACTTCCATGTGCTAATTAAGGTTACATTCTGAACCTATATGCTACATCAATTTTACAGTGAATTAATTGCTTGAATAATATTTTTCTTGTACTCTACGGTATGTGTCCAAAATGCAGACTTTAAAGTCAGCAGTGGCTTTGGGTAACTAAGCTTAAAGAACTGACTGCCTCTATCCTGTCCATGAATTTCTCAGCCACCTCAATTTGCCACCAAGTAGTGGCCTTCTCTAAGCCACTCATGTTCGAGGAACAGGGGGCTCCCCCAGGGGAGACACAAGCACAAGGCTGACACTCAGGCGAGGGTATTTACATAGTTCTAAAAGTTATTCAGAAGTTTACAAACTGAGAGGCCCTGGAAACAGATATGGGTGAAAAAGCAATTTTGTGCCATCACACAAAACAGAAGACAAGCTTTTTATGTCTATACTTCAAGCTGACCAGACCATCCACCTTCCCTTTGCTAATTTCTGCTGCACTCCGTGCACACGAGTCCTGGAATTCAGGCAACTTTTGCCTGTGACAGGAAGAATAAACTTGCACAACTACTCAGAGCTGTGTTTCCCTGAAGGAGCCAGTTTGATGCAATTTGTCAACAGCCAGAAGAGTGCTTTAATGGACAATTTACTTCAAATGACTGCAGCTGTTGCCAAATAAAGGCACAGAGCCAAAGGATTAAAAATTATTCTACTTAAGCCAATATAATTCTCAATGATTAATGAACAAAATATAACCTTTGTTATTTCCCCTTTTAATTCAAAAGCAATAAAAGTAATTAAAAATCTTTCACTTTTGTGGTTTGTTATATCTGATGTTCAATTGACACCCAACTTCTCAGGGAAATTTCAATAGATGTTGTCAACAAAGTACATATACACATTTAGAACTTATTGCTTAAGTCTTGGAAGTAAATCCACTTCAGTCATAGCTCAAAAAAAGTCACCAAAAACTTCTCTCTCAAATTCCATATAACTTAAAAGAAAGAAAAATAAATGAAAAACACAACCAAATGGGCCAGGGGCTGCAGAGGGGGAGAAGGAGGAGTGCAGGAACAAAACAAGAAAAAGAACCCCCAAACACACACACACACAAACAAAAGATCACAAAACTCTAATTTGGTCCCAGGAGAGCTCTTACCCTCATTGCAATGCTTGCGATGCTTGGCTGTTGTACAATATCATAGTATGGTTGGAGCATACAAAATAAAGGTAAAATAAACTGCAATATAAATATACTATAAAGGAACCTCAAATCACTTGTTTTGAAGAACCTTTCTTTGTCTTCATAATTTCTCTTGGTTGAAAAGTTAAGAATGAAAATATTATTTAACGGCAAATGCAGGGAAGTTAGAACTACAGCATTTCATGAGACCCCAGGGACCCCTATTTGACAGTTTAGGTTAGTGAAGGAAGCAAATATGGCTAAACACAAGACACTGGTAGCCAGTGCATTTGAAAATTGTTTCCCTACATACACACCACTCAACCCCACCCTTCAGTCATCCAATTGTAATCAGCCCTTGGAATATTTAGGCGTTTTAATCTACAACCGCAGACAAGGCAATTCACACCAGCTTGATATTTTCCTTAGAGGTTCAAGTATAGTTTCCACTTTTTCTCCTCCTGGTGAGCTCTCATGCACTGGAGCAGCCAGGACTGGCAAGCTGGGGATCAGCAGCTCTTTGGTACTACCAAAACATTTAGTTTCCTTAAATTTTTTCTTCACCCAGTCAGACTACTAGATAGAGAGACTACTTCCATATAATTATTTGTTGCATGTGGAGATTGATTAAGAACATAATTAGCGCTCACTTTTATGCACAAATTTATTTCCAGATGTTCCCAATATTGCAGTAAGGAGAATGCACATGGCAGTGTACCTAAAAATACAGGAGCCGTGAGACTGGAATGTCACTTTTGTTGGCCACTGTGACTTTTCAATCAAGCTCAACAACTTCCCCTGGGCTTATGAATTAATTTGAAAAAAGGCTTTTTATTATTATTATTATTATTGCTGACTTAGCACCAGGACATCTATTTTAAAATTCCCAAAATAATATGCCTGAACACAGTCAGAAAAAAATTGTCTTTCAAATACATTAAGTAGAGCAAAACACTGCTCAATCACATTTCATAAATCCCTGTATAAAGATATAACCTGGCTTTAGGCACACAGCAAATCATTGCCCACATTAGCGCAACCTCTGAAGCTCAGTGCTCTGGCCATCTGCTCAAAGCACTGGATTCAACTCTTCAAATCTGTGATGGTCATGCAGTTATAAGGGGCCAGTTAACACTGTTGGTTTAAGTGAAAAGTGCCAGTCAATTTGTAGTTAAATGCTAACTAAAGAAAAACCCAAACAAACAAAAACCCAAAATAAACAAACAAAAAAGCCATAGTAAATGAATCCTGTCCTGTCAGTCAAGAAGACCTTAGGAGCCTGAAAAATGAATAAAATAACCAGGCAGAATCTAACCAGCTTCTGTGGAAGCAGATCCGTCCACATTACGCTGCATCTAGTTGTACAACTGAAATGTAGCCACAAACAATACAAGCACAAAACAAATTACATCAGATAAGGTCTTTTTAGTATAATATAAACAAAACTTGTTGATCTAAAAGCATCTCCAAATATTTACACATAAAACACCCTAAACGAACATTTCTTAAAGCAACAAAAAGCAGCAGGTGACACTTCTTCACAATCACTCACAGTTACAGAAAGAACTATTTGCTCCACTGTATAAATTATTTTCCAGATTATTAAGCAACTATAGCAAAGCTAAATCTAAGAGTTCAGCTTCCATTTCAAGCTATTCATAGTTTTGATTCATTGGTAGAATAATAATAACATTTTGCTTAAAGTTGGAAGAAGAATTATTATTTCACTGTCTCACACTACTTCAGAAATTAAAGGCTTTTACAACGTGAAATAATCTGATTACTCAATAAAACATAGACCTTGGGATTCAGCAAGTCCTTCTCCAAAAGCTCCACCATTTAGGAGATTTGTTGTACTAAACAGCAATAGAAAAGTAAGTTGGAGCAATTGTATTTATTGCAAACTCTGATGAAAAAGTGATGAATATTGATGTACAGCCACTTGTAAGTTCTTGGCAAAATCCCCCCACATACTGTACAAGCTCACCAAGCCCTGCAAGAGGGCTACGTACTTGCAGACTATGGGGGCTACAGATGCACTTCAAAAAACAGCCAAATTGTTCCATAAGGTAACCACCAGGAGAAAACCACCAGGAGGAAGACAAGATTTTTCCCTGGAAATGTCTAACAAGTAATTTGCAGCTGCTGCATCCTCTCCATTTTCAAGGTTTGTTTCCTAATTACTATCAGCTGGCCATTGTTTTAAGCCCTATTTCCAAAGGATATACCAACTATCTCCTCAAGCCATCTGTCCCCCTGTCCCACCTATTCAATGCTGAATTTGCCAATTTCAAAATTCAGCATGTGGACTCAGGTTTTAGGGTCATGAAGTCCTTCAGGTCTTGTGAAAAATAGATGCCTGGGAAGGGAAAAGGGCTTACAGCTTGTCAGCCAGTAGTAAATCCACAGCTCAGTATTCTCATAGTTTGAAAGAGTAAGATTCAGGATGCAATTGTCAGAACGAGAGGATCATTTCTTTCCTTACTCTTTAAAGCTTCGGTTTCCCCCCAGAACTTAATAATTTCCTCCTTTCAGCATTAACACCGCAAGAGAATTAACTGGTGCAGCATTTCTGGAGCAGCAGGAATTAGATGAATGCAAAATCTAGTCAAAAAACATGATTGCATGAGCTCTTCAGAAGAGTCCCTTGATCAAGCCAGCCTATTGATATCTTCAGACACACTTTAAATAAGTATCCCAACTTCTATATCCTCATGGAAAGCATTTGTTCCGATTTACATAGCCATTATCTACAAGTTGTGTCCAAGTAAAATCCAATGCACCAGAACATGTTCTACAATTATCTTCCACCAAGAGAAAAGCAAATCAAGTAACTTGTCACAAAACAGAGCAGTCAGAACTACATACGCGCCCCAAAGAGCCAGGAAGGCATCACTAGTAGGACCCCTTGTTCATAGGAGGAATAAAATAGATCTCCTAAAGGCATACATTTGGCTGGACCAATGGACTACCATCTTTCAACCTGCATGATGAGACTTTTATTTCCACAATACTGATAGTTGAAAAAATAGTATTCAAATATCACTGTGTGTGTTATAGAACTGAAAGACTCACTTGGACCTTTACATTCAAAATAAGATTATGTTAAAATGTGTAACTGTTACCTGGATTATGTTCAAAGTGTTGGAGAGATGGGTCTGATGCTTCAATTCTCAGAGTAGAGAGGGATATGTATTTACACACACACACACTCAACCCCCATACAGTTCATTTACAAAATATTAAGTACTTTTACTGCCAAACAAACTCTAAGTTAGTTTTTTCATCTTGCCACAACAATCATCACATCCAAAATTTCCTGCAATTAGATTCTCTCTTACTACCTAAATCAGATGGTATTTTCTCCATTATCACCTTTAACAGAACCATTTCATAGCTAGTAGTTAGATTCAAAAAAATCTGCTTAAGTTTTCTTTAGACTGAATGAAAAACAATTGATCCAAGTTCATCAATGACAGTATAGGAAGCACAGTGATTTTCTTGCACTTCCAATAATAAATCACTATATAACTTTTTTTTCCCAAACTTATCTGGTATAACAAATGGCTACAAGTTAAATCAAAACCATATGGTAGAGGCTAAAGGGTAGAGCACGAGATGAATTTTATTATACAGAACCATATGCTGCACTTAACATCTGTGATGACTTTCTATTTCACCACAGAAGATGACTATAAATCAGCACAGGAGATGGGAGAGCTCTACTAAACTCTACAATCAGATCATCTTGAGAATAGTAATATTTTCTTTTCTCACACGGTATCAGAGGATGCAGCATTAGGTGTGTTGGGGATCCCCTTTGCATTGTTACGGACAGACATTTTTAACACTGCCAGTTCTTCAAGTAGCAGTTCAAAAATACCTAGAGCAAAACTGGATAACCCATTCCAATTAAGGCTCCTTAGAGGTCCCCACATGGGTTGTAGAGCATTTATTATACAATCTTGGTCTCAAGTAGTATTTGAAATCAACCAATTCAGCTGGAATCCAAACAGATTTTTACCCATGAAACTGCAGCAGACAATATCAAAGCTTTGAGATTACTACTCCTGACAACAGAATAAAACAAAATCCTAACAACTGACAGTATTTCAAGTGGACCATTATCCACAATGCTATTACAAAGAATCTGTCTCTGCCATTGCAGCCACCTGGCTCCAGGGAGCCACAACAAATACAATAAAAACCAGTTTTTGTCTATCTACTTCATTGTTCTTGTCCTACAATGGTTTACCTGAGCATGGCTTAACAAGACTGGAAACATTAAAGTGTGGATCTAGAAAAGGTCTCCCATTGCCCTTTCTCCCTACCTTCCAAACACTAATTCTTTTAGTCTTTTTATGTGAAATCAAGGTTTTAATTACATGGCATCTTAAACCAAACAGTTGGATATCACAGCCAGTCAAATTACAGCAGTCTCTGTTCATCAACAATTTGGTTTCAGTGCTGAGAAAACCTAAGATGCTCTCTTTTATATCAATTGCATTTGTTTGCAATGGCACTTCCACTAGGGAAAGGTGGATGGATTTTGAAAGCAAAGATATAATTCTGTTACTACAGCTTCTTTAAGAAAAAATAAAATAAAAACCACACTACTTGTGAAGGGCTTTCTTAGGAAAATTTTGTAATTGAATAGATAGATGCTTCCACAATTTCAGAACCTCTGATTTTAGTTTGTGTCTTTCAATCAAAAAATTCAGCTTCATATGAAAAGCAAGAGCTTCTGTTTGCTGCTCGGAGAAACTGCACAGATATACAAGGTGTCTTGAGAATTACTTTATTTTTCACAAGATCTCATAAAATACGTAGCAACTGTTGGACCAATACTTTGTTCAGCTGGAAATCCAGACATTGTTACTGACTTTGATGAGGACCCACTAGCACTCCCCTAACCTGCACCTTGTGTTACCTGCTTTCCTCTGTGAGCCTGCTTGTACAGCAGGTACAAGTTTTGGAAGTTTTCCTACTGCTGCATCCAGCACCCTGCCAAGGACATGGCAACTCTCAGGAATTCAAACCATGTATAGCGAATTAACAGGCATCAGTGATCACCCAGACCTTGCTGTACACATATCCATGCCTTGTTAAAGCCTGCACATGGTCAAGTTATCAAAAAAATCACATCCACCTTGAGGCTGAACCAAGCATCTGCACAGGAGCCAGGAATGGTAGTACTTGAGTTGAAAGAGGGGGGTTTTATGGTGTCTATTTTAATTATTTTGAAATGGTGCTATAGTTTGGGAACCTCGGTCTCAATAACACCAGAAAACCTGTTCAGATTAAATATGGCAGCCACAGACAAGAATTCATCACATTAGGGTCTTAATTTGCAAAGTTCATCAGACTTAGGACAACTTCCCTAAGCAGCATTTACAGGCACAAGCCAAGGGATGGGTACATCTTAGAGAAAACATTCAAATTAGCTTTACAGCAGCTTTACCAGGACCCAAGGAATCAAATCCAGGTACAGCAACAGGTTCTCTAAGAACATGGATAAGTATTCAAGGGTTGAAACACAGTCTCACAGCTGTATGCAGCTACAACAGTTACTGACATCAAACTAGATCAAACATTCACAACAGATATGTCCAATGATGCCCACATTAAGTTCCAAGCTTCATTACAACTTTCATTGCAGCTGAACATTCCTTCCTTAGAGTTTGCTTTGCAATAGACAGACACGAGAAGAAGGGTAAAAGTAGTTCCAGATTCATAGTCAGTTTAGTTAAAAAGAAGTCATACCTCCCCATCTCTTTTACCACATCCTGGGCTTGTATTTTCAAAGGATAACTCTAAACATACATATGCCTTGTATCATCTTTTACTTTACTGCATGTCAGACACACTCTTCAGACCTCAGAAGCAGCCTCACTGAACTCAAATGATCTAGACTCTAATCGCCTACCCCAGGAACAAATATCTGAGGTGCTAAAGAATTTCTGTGTGTGAATTGATTATTTGTGCATTGGAGATGTTCTTAAAGAATTTATTTTTATACTTTTAGTTTCAAGTTTATTCCACTGTACTCTTTTGACATATTGATTTTGATGTCCTTTAGAGGCTACAGACTAAAGGTCTGGGACCAGACAGCTAAATATGATACCAATTACCTCCCTCCCTTTATGAAGAAGTTTTTAACAAGATGAGCAATTAATCATTAAAAGAAACTTTCACTGTTCTCATCTGTGTTGGGCATTAAGTGGCATTAACTTAATTTTAGAAAAATACTTTTATATATGAAGCCCTTAACTTTAGCAAACAATCTTACTCTAAGTACTCAGAATATTGGTCAGAACCTCCCACATAATCAATGTTTCTGCACAAAGGGAGCTGAAATTGCATGTGCACTTGTACGTCTACATGACTGGGACTCAATGCTCTGCTGCAAAGCAACTCCCTTTGCTGCAGCTTGTGCACAGCTTGGTATTCCACATGTTAAAATAAATAAATAAATAAGTCAACAGTCAACATTCTACAATAAAATTGTTTTCATGTCAGACAGCCAGGTTATCTGTAAACAAAAAAGGAGTTTACCACAGCAGCCTGACATCACTTAATGCAGAAGCTGCAGAAGAACAAAAGTGAGCCAAGTACGTGAAGGGCACATGCCGAGTTGAGGGGTAAATCTATTGCTGTGTATTAAACAATTTATCTACAGTTAAGCTATTTCTTTTCTTACTTCCCACACAGAGACTAAGACATTGGAGGAATACTAACAATTACAGAACAACACAGAATCCCTTCAAATGGATTTTCAGTTTTCAGAAATAAAAATACTAAGGAGAAACAGAAATACAGCACATCTGACTGGTAAAATCAGACATTTATGCTTGACCTGAAGGTAAGATGCTTTCAAAGAAGTACTCTACCAATTTCTGTTTTAATGGTATTTTAAAATACATCATGTTTCCATTGCCAGTGCCACTGGGCACACCCTGTGAAAAACGTTTCCGGAAACCGCTCCCAGCAAGGATCACATCTCAAGGTAAAGCATTTGCGCTACCAATGGAAAAGGCACTTTCCAAAAGGACAGAGAGAATGTTATTTCATTGCCCTCTTCCACCACCATCCCCTTTTCAAGCCAGACTAATTTACACTTTTTACTTCACTTGACGAGTTTTCACTATTGCCAGTTGTTTTCTGAAGAGCTAATTTTATTTAGCTAAAGCAAACTCCTGGTACTAATGACATACAAGCAAAACCTTCACTGATTTTGGTGAAATCAAAGGAATGAGTAATAAGCCTTGATCTCTCAGCCTGCCTATTATTTTCAGTCTGTATATCTCAACTTAGATTATTCTGTAAGTTTGTGGCACTGCATCAGTATCCCCAATTTTGTAACACAACACAACCAAACACAATGTGGTGAGGGTGTATATATTCACCTTTCTGGCCTTCTCAAAGCACTGCCCAATCTGCCAAAACATGGGCAATGCACAGAAACCGGAATGAAAACTTAACTTTCCAGTTCCTGTAATTCTGGACACAGCTCCAAAGCAGACATTGCTTTCAGTACTTCAGACTCCTAGTAATGAATATCATTCACCATTTGGGATTCTCAGAGCCTAATTGTTTCAACCAGAGAGTTAAATGCGCCTGACAACATAAGCTTTCCAGATCCTACAAAGACTAAAATCAACATTACTGGGGAAAAAAAGCCTAAAAAAGTGCATTTAACACTCTAGAAGTTTCCCATGACTCCCAACACACTTTGAATAAGGCTCCTCCCCATGAGCCAGCACCCAGCTTTCACACAGAGCACTGAGCGAGCAGCACTTACAGTGATCACCACGTTTTATAGTTAAGTTAGAGTTGTATGTGATCTTACTGCCTACAAAAAGTTTGTGGCAGGTTTTATATTTTTCCTTTTATCTGTAATTAAGGATAATAATAATTCTCAAAAAATCCCTCTACACAAACAAACCTCTACCAATATCAATGAGTGAATGAACAGATCATGGCCTAATATGATATGTCATAGCAAAAATACCTGTAAAGCACAGCTTTATTTGCTCACTGCAATAAAGTGAGAAAGCAGAAAAGTGTGCTGTCAGTGGTGCAAAGTGCCCTACTTATATTTTTATACTCCAAGTTGATCTTCAGATCAGGAGAGGCCTAAAACCTCAACACACCAACTATCAGAAAGATCACAATACACCAGTAATCTTGCTCCAGTCCTCCCTATAGGATCTCTGTGTTGCCAGCCTGAACCCTCAGTTACCTTAAGAATAATTTAATAATCAATTACCCTATCCAGAGGCAGGTAGTTTATTTTTGTGTATTTGAGAGAACACTAGCAAGAATTGCCCGGCTGGCAAGAAATGTCCGAAGATGTCTTATTTCATGCCAAAGACATTGAGAAGATTGTTTCACATTGGTGTCATATAAATTCACTGGAGACAGATGAGGGGCAGGTCTATCCTCAGTTTGCACAGCTGGGTCAGCATAAAATGGTCCCTGAGCTACAAAGAGCAGCCAGAATGAAGGGCACTGGTGTGCCCAGAACACATGTACAAATAAAGCAGTGCAGCCAAACCCACTGGAGAGTTGCCTGGAAGTGACTTAAGGGTTGTACTCCCCTTCTACAAAACAGCTTCTCCACACAACCACCCACTACATTCAATATCCTCACTTCACTGGCTATTTTCATCATTAATTGACAGAAAGAAAAAAGGGAGGAAAGTTTTTTTTACTTCCTTAAGACACTGCTGATTGCACTGATCCTGTGAGAGCCCCAGACTAGAAAGATCTGATTAGACTTTGTTTTGAAAGGTATTTATGCATGGGCGGGGGGAAGAAGTATAACTTCATATTGCAACATAGTCAGATTTTTGGAGGTACCCTCTGCTCTCAGGTTGGGGGAGGAGGTGCAAGCAATGACCCACAGCTTAAGCCCAGTCCAGCTCACTCTGGAGCAGCTCCACACATCCAACTGCATTTTTCCAAGGAGATTGCTGTCACAGAATTAAAAAAAAAATAAATAAAATAAAAAAAAATGCAAAGTGGCCACTGGCTACGCACCCTGTTCTCAGACATTTTCAGCATCCATCCATAGAAAACTACTCTGCCACTTGGTTCTCTCTAATTGATGTAAAAGCCAGAAATGCAGAACTGGTTCAAGAAAAGCAACTGCAGCTGCACCTGTTCCCATTACAAACCCTACCCCTAACACCTGGGAAGTATTATACAGGAAATCTAGTAGATCACAAGTATATTAGTTTTAGAAAAATATATATATTCCATTTAGCAACATTACTACAACCCATTCCAGCCATCCACCACGAGACATGGGATTCCTGTTCTAAAGGAAGAATCAGTCTGGAACTCATTCTTCTCTCTTCCAAGACACTCTGTTTGAGAAAACTGCAGGATTCCAACCTTACCATTCCTCCAGAGGTTGGAATAAAACAAGATTCAGTGTTTCTATCATTCCCACAGGTTCTGTTGTACAAGTACAACAAAATACATCTCTTCTCTGCAGTCTTCTCATTTGAGATCTTTTATTTGTTTAATAAATCTTCCCTAGGAGGAGCAGTGTCACATCAGAACTAGATTTAGAATGCTTTAAGTGAATTTATAAACCATGATTTTGTAGCTGTTTTAGAGCAGAGATTTCAGATGAGACCAGAGCAGACTAAAAGCACCCAGACTTGTGTTTTGTAACTGAGGTCATTCACTTACTCCCAGGATCCAGAATCCAAACATCAGGCTGCACCTGATGTTCCAACCCCCCCAGAAGAAACCACACACACCTAGATCTCGCTTAAGCTCATTTAGTACCATTTCATACATAATTATGTACAAACACACACACACACAGAAAATAGCAATTGTGGCTGCACCACAACCACAAAACTCATTGCCTGAAATTTAGTGGTTTCCTCAGCCTTTGATAACTAGAGAAACAGTAAGAAAACAAGGTTGTAGAGGGGAAAGGTGTGTTTATCCTGCACAGCATCCAAATTCATAATGACAGCATGGACATTACCTCTTATTCCTAATGCCAATCTATTCACAAACATGGATTTAGAAGTTATGTCTGCAAAATAGTTAATAAAAATAAAACATAGCAAGTAATTTACATGTTGATTTTCATCTCTGTGATGTTCTCTCATGATACATAATTTCATTTTTCAGATTTATTAGTGGAACATCCCTCAGTCCAGAGTCCGTGCTTACTTCTTGCTGTGAGTCACAATTTTTTCTGTTTACTCAGCTGTATCAGGTCACTTGAACGATCCAATTTCAATTCAATTTTAGTTGCAGTCTTTCTGTGTTGAACAAAAAGCATGCACGGCTGAGTTTCAGAATATATAAATACTTATGTAAAGCAACATTTTCAGCTCCAGGAGTGTGTTCATTATGAGACAGTGAAGTATCTCCAGTATCTAAAAGATGTGCTATTCAAAATCTGAGTAATTTTAAGTGAATATTATTAAAAAAAAAAAAAAAAAAAAAAGCAAACATCAGCATGCCATATGTCCTGGCTCTATGAGCACTGCATTGACCATAAAACCATATTTAGCATGAGAATTATTCTCTCAAGGTTTGCTTGAAATTTGCTGTTTCTACAAGTATTCAGCTTGTTCTCATTCACTGTAACACCCTCAGGTTTAAACACAAGTGGGGTGTGACTCTTCCATAAACAAGTTTATTCATACATTTGCCAAACTGACTGCAGTAACATCGTGACTGTTCACACACCTTACAGCCTGTCACACTGAAATGCTAAATAATTAAGGAAGGCTACAATGAATTAGAAAGTCAGAATAATTTGTAAAAACTATTTCAAAAAATAACCAATGCAAATATTTTTGATGCATTTAGTAATGGTACTAAACCACTTTGAAAAGACCATTTTGAACCTTTTTTTAATACCTTAATACTTTTTCCAAACCCAAGAATTACTTTACACTATCAAAGTATGAACTCAGATTCATTCATTAGTGCTTGGACAGACTCAAAGGCACATTGTCCTTATGCATTGCAAGTCTTTGCAGTTTATTATCCTGACTGGCTATTCATTCATTCCTTGCATTGTGCCAACAGGACGATGGCACAGGTAACCACAGGAGTTCAGAAAGCCCTTAGTCATGAGCTAATGACTAACTATGGGGCCCTGACAAATCTCAGCAGAAGCATTTTCTAAATATCCTGAAGTTCACTGATTTAGAGGTAGTTACTAAAACACAAGAAATTTCTTCTAACATCAATCAACACCCAAAGGCCAATATGACAGTTATGACTTATTTAAAAAAAAAATAAAAATCCAGGAATCACTGAAATCAAAACTTTTATGCTCTCCATCTCATCTGCTGACAAAATTATAAAAAGCAAAGCATTTAAATTTCTACTATGCACCCAAACCAATGAAGATGCACAAAACCTTCTATTTTGTTACTGTAATTTCCTCATGCAGCAAGGAGAGGACAAATTGGGAAAAGCAAACTCTTTGTCCTAGCATGGATTCCTCCTCAGAGGAAAACCACTCAGTCTGAGACTGACTTCATATAACAATGAACTTGTAATTTAGTTTGTTTCCACCATTTGTCCCCTCCATCACCTTCTTCCTCCCTTGAAATAACAATCCCTTTTTTCAGGCTGCATTTCCACTTGCTGTATGTTAAACACTTCCAAAATAACTTTGAATATCTGAGGAATTAAAGTTGTTGAACACTGGAGCCAGGAGGAAAAGAAATTAAACAAATTTGTTTAAGCCCAGTGTGCTTATGAAAATCTTTCCTTTGGCTTTCCACAGCTCCATCTGCATGGTGATCTCTGTAGACTCACGTACAGATTTAAACTTGACATTACCTAATGTATCTTGGGAAAAAATCCTGCATAGCAAATTGAATTTTTAAAAGTGGTACTGCATTCAATAAGGAACTAATGCATTATACTTATTTGAATTGCAGCAGATAACATTAAGGATAATAAACTCATTTGGAACTTATATTCCTTAGTCTACCTTTGAATACATAGTTTACATTTCAATGCTACAGTATTACAGATTTTAAGTCTAGCTTTTGTGCATAAACAAACAACTCCAGTATGCTTGGTGAGTGAAGGGAAAACAGCAAAAAACCCCATAAACATTCTCCACCCAAAGCATGTCTTGTTAAATTCTAGTAGAGGTCACTGCTTTCATTGAAAATAATAAAATCAACCCTTGTTAAAAATGAGTGCATACGACTTCCACTTAGAATTTAGTTTCAATCCAGTTGTTTGCCACTTTAATTCAGCCCTTACTTCCACTCTGAGATATGCAAATATTTCTCGTCTGAGCCCCTATGGCCAATCCAGGGTTTGAAAATAATCAAACAGAACAGTGTGCGATTTAAGGTCCTGACAACAAGTACAGAAATGCTGTTTTATGCTTGAGGGAACTGTGCACAGACCATCTGCTGCCTTTGTGATTCCCCTGACGCCTGTCAGAGGGAGTGTGCATGAAAAGGCACAGAATGGAAGCAGAGGTATCATCCTGGAGCTGGGAACGAGAACCTGAGATACCCCAGCACCTCAGCTCTACAGCACTGGGATAATCAGATCCATGTCAAGGGCTGTGAGCTCACCTCTGGTACATGGGCCCTTCAGGAACGACCCCACTGTGCATTTCAAGGCACTAGAGTAGCATTGCACATTAGATGCAGAGTGATTTTTGTCTAATATAATCATGGAAAATTATAGGCATGAAGAAAAAAATACAGTAACTGGAAATACAGTAGTCTTGGTTTTGATTGTTTGCAGTATTTTAAGGAGGTCTGTGTAAGGATGAGCTTATTCTGTTTCATAGCCTTCTGCCTTGCCCCTTTTCCTCTCTCCCTCAAGGAATGAAAATGGCACTGCCCGTAGAATCCAAGAACTCTTAACCAATAGCCTCGGAAATCATCCATGTTTTATCAGAGAGAAACAGATAAGTGAAATTTAAATCAAAGCATAAAAGAAGAAAATAAATTCCTTCAGGATTATATTTCACATGAAAGATAAATAGTCAGATTCCTTTAAAGTATCCCCACTCTTCAACATATCGTATTTTTTTCTTCTACATGAAACATCCTTGAGCCCGACATGTTCTACTGATTCCTAAACTCTGTTTATAGCAAAGATGCCAATCCTCCCTGTGCACACGCGCTCTGATAAGGATTTTAAAGCTTTTGCCTATTTTATTATTCAGTTTGGAGATTTTAACCAGTGATCCGACATTAGATTAACTGGAATTTCTCTAGAAAACTGCCTTACTTCGATCAGCCTGTCATGGAGATAAACAGGACACATCTTGAAATTAAAACCCCTCTCCCTTCTTCATACTTTCAATCTTCTGCCCAAAGCAATGACAAATATACTCAAAGGAGGGGTATAACTTTTCTCTTTACATCTTGATATTACAGGGCAAATACTTTTTTCAATTTTTTTAAAAAATAAAATCATTTCTGTTAATAATTTCCCTAATACATGTCAATGAAGCAAATATGGTGAAACAGAAGAAGACAAATTAAAACTATTTGAATGTGAAAATGAAAGGGTTACAGGACAGGTTACAGCTATAAAAGATAAATACAACCTCCTAGCCCGTTTTATATACACCAGGACCAGAGTAAAATTCAAGTTCTTGTCTCTTGTACAACCCTTGTGACAACAGATGATCCAGTTGCCACACTAAGGTTCTCCCCACCTCCAAATGGAAGGTCTGGACACAAGTAAATAAGAAAATTATGCAGCTAGAGAGCCTCAATTCTGACACGCTCCGTAGAAGCTTTCAGGGCACCCTTGTGAAATGACCATTCAAGATAAATTAGTAATCCACCTCTCGTAAAGACTCTAAAGTTGCATTCCAAAATTATGAGAGAATAATCACTTGACAAACTCTTCCACGTGTCACATTTAAATAGAAATGTCTACAAGTGAAATACTTCTTGGTAAATGCTTCCACTAGGAGGAATTCTGTCTCCAAGATGTTCTAAGCAGCAGGTTGCAAATGATCTCTCACTTAACCATGACATCTCTGCCTCAGAATGACAGACTCCATTCCTGTCTCATTTATCCATTTCCATACATTTTCTTGTACATGTCATATTTGTGACACTAAAATTTATGATCCAGAATGGGGAGGAAAAAAAAAAAAACACAAACAAAACAACAACCAAAAAAAACCAAACCAAAACATCTTTTCAGAAGTACTACCAATATACCTTTCTTGAACTAAAACCACCAGGTCTTGAAATACAGTAGTATTGGAAACTTTTTCCTGAACCTTCCATCTAAACCAAAAAGAGATTTTACCAAACAAAGAGACAAGATAGATTTGGCACAAGGTACTTTGGAAAAACACTTCCCATCCATTTACTATTTGCTGCTAAATATGTCAATACTTTTTTCTTCAAAATATGCTCTAGAAAGTCATCCATCCTCTTAAGATCAGACTAATTCTCTATCCCCCCCTCCCCCCCCTTCTATTACATATGACTTTTCTCCTCTTAGAATATAGTCATGATGTTTGACAATAGATTTCACAGGTCCCTAAAGGTTTGGTTCATGAGTAAACAGAAGCAGAGGTAGATGTCAATATTTTTCATAAATACATTTAATGCCCATAGATGTCAATATTTTTCATAAATACGTTTAATGCCCAGTTTCAGCCAGATCCCTCACTTGGTTAGTTTAAGCTCTCTGCCCTTCAGGTCACCTCCTGCACATTTATGGAGACTCACATACTGCCTTTCTTTTCCCTTCCTCTGTCCCATTTCACCCCCCATACACATAAGCACACTGCCAGATTAAAAAATTAGATTCCTGAAGTAAAACAAGTTCTTGCAGTCTGAAATTTGCCCCTTCCAAATAAAAATATGAGAATACCCAAGTCATTTCCTGATTTCCATAAAGCCCCACTGTTACAGAAAAAGGATTCTTTTTCTAGAAGATGAATAACATAATTCTCTGATCTTGCGCCTCAACCACTTCCTGACTTGAAAAATATCCTTTACTCTGTGTGCAGAGTAGAATCCCAACACCTCTTCCTTTGGTATATATTGTGACAACTATTAGAATTCTCAATTCCAGTATTTGAAGTTCTGCTCAATTTAACCAAGGCCATCCTAAAATCAGTTGTTTGAAACTTTTCTTTCCCCCAGAAATTGAATAACATATTCTTGTTCATTCTTTATATAATTTATTCTTGCAAGGTTTTTAGAAAAGACTTTTTGAGCCAAATTTAATCTTCTCATGATATTTGCATGAGAAATAAATCACCACAGCTCTCACCTGTTGAGTGTGCTACATATAGGAGAGATTTTCTGTCAGAAATATATCATAGATGGCATTTTAACTCACAGAAATAGCTCTGCTTACTCACGAGCATTTTAGAGAGTGATGTTTGTTATTTCTTTTTGAAAAAGTCATGCAACTTTCATAAGCAACAACTTCAGCCTGCAAAGTAGCCCCTGAGCAAGATATTGAAAAGAGACATGCTACAATTAAACATTAAGAAGCACTTGCCCTAAAAATAAAAGAAAAAAACACCTATTAGAAAGGAAAGACAGGAGACAGGAAACAAGGAAACTTATGGCAAAATCTGCTTGCTTAAATTATTAAATTTGTTTCAATGCAAAAAACTATTTCTATGTTCCAAATTGTTTAAATATTTGTCTAGTTACTAATCCAGACATGGAAACAAGCCAAAGTAGTGCACTTCAAATACTTTCAGTCTGCTCCTTTGTCCCTGGAGAGTCCAAAACAAAATCTTTCAGTTCCTAGTGACAATTCATTTCTCCAGAATATCATTAAGAAGAACAATGAGACAAAACCCATGAAACGGAACATATTACCAGATCCAGATATTACTCTGAATCTATTAAAAGCATTGATATCAAATCTTGTAAGAAGTTCAAGTCCGTAACAAAAAGTATGATTTTCTACTGGACATAGGGATATAGGGATACTGGACTAAGGGATATAGGGCAGTTATATGTGGTAGCTAAGTCGTTCCAGGCCTGGAAAATATCATGTTTTTAAAGAAATTGCTTCAATGGATTTGTCCATGCTTTGGCCAAAACTCTAAATGCCAAGCCTGTTGTTTATTTAATTAACAGGTAAGCACAATGATTTGAAGAGTGTTAGGACAATCTTGGAAACAAAAGTTCATGCAACCTTAAAATCTCCTCTTTAAAGAAAACAGTGGAACTGCAAATTGCCAGAGAGAAATTTGAAAAACTTGCAAGTTGTCCCAAGTCCTCAGTTCTTCAGTGTCCTCTGCTCCCAAGTAAAGAGGCCTACAACCATTTCTAGCTGCAGTTTAGCAGAGGTGGGAAAAATAGCACTTTTGAAGGCAAAGCCTAAAGCCACAAGCTCTGAAATACTTTCAGAGACATACAATTAAGGTCCCCCAAAATGAAAGCAATGGTATAAAACCTTACATTGTAGGGAGTGAACACTCTGCATACACACCCTTGCACATTAACAGGGGGAAGGCAAACAAGATAAGGAGAAAACTGCATGGACTGGAAAGTAAGGGTTCCCTATAAATTATTTTCGTTCTAATTTTAGCTCTAATATGAAGAGTTTTTCACTTCTATGATAGTGTCTTGCTTCATCCGCAAGTTCCCAAAAGGATCAAAGCATCCAAGAACAGTAAGACAAGCATTCTGGTTTTTTTGTAGAAAGTAATTTTATTATTTCCACAACTAAGCAAAACAATCCACATTATTCATTGCCACTGTTCACTTTTTCTAATTTCCTAGTGAAACCAAAGGAGATGTATCTAACCTGAAAGAGAGGAGTTACCATCCAGCACCGAGCTTAGCTTGACACTCGAGGTCACCTCTGTAATGATTATTCAAAGCTACAGCGATCAATATCACAGCACAAGTGTCTAATCCAGCAGGCATTAAAGTATCCTGTTACAGTGTATCTGAAGGATCACATCTGAGTTGCAGAGGAGATCAATACCAAGGCAGAGAAAAGGGAGAATCCTCAGCCAATAGAAGCTGCAAATAAAACCCTCTCCCAGTAGCTTCAACTTTCCCCTTTACATGGAAACTATTTTACATTTCCATATTGAGGCACTTGCACTATTTGCATAAGACAAAGGATTTTGTTCAGTGTTACAAACTATCAGTTTTTTCTGCTCATTTACCAGATGTTCCCTTCTGTATTTTTAATGCAAAGATAAACCTCATGAGTCACCCCAAAACCTGCAGCCAGTTTTCTTGGCTTTCTCCTTTCCCAAGTGGCAACCATTTCAAAGCATGCTCCCATACAAAGAATACTATATGCACTAACACCTGTTTGTCTCCATGTAGAATGTCAAGGTATGAAAATGGCACAAAAGACGTTAAAAAAGTGATCTCCAGGACACAAATACTGAGAATATGCTAATTTTTACTATGATGAATTTGCAACAAGTCACTTTTTTACCTAAAGAAAAAATAAAATGCAGAAGGAAAGTAACAGCTCCCTCAAACTAGACTAAGATCTACTTGCCAAGTCAGTCACTTGGTGATCTTTGAATTAAAAAAGGAACTTTCACCTAAACAGCATATTCACTCCCTCCTATGTACAGGCACTGGCTCTTTTGTAGATCTTCCACTTTACTGCTATCTGGAAACATATTCTGTTCCATTTCTGGCTAAAATTACTTTTATTCCTTCAAGTGTGTTTGATATCACAGAACTACTTGACTAGGTTAAAAGTAGGAGTAGGACTTGTTTGCCCTCCTTTTAATAAATTTATTCAATTTATTATTTATTTTCCTCTGTAAAAAAACCCTTTGAACAAAATCCTTCATCATTAGTCCAACACCTACAACTTCCCTACACGTCCTTTGCAGCTCCATCCTCTAATGTGACAACTCCCTGCTCACCTCACATCTCGTTGTAGGAAACAATCACTTGTCTGGTTCCCCAATTACTGTCCATCTTTCACCATCTGCTCCTACTTAGCCTTCACTGCTGCACCTTTCTTGTTCGGTTTGTGTCACTTATTCTGCTCACTCCTTTACCTACCACACTGTCAGGCTCTTACACTTGCGTGCTGCTTTCTCTCCCCCCTGTCTGGCATCCATGAGGACCTCCCATACCGAAGATGTCACTCAAACTTCCTGTCACCACATTTCAGCACCTTCAGGAAACCCACTTGTCAGTAGGCCTATCTCAGTTACTTTATGATTTCTAAATATACATGTGATAGAAAAGTTACCAAATCTACCTCATCCTTCTCTAGAGGGTGATCTCTGATTATGAAGGACTGAACATTGCTCTCTGCTTAGAGGAGAGTGAGCCCACTGCAGGCACAGTCAATCATTTCAACAGCACATTTAATTTTTTTTAAAAAGGGTAGTGTTCCCCAACAACAGTGCACATCACTGACCATCAGCAAGAACATATTGTAAGAAGAACAGCATGGAAGTTGTAGGCAGTTTCAAACCTAATTCTGCATCCTGCCATATGACTGACACTTTACACAGGGCATCAACTGTAAAAATGACAATAAATTTGAACTAAAATCTCTTAGATAGCCTTTCTCAGTATTCAAGAACAAAAATTTGTGCAGTGCATGAGTGAAGCTGGATGATTTTTATGTGCTGAGACAATGACAGTCACAAGTCACATCTGAGTGCTTTTCTGTATAAAAAGTCACTATTACAAGTTCCCACTTATTTAGGACCTGGTTTCTCTGCCTTCAGAAGAGATCCAAAAAAAAAATCCACTGCAGAAATTTACAAAGTACAAGAAACTGTAATTGATGCTAGAAATGTCAGTTACCATCTTCAAATAAGGTTTCCCAAATTGAGTACTAAAAGTTTCTTCCTCAGTTATTATTGCAAGTTTTTTCTAAGTTTGACACGGAAAAATGCAGCTATACTCTTGCAGTGGACATGCCTAAATTTCAATGTGAGAGTGACAAGTGGATCATTCTGACCAGCAATGGCCATTTCCAGAGTCAAAATGCTACCAACTGACCAACTCATTTTATATGCTTACCATAAGCCACTGCCCTCAGTGAACAATTGAGAAACCAGGTATGGCACCCCCTGCAATTCCAAGTCCTCATTTGCAGGCAGGAAAACAAGCTTTGAAAGGATAAACAGCAAAAAGTGTAGTACATCTTTTTCTTTTCTCTAGGCCCTTTCCCAGCAAGCTACAACCAGATCTGAAACCTCCTTCAAGCTATTGATGTAACCAGCCAGGCATCACAGATTGATGGTGACTCCATAATTAGAGCTGCTCAGACTCTAAAGCAAGCTCAATTTTAACTCCAACAGGCAAACAAGGAGCACACAAAACAAGTTACTTTGACCTGCTGCATTGAGGAGGGGTGTGAGTTTTTCCAGAGATCACTTTTCCTGTGCTTCATGTTTCTACAACGCTTTGAACCCTTACACACACACCTTGTGTGTTTTCAGAAGAGTAACAACCACCATACCAGCCTTGCAGAGGACATGAATTTCAGTCAAAAAGACAGTGCTACATTAGTGTAGCAGGCAAAACATGCACCTTGCCTAGACCCCAAAGCAGCCAGGAGTCACAGGAACATGGAAAGCACAACACTGACCCCAAGATGGAAAGCACTGCTGAGATGTCACCTTAGGCTCGATATTGCACTAATGAACTGCATCTAAATGATGTCTTCTTGGCTTGGAACACATGTAGAAGACAATTTCTGTCAGGTTTCAAGCACTGGGAAGGAACAGTAGCTCTACTACTCCCGATATCCAACTATTTCAGGAAAAAGCATAGTCTTATCACCTTTAGCACAAGTACATCACAAAGTTCTTTCCACATGCCCCACTCAGATAAACATATCCATCTCCCTCAAGTTAGAACAGAAAAAATTACTAGAATTTTAAGGGGGGGAAACTGTGCCACATATTATGCAAAAACAAAGAACATGCTGAGTTTTATCCAGAAAATATTTAAGCTTTCCTTTAAAGTCAGCATAAATTAAAAAGCAACACAGTGTTAAAGAACTTTGGAAACCTATAGCCAAAATTCTCAAGTGTTCTAGGCTTTTGACAGAGCTGTTCTATCATCACATATTTTTTTTCCCCAAGATTTAGTATTTTCCTTATTTATATGACAAAGAATCAATGAAGTTCACAGGCTGTTAAAGAAGTAAGAGGATGTTCTACTACGAAATAGCCAAGAGTTTATAGGCTCGGTTGCTCCTCACGTCTATCCCGGCATAAAGCACATGAGTCTGGCTTTATAAGCCAGAGCATTAACTGGAGGTCTGACATTCAAGACTTTACCTCTTCCATTCCTCATTCTACATTTAGAGTTTGGAATTGAGAGAGTTTCAGGGTTGCCTTGCTTGAAGTTTAGCTGAAATAGAGTGTACAAAACAGGCTTCCATTTTGATGAAATCATGTTTTCTCACTACAGATAAATCCTGTTTAATCAGAAAGCCCCTGAGATCAGCTCCTTCAGTAACTCCATTCTGTGGGGTATCTGCTCCCTGGTGCAGGAGCGCTCTGGATTGGGTTGATGAGGTACAAAAGGTAAGAGAAGAGATCCTGAAGATTTAGGAAAGTAGGACCCTCCTCCTCAACTATTTTGAAGAGTTAGAACTAACAACAGCTTCAACATGAGTATCAGCTAAGAAGCAATAAAGGGCCAGTCCCTGAGGAGAAAAAAAAAAAAAAGATATAGTCTTCAGCAGACTTTGCCTCTCAGTCCCAACAGTCCCATTAACATAATTTTCATCATAAAGACACTTTTAGCTCAAGTTTTGTTCCTGAACTCCATCTGAACTCTGGCCCACAGAAGTGCTTGCTTTGCTGCCATCACTGACTGCATGAACTGTCCTCTTAGACTGTTAAGCTCCCCAGGAGAAGAAATAAAGATTTCTGAGTGCTTCTTCACATGCATTTAAGTGGAAATGCAAACATGCTATGTTAAAAAGCAAAGAGCAGATAATGGAGATTTTATTTGAACTTTGAAAAAGATGACAAATTGTTATCAAAAACATGGCAAGGACCGAGTACCGACCAAAATGATACTTAGGAAGGTTTACAAAGTCCTAAATGCAGTATTACTCTGGCTGCCTGCTTTAGAGCTAAAGACAGACTTAAAAGAGTCTGACATATCCAACATAACTGCACTGAAGTACAGAGCTGTGCCATTTTACAGAGCCGAGAATGCAGAAATGGAAATAATTGACTAATGTGAGATGTTCAGGAATCTCTCCTTAACAGTTTCATAGTCTATGTTTTTATTATTTATGACGGGTTTTCTATAGTGTACTCTGCTTAAATGGATCATCGGGACAGCTGTAAAAGTAGCATTTCTGAAAAGAGAGAAAATGAAGACAAAGAATGTCTCTTTCAGGTGCTCCCAGAGACCAACTCTGACAGACACTTCAGGTGGCTGTCTTGAGTGAAAAAAACTTGCAGGGGAAGAGGCCCTGAAGCTCTCAGGAGTAAGGCAGCAAGCGCCACACAACCAAAAGCTTACCCATGGAACTTGAGGGTAAGGTATTTTTCAGCTTGAACAACACAATGAAAAAGAAAACCCTCAAGCTATCCTAACTATTCCTAATGGGAATAGAGTGAAATCTAAACACCATGCCCAGAAAAGACAAAGAACAAGTATGCTAGACTTGCAATCCCTATTAAGTACACCAAAATACCTTATAACACATGGTTTTTACCTCTTCAAACTCATTGTGCAGTAAAATTTTGATTGCTATGAGGTCTCACTTCATATATTTCAGGTTTTTACCTTACATAAATGAGAAAGATCTTTCTCACTTAAAATTATTTGCCTTACTGTAGGGTTTAGAACTACAGAGAACAGTAAAATTAACTAGATCGGGCTGCATACAACAGCCCCAACAGCTTTGTTATTTCTAATTATCAGAAGTTCGTTTAGTTTGATAGCCTGATAAAAACATATTATAGCACTGGTTAAAAACCTTGACGGACCAGCTCAATTCAAAATGATTCCTTTTGATATTTTCTCATATTAGCAAACATGATTAGAGTTTTTTGGTTATTTCCATTAGCTAGTCATCTAGAGATAACTTGTTACAGCTATGACCACAGAAATACCTACCTTATCCTGTCTGAATGCTAATCAAACTCAATGTTTGTTTGCATTCAGGATGAGGGCAAGTTTCAGCAAAATCCAATTCTGCCTACAGTTTCCAAGAGTGTTGTCCTACTGTACTTGGCTTCCTACTCTGCTTTGGTGCCACCAAACCCCTCACCCCTTTCTCCCACTAAAAAAGCCCAAGCTGCTGACATACCACATTTAATTTCTTACAAACCACACCTATTTAGCCTCTGAAAGGAAGAAGGCACTTCAGTTTCTCAAAATGATTCTATTTAATTCATCAAGATGATTTCAAAGCGTCTGATGACTTGAAAGTAAATTGTCTTAGAATACTATTTAGCAACTACTTGTCTTCCTTAACCAAGAGTTAGACACGATTTTTCCCCATGATTCCCAACAGATACACCTTTAGTAGTGCTCAAAGATCCACAGCTCAATTAGAAGTTCTCCTCAATGAGATTTTCCCCCATTCAAAAATACCCCAAACATTTACGTTACTTCCCATTGGTGATAGGGCAATACTCCTTCAACCTGGAGGGCACTGGAAACCAGCCAGGTAAAAAGCAGGCTCCCTTCAGACCATCAAAGCCACGAGCCAAGCCGACCTGCCTATTCCTTTCACTGGCATTCCAGAAATATCAAGGTATCCAGAGCATTACCCTTTTTTATGTGACAAGGTTCAAAAATCCATTGAAAGTTAGATGGAGATTTTGCAACCCAAAATAAAAACCAAGTGTCAATTCCAGTTGAAAAACTTTACCCACTGTTTCCTTCTCTATTATCTCCTAAACTGCAGCTTCAGTGGCCGTTTCCAAATTTCCCTACATTTTCTGAAACACATTTAAGTCGAGTACCTACATCAAAGATCTTTTCTAAGTGACAGACTTATGAGATCCTCAGAGAAAGCCTCTGTATCATGGACCAATCTGTCTGCAAATGCTCCCTCTTAAATCAGAAGCTAAGACAGAGCCCGGGTCATCACAGCAACTCTTCTGCCTGGTGGGTTTAGTTTTTAAGCAGATACGAATCCTTAGCTCTTCACTTCCTCTTTAGATTCTAATTTTTTATTTTCATTAGGAACAGGAGATTATTTTTATGCAAATCAAAGGCCCAAGAAACTATTTTCATTATCAATACTTCCATTTGTACAACAGGTATAAAGAGAGCAGTACACCCCACTAAATATATCATTGAGATACCCTGCTGTGCCGCTGTTCAATGAATCTTTCCCCAGTTTTGCCTCTCAAATAACACAGGGAAGAGTATACTTGTGATAAAGTTGAATTTACTGGGAAAAGTTGTCCTATTCCTTCCAATAATGAACTCTGGATCCCTGGTGGGTAACTTACATTTAACTGGCAACATTCTGGGCTACTTATATTAACTGCAACAGTCTGAACAGCTTGAACCTCAATAAAATGTGCAGTAAATGACTGAGCTAATTTAACCTCATTAATCCTCAAACCAATAGAACAATTTGATGTCCACACAGCAGCTTGTGCACAGCCTCCAACATAAACATGGCCCTGTAGGAAATCAACACCAAAAATGTGTTGCAGCCCTCCTTGCCAGGGTTATCACAGTTGGGAAAACTGCTCCTTAATTCCCGAGCCCCACCGCCAGCTGTATTGCATGAGTCACACACTTTGTTTGGGCTTGTTAACACTCAAATTGTTCTTTCCAAACTGGATCTGTCCTGAAATCTCCCCAGTGCAGCAATTTTAGAGAAGAACCTCTATTTTATCTGTAAACTATTTACCTCTAATTTGAACACTAACACAGAAAGCATTACTGGGAAAGGAAAACGTAACAAACCAAGCAGTATTGGCACTTTCACATAGGGAATTAGCTGGATTCAGCTCCCTGATAACAGCAGCATTTTAACAATTTTATAAATAATTTGAAAACTACTTACTAACAAAGAATGTAAGGTCCCTCAAAATATTTATGAACATCTGCTTTCAGAGAAACATTTAAAAGTACTTTGTATATATGCTATTTGTTCTTGGAATTACTGCTGAAAGCCAGGTACTTTATTTCACTTAATGCAACAGATTTAAAACTAGATCAGAGTCTAAGAACAAAAGCACATAACCCACAAAATACTGTGCTATGCAGGCTCAGGTGGCAAGATGAGAACATTTTCTAAACACAGAAAAATAAATCAAAATAAGGATTACTTCTAAGCATATAAACTGTGATTTTATTGCGACATACAGAAACTTAACTTTCAAAGAAACTTGCTTCAGGTAATGTTCAGTGGCATTGCAAACACAGAGAGCACCCACAGCTTTACCTTATTTACATGACAAGGTACAGAAATCCATTCAAAGTTACACAGAGCAGCCAAGTAATCAGTGTTTGGTACTTATGCCGATCAAACTATTCCTGATATACAGATACAACATAACCCAGGAAATCACTTTTACATCACCATCTTTATAGCTAAAGTAATTGCTTCTAAAGATTAATATATATTTCTGTCACAGCTGCATTGCAACACAGACATGCACGCGCAGATAAAGAATGGCCCACAGAAACCACATGGACAGCCAAGTCCGGAGCACCACTGCAGCACAGGTGCTCCACCAGCAACAGGATGAGAACACGAAGCTTTCTGCGGTCCCATGTTCACCAGGGTGTTCAGCGTTACCATACGAGTTCACCATAAGAATTCATCAGGGCAGCTGGGAGTGTATGGCAAAACCATCTGGTAGCTGAACCAAGTAAGATACAGAACTCTGTTTAAGCATCATCCTCAAATCAGCAACTGTTGATTTATATAGATAGAAACTGATGTTCACTCTAAATAGAAAGTTTTGGAAATATTTTTTTATAAAGGAGGCTCTGCTTTGGAAATATTTGTTTCTTAAGCTTTGCATATGGTATTTCTGAATCAAAAATACTGAACTTGACAAGGCTTGAAAAGATTAACCAGCAAAGCTGTTCTACAACTACTAAGGTTTTGGATTGCTTCCTCGAGTAAATTTAAATGTATTGCACATAAAAGCTAAGTAGCAAAGAGTGAATGCTATAATTAAATCATGTTTAAAGAGCTTTAGTAGTGTACTTTCTTCCTGTCACTATCCCAGTGTGTTTATATGTTGATATTAGAGACAAACAAGGAATAAAATTTGCCTAATTTCATAATGAGCATGTACTTCCCAAAACATTCGGTCCAAACTCTCTAATCTACCTTCTAACAGTGAATATCAAATAACAAAACAATATAGTAGAAATACAACACCCCCAATATAAAGTATTCACTATTATTTCTTCATCAGCCCTATATTATTTAATGGAACAAAAGAGCTTTATCTTTCCTTCTAACACTTTGATGAGGCAAGTTAAGTGTCTTAAAGAGAATTCTGAAGTCACTACTGTCTGAAAACACACAAGAAAAGGATTCTCCAGAATACATGTCAAAAAAATGGAATAATAAAATTGAGGTCTAAATTGAAGTTGAAAAAAGAAAACAAGAGCCTTGCTCCGCCAGGTCCATCTGTAACTAAATCCTCTAGTGGCAAGTAGTTTTTAAATAATTATTTTACTCACAAATTCTCCTGTTACAAGCTTTCCTTGGAAATGAAACAAACAATTTCTAGTACAAACATAACTATCCATAACTTATCAGACAGAAGAGCATTACATTTCAAATTACTATACAAAACAGTCCATCCTTTTTAGAAAGATGATTCAATACGAAAACAATTTGGGCAGAAACTTTACTCAAGAGTGATAGAATCGGCCATATACATTGTGAATGGGAATCTCCTGAAGAGATAACTTTTCCCTTGGAGGGGAATGATATTGAACAATTTACATTTCCCAACCACAATGCAGGCTTTCATTTGAAGTTTGTTCACAAAACTTGGAGTATAAATCAAGGGCACAGATTTGGTCCTCACATTCACCTGATTGCCCATGAGATTTTGTCATACTCCTTGTGTTGCAGTCACTGGTCTTCCCAGAGATTAATTTTCTTCACATCTATTTTGCACATCTACTTGTAACTTATTTGGGGGATTTTGCTTTGATTATTAATTATGCCATTTTAACATTAGAACCCAATTTTTCCATACTCTTTACCTGTTTGTTCATTAACTGTCCATATAACAGAAAGACATTAAAAGCCATAAACCCACTATTTTAGTAGTCTTATGGAGGAGCAATTCAATTAATTCTTGCAAAATAAAACATCAGATTATAAAAGAAATTTAAAAAAAACAACGTATCTTTACTGGAGTAATCATCACAGCAGGGCAGATGTAACAACTACGTATTTGATTATTGTATCTAGACATTCAAAGGGAATGAAACACCTAAACAGGAATACAAGTCTCCACCACTTATTCCTTAAGCCCTAAACCTAAGTGTGCTTACATGAAAAAACTAATTACAACTCAGGAAAAATCACATCAGTTGCTAATCAAGCCAAACAAGCAGGAAAATAAAGCTGCGTGGGATGCTCACATTTGAGTCTCAAGATCAAACAGCACTAAATGCATATAAATCCAAGGCAGAATTATTATTCCTTTTCATCATCAAAACCACTCTGCCCCATAAAACTCAGATTTCAAGTGTCTGGGCTGACTGTGGACTGTTAAACACAACAGGGACATTCCAGGGACACAGTGGTTGGAGGCACACAATACCTTAAAGGAAAGAGAAAGGGGGCTGAAGGGAAGAAACAAGCCAACGAGAAGATTCAGTTCCACAGTGAATGACAATGAAATAGCCAACCTGAGAGTACACCTGCAAAACAGAAATGAGTGTCCACACCAAGTTATTATTCCCTTACATGTACAGCCATATAAACACTGTAGTTCTATTAACAAAATCACGTCTACTGGAACACCTTCCCCTGTAAAACATCAGTGCGGAAGGTCAAAGGCTTTAAGAGAAAATATGGATTTAGTGCCAAAGGGTCTTTTCTACACTCATCTCACAAATATTTGTTATTTCAAGAACAAAGCATAACATTTTATTACAAGTGGTAGGACAGTATAGCACAGGCTCAGAGATACAGAACAACTTCTGCAGTGGAATTTGCAGTTAGATTTATAACCATGTATTTTTACCAAACCTGAAGAACTGCAGGTACTGCTGAGCAGACTTGCATGCTACACTAAAACCTGCTCACCTTCAATTAAATGCCAGCCAGCCATGTCCTACAAATCCTGCAGTGTGTCCTGATTCTCTGTCCACTAATGATCTCTGTCTAAATGGTGTCACAACTTCAGGATGATGCAGAGCTCAAGTATTACTGACTTATTAGTGACAAAAGCCAACTGCCCTCTTCAGAAGATGAGACACCGATTTACTAGCATGCAATTATGACCGAGTTAGGTCATAGTCCAGCTGAAATGTTATTCTCTGTAAAGGAAAAAGCATTCCCTACTCTGAAATGGTGAGGTTGAGTTGTGTTTTGAATTATAAAATGAGAATCTGTGGACTAAGCTGTCACACACCCAAATAAGCACTGTTGAGTTTTTCCACTGATTTGATGTTTGTAGAAGGCGTTTGTTGAGGAGACACTGCATTTGCAAGCTTTACACAGTATTTTGGATGCACCATAGGTCATCATTAGTAAGCACTTCTCCTAAGTTTCTCACTGAAATTCTTTACTCATCAAAATTATTTGTCTTTAAAAATACAGAACTGAATTTTAGTTAATTTAATCTCTTTTAAAGCTTCATAGATTCCTCCTAATGAACCTTCAAGAAATTCAGTATCAACTTGGATTTCAAATCCTACAACTTATTTTTAAAAACAAAATTTGGGCCAGTAAATTCCTCCATTCCAGTGTCAGTTGAGGTGTGATTGTTCCAACTAGTCCAATACAGCTTCAAAACAAACCAAGTGTATGTCATGAGGGGTCATTGTTAAGCACTAAATGCCTGAGCTTTAAAAAGACACTCTGAATACAGGAGGCTTCCCCAGTTCAGTCTCAAGTCCTTGATAATAAGGTAACAATAAACAAGGTTTATCACAATGATTACAGGCACAAGGAAAACACACCCAATCCTCTTCAAATACCTCACCCTGG
Organism: Anabacerthia variegaticeps; assembly: GCA_035583185.1. Classification (NCBI taxonomy): domain Eukaryota; kingdom Metazoa; phylum Chordata; class Aves; order Passeriformes; family Furnariidae; genus Anabacerthia; species Anabacerthia variegaticeps. The sequence goes on along the minus strand of JAWWEW010000002.1, from coordinate 135,408 downwards.
TTTACAGCTACTTGCACTGCAAGTAAAATTTTTGTCCTTTTGAAATGAGTAGGAGGGTTTAATAACTCAGGTGAAGCATTAGGCCTTAACACAAGTCTTAGAACTGTTTGCTATTATTTCCTATTAAACCTCCCAACACCCTGCCAAGCTCTCTAAAACTTGCAGTTTTTGATAGCTCAATTGTCAAAGCTTCACCAACTTGTACTTACTGTGCTTGATTTCTCAACTCCCACTAAAATGTTTCTTCATCTTAGAGAAAAAAAAACCAGAATAATCCATCTTTACGCTTTTGGGATTCCCACCCTACTCTTCCTCTCAACCCCCATGAAGAGGAGCGGACTCTGTCTGGCTATAAAATTTATACAATTTCTCCAGCCAGCAAGTATTCAAGTAGCTTAATCATTAAAGCTGCTGTTCACTTCCAGTAATCACACATATGCTAGAAAGTCTGTCAGTCACATCTGGGAACTACAATATTTTATATATCATAGAAAAGAAAGATGGAAATTTAGCTGCTATATTGTCTATATTTATGCACATGAACAGGCATGACACCAGGCATAACAATGGCAGTTTAGTAGCTGGATGGCACTTCTGGCTGCTCAGTGTACTCTGTACAGCTTCCTTATGAACATGTTAGTGTAGAATAGCAGTGAAGTTTAAAATCAACTGTGTCATGGCTTTAAGGAATAAGGTATTTTTGCAATCCAAATAAACACTAAGTCCAGGTTTGTAAAATCCAAAGATTTCAGAGAAAACTAGACAAGCATATCTGCACATCAGCAGCTCCACAGCACAGAAACTGCAAGTAATGAAAAGGCAACAGCTTTTCATTGACCCTTCCCACGAGGGAACTGATGCACAGCCACTGGTCTGTGTAGGATGTGACTCAATTTATCCAATATTTTAAATCCCCATATTGCTTCATATCTCCATCCATTTTAAGAAGGGGAAGCATTGGTAGCAAAGTCCCTCATGGACTTCATGTGGAATTGCAAATCCTTCTATTGGTTGTAGAATATTGTGTCTTTGATAAGTTGACTAATTCATAAATTTTCATGTTTCATTTCCCCATTCACCCTACATTCAGTACATCATCAGAAAGGGTAGCAAGCAGTTTCTTCTCAAAGTGCCAATGCTGTAACAGAAAACTATTTTCAATGCTGGCTCTGCTGAGCATCCCAGCAATTGTCCTGTCCTAGAGACTGGCTTTATCCTCTCTGAAAATGTCTTCCCCTTAAAGCTTTAGGGATTATTTATTCATTCGTAATTAATGTTTTGCCTCTGACCATTTCTGTTTGTGGACATCAGCAAGTTGAGGCTGTTCCAACAATTCACTTCCTTTGTTCTTTGCATTATCTGAGGAACTGGAGTTTAGCTTTAGTTTGCAGGAGCTTTAAATCCATCACTCACCATACAATCTAAAAGCAGTGATTTAAATAACTGCATGAACCAGCCTAGGAACACAGGAAAGAACATGAAGGCAGCTCCAACAATAAGGGCAAAGAGAGACAACAAAGTTTCTCAATCCTCCCTCCTTTCTGAGCAGTGACATTCCGTCTTCCTTGCTCAGTGCTGGATACTTCTCATGAGCATTTCTGCAGTGATAGTCACTGCTATGGTGAGAATAAACACACACTTGAGTGTCATTAATATACTGATCTGTAAACATATATTGATCCACTTCCTGACTTGAGAATAACATCCCATGGATCAGAAAAAGCACTTAATTACCAAGACTTTTTCTAGTCAATAGTGTGCATGCAAACAAAAACTGAAAGGTTTGATTAAATTCATTTCACTGTCATTCTTCAAAGGTGAGCTAAAAGCCCCTTGGTTCATTTGAAAACACAGGGATCAGCATGCTTGCATTTAGACTATCACAGGATCACAACAAAGGTTTCCAGAAGTAAGGAAACATCAACTCAACACAGCAAGGATAAAACTTGACAAATCTCAAGTCCAAGACACTGGCAGAAATGGTTTATCTAGTTCTGCTCCAGAAGGCTCATTTGCAAAAATTTTGACTTCAAAGTGAGTCACAAATAGGTTTTCTACCTCATTACTGCTGATTCCTAGGCATCATAATATTAATGCTACCTTATCAGTTTTTGCTTTTCCTCAAGGTGCATAAATCACTGTAAAATCACTTAATCTTGTTTTCCAGAAATATGGAAGGCCAGTCTTCAGAGATTTTAACAGGAATCTTTCCATTGTAGGGCTACATACTTCATTTTAACACAAACAAAACACTCATGAGAACACTTCTACCTCCTGATACAGAACCAGATGAACTCTCCAAATAGAGAAGCACTTCCCCAAATTCTATACCTGAAGTATATTGACATTTATATATACATGTGATCAATTTGTACCGAAGCCCTTCATGAGGGCTTCTGGAACATCCCAGTGAATCCAAAAGGAAACAAAACAACTTATCTAAAACAGCTGAATCAACTGTCATGGAACCTATTTCTTTATGCAGAAATTCAAATAATCTTTAAGAGGCAATGGGATGGATTTTATGTGTGTTTGGTAGCCTGCATGCATTTACGGAATAAACTACCACTAACGCCTTGGGCATCTGCCTTCAGTGACTCTTATTTCAAACATGGTTGAAATATTTCTCTCTATTAAATGTTACTGTCCTCAAAGGGATAAAAATTGCATGTACTGTTTCATTAGAGTTCCCAAGCAATCCTACCTCAAAAAGGTAAGCAATTGAAATTCTATTGTTTTCTGCATATAAGTCCCCATTTTCCTGAACAGTGGACAGAGAATATTTACTGAGAGAGCAAACTGCACATCCAGAGCAGAGAGTGGCTCAGCCACAGCATCAGCTGTTTTGGGATGAGACACCCAGTGCTTAGGTACCGAAACCCCTCAGCCCAGGGAGTATCTGGGGCAGGCACTCTGTCAGTGCCCACTGATACTCCCAAACACAAAGTTCACAGGACCGTTCTTTCCTTACCATAGTTATACATGGAACTGAAGGCAGTTTCCATGAAACAGAAGTATCTCCTTATTGAATCAAAGAAATATGTCTTATAATGAAGGAAAAGGTGCAAAACCACTCAATGTATAATACTAGAAGGGAGAAGAAACACCAGTACAGACCCCCAGAGGTGGTGTGAAAAAAAGCAACTTCTTTGCAACGTTTTATTGTTACACGATATGTAACCAAATGCCATGAATAAAGTGTTACATGATCTTTTCAGACAGAGAAGGCAAACTTTGGCAATACTGGGTAGAGATGGTTAGACAGACCTTTTGAATAAATAGAAATTTTGCAGTAAATATCACCACCACACATACTTTCCGATTAGGGTATTCATAGAGACATTTTAACAGCAAAATATATTTGAAATAAGTTTGAAATACTATTAACCACAACCTTTAGCTCTAGACAAATTGCCCAGGGTACCAAGACAGGGCTCAATTCAAGTGATTTTGAGTGAAAAACTCCTTTAAATGAAGCACATAAAAGGCTTGACCTCAATTTTCCATTTCACAAGGCAGGTTATTTTTCAGAACATCAAATAACCAACGAAAATACAGGTCATTTGTTTGGCCAGACTGTGTTTAGTGAATGAAATCCAACAGCTCAATTACAACTTAGCAAACTCAAACCATTTAATTCCAGAATTCTAAATCATGCTGGACATCTATGAATTGCAAAACTGCAGAAGGTCATGAACCCTCTTCTGATCCTTGGCCACTTGCAAAAAGACAGGAATTGCAGAAAGTACCTACTGAAAAGTACAAAATTTGAGCACTTTCTTTTGTAAGCATGCCATTGTCTCCCCTGTCTCACTGATGGCAGTAAAATTACTTCGGTCAACCTGTTTTCTGAAACACTTGGGAAAGTCAAGGGAAAAAAAATTATTCCATGCTCTGAAGATATTATAAATCTTTACTGCCACAAGACAGCCTTACTGCCAATATAATCATTAACCAAGTGGCCAGCTTGCTTAGAGAATGAGTTTTAGAATAGTGGAGGGATTCAAAAGCAAAAAATTACTAAGGGCTGCCTAATTGTCCCTGGAGAGAAGCAGACACTATTTGAGCCCCACTGCTCTCCCTTTCCGTGTTAGTCATTCATGGGTTTTGCCAGCCCAAAGAAGTTTGAGGAGATTTGAGCTCAGGACTCAAATCTCTCAAATGAGTGGCTAGAAATAGTCTCAGAGAGCTCTGAGCTTGTAGATGAGCAAAATATTGCCTGCTACACCAGCTAAATACAAGAGCATGTGAGCAAGTCAGCAATAGGCAGGAATGCACATTTCCCAGAGACAACGGATTTCTCTTAACCTGTCTGAGTTTAAAGAAAAAAAAAATTCATTTCTCCTTATGCACTGTGCTTCAACTACAAGAAACCAGAATTACCTGCAACTTGTTTAGACTTTCCTTAAAAGAAATTGATGAACTAGAAAAAAACAACAAAAAAACAACTTAAGACAACTTTCTAAGTTTCACTTAATCCAATATTTGTCTGGTAATTAAACCTGTAACAGAAGTTACATCTATTTCTGCTATTTTAGGATAATAAATTCTTAGCCCAGCCAAGTTCCTGTCACATTTCTAGAGCATTCAGAATGATAGCAACCACCTTCATTTTACATTTATTGTAAGAAGTCAAGGGACACAAGTAGTGGGATTCAGAGTCTTGACATTGTCAAACTTACTGCTGTAGCCAGCAGTGTCTCACCAGTTGGATCAGATTCCTATTAAAAGAGTTCCCAAACGTTCAACAATGTTAGACATGAGAACATGTCATGTTTTCTTCATTTCATGACATAACCACGTCAACCCAAAGTATCTCTGCCCAAAATTTGCTTGGTAATTTTATTGTAAGTCTCAAGTGCAGCTGAATAACCTGTTCTCATAAAGCACAGGGCTTAACGAATGTGTGGGTAGGTTTTTTTCTCCCAAACATATAAAAAAGGTTCACACTGTCAAGTACATCAGATGAACAGAGTGTGGTTGGTCATGGAAAACAACAGGAGGCATATCCCTAACCAAATATGATACCTACAATTGTACTCTGGGATTGAACCAATACTCTTCCATGGAGAAGAGGATTATTGGAAACAATACTGAGGATCACTGCAACAAATATTATAAATGGCTAACAAGGAGAGGCTGTAGGTTACCATAACTGAACAATTCCTCCCCATCAATGGTCCTTACTTTAAGTTATTTATTCTACAGCACAAACAATAACAAGCAAACTTGAAAGTACCCCAGTTAAGGTCTGATACAGAACAGTGCTTACCAAAATCCTTTCAGCCAGGATTTTAAACACAGAAAAATAGCTCATAATTGTTAAGTGCAGCAACCTTTTAACACAACTGAAAGGAACAAATCTGCCCTCCTATTTTGTCTTGTGTAATTTCAGAGTTACAGAGATAAGAAAAAGCCATAAGAAAAGCAAAATAGAAGTTTTCAGAATAGTTCCCATAGTTCCCTTTCTCCTGCAAAAAGCCTGTGTGGTTCAAGTCCCTCCAGATTATTTCAGAGTTGTAGATCTGTGGCATTTTTTTACAGATTTACTGACTTGTCTTAGCTGTCTGTTCCATTAGCTGTGACATAATTTATCCCGGGAAGATTTTCACCTCACAAGGATTTTCTTTTGAAAGATGTTCTCATAAATCTGCTTAGTAGCCAGGTAGCCAGAATGATTGTTGTTAGTGGTTACACTGATGATCAAAAGCAAAGCAGACAGGATTAACACTTACTGGCCGGTTTTAAGGTTGTCTTCTCTGTTTTCATGCAAAAATTTAGGGGTTTTTTTGTCAAAAAGTCAACAAAAGTAAAATAAGACACTGCCCAAGCATGGACAGCCCAAACAAGAGATTACACTCAAACTACGTCTTAGGCCAAGTAATTTATGCCATTTTCCTCTGAGATTATGCGAGTTATGGCAAATTCTAATAACTAAGGGGGAACAGGGAGGGAGGAGGGATAGTTTTTTCTGTTACATTATGGTCAGAAACCTCCACAAGGACAGATCACAAAGTTTGCACTTTATCTCACAGTGGAGCAAGGCAGCACAGAGTGATGAGTTGCTGCCCCATGGCTCATGTTGCACTGGAGAAGCATTTATGAATTAAAGTGCTGGAACTGCTTTCTGTTTGAAGTTGCAAATTTTCCACAGCCAGGTGGGAAGCAGGTATGTTCCAATCAGTTCCAGTAGAACAGCTGTCCAGCAGAACAGTAGGCAACCCTACAAACTAATATCCTAAGGCCTATTTTTCTTAGCATCATAAGAAGCGATGTTTTACATGCTGCACCTTTGAGGACTTGATCAAAGCATCCTTTTTTACTCCTGGGAGTCCATTGGCTCTGCAGACAGCAAGCCCTGGAATCAGGTGTTTAGTGGGAGTTACACAACCAAGGATAGTCAGGCCATATGACACTTTAAATCAAAACAGCTCATGTATCACATAAGGAACAGTCCCAGCCAACTGCTCACAATAAACTCCATGTTGCAAGAAGCAGAAGCTTAGTCAACAATTTCAAGACAAGAAACAAACCCAAGAAAACAAAAATGCAATGGTAACCTTTAACATGTCAAACAGTAAACATAAGATGTATTGATTAGTAATTGTTTATCTAGTCTTCCTAATGACTTCAACCCATTTTTGCTTTCTTCTACACATCCAGAGGAAACATAGCCAGTTTACTGTACATTCCTCATCCCAGCTTATGATAAGCTGCTTATTCTCTCTGACTTCAGCAGAAATGTTATGAATTTCACCAACTGTCTGATCCTTCTTTATTATTATTCAAGTCTTCTTTCGTACTTTATGTGGTGATATTTTTGCTTAACATTTGCTGTTAAGAGCAACCTACAGGAAGCATAGAAGTCTAAAGGTGAGTTTAAAAGTTCAAGCCTGAACTTATTCACACATCAAAAAAGTCTCCAAGAAAAAAAGAACATCTTTCCCTAGACCTTTCATTCTTGCTGACAGCAAGGGAACTACGAAGGACAAAGTGAAAAGAAACCAAATAGGATGGCTACTGTTGACTGAATGGAAACAGGCATCTTGATTTCAGTGGCAGCAACCTGACCTCTTTTCTGTTTCACTCCTTTCAGTGAAACATGTTGGAAAGTTGCTGAAAACAGGGATAGCTGAACCATCCATTCAAGTAGCATTACTCCAATGGTATTTCCCCTTCTCATGTTTCCAGTAAAATGCAATTTCTGGAGAAATGGCTCACTGTCCAGCAAACTTAGGAAGGACATTTTCTAAGGAAGAGTGCAGTATCCAAACAGAAAGCAAAATTACCACTAGCCACTCAAAATCCATCTGAATACATTAATTTTCTCAAATAGTCTAACCAAGAAAAACCAAATTTTCTGCAAGTTTATTTGCCAAAAAAAAAAAAAGAAATCACAATCCTACTTCCAAGTGCTTCCTACTGCTACATTAGTTTTACAGTACTTCTGTGATTTCCTCAATTCATGTAACTGCTCACCCCAAACACTGCTGGTGGGACTAAACAGCCATTGGAAAGTGCTTCAGTTCTAATGGAAGAGAACAACTGAGATAAGTGTACTTCTCTGTCTCTGGGTTTATATAAACTACATCCATGTAACAAACTGCTTGGTATGGTTGTTTGTTCAAGTAATTATACTTGGATAGACCCCAGCTTGCACCGAACAATTTCATTCATCCCATGAAAGTGCAATATACCCAACTACTATGTAAGGAAACAAAAAGGTAAAATCTATTAACCTACTCTTATTTTGCTCTAAAATGATGCTTATGGTGCCATGACAAACCAAACAATATCAGTGCCTGGGTGTAACCATCATCTCCCACAGAAACTAGTAACCTTCCTCTTAACTATACATTTTATAAATGTATTTTCATGTGCAAACTCCATTCAATCCAAAATGAAGAACACATTCAGAAGTAGTCCAGCCTTTACAGAGCAAGTCTTTCCAACCAGATTGATTACTGTACATACACTAATTAAAAAAAAAAACCATCCTATTTTTGAAAGCTGCACTGAAAAATCCTCTATGTAAATCCAAGCAATGTCTTTTGCTATCGGTATTACTTTAGACTGTTATTCTAAAAAAAAAAAAAAACCAAAAAAAAACAAAAAACAAACAAACAAACAAAAAAAAACCACAAAAAACCCCACAAACCAAAAAAAAAACACACACAAAAAAACTCCAAAAACAAACAAAAAAGAACATTTCAGTAGACAATTCAATTAACACCAATTGGACAAGTTTACTGTGGAAAGTACCAAGTTCCCAGTGCAGAGTAACACCCAGAATAATCCACTAAATTAATGACATCAGTAAATTCCACTACATTAGTGAGACAGCAAAAACATCGGCCAGAATTCAAAAACTTGAGGTTTTTCCAAAGTTGTCAAAAATGGCAAATAGTTCTATTATAGCTTTATGTAGGCTCTGATAACTAATTTATGTTCAAGCAAATCTCTGATACTATTAAGGTTTGGGGATTTTTTATCTCAAACACAAGCATTTCTCACTCATCTATTTCTCAAGAAGAGATTATTCTTTCTTGTAAAATCTGAACAACTGGCTTTTGCCTTTTCTTTTTCAATGGTAGTAAAGGATGCATTTGGATTGCAGAGTGCTTTAAAGATCCTGTCTGACATCACTGTCCTTGGAGGTATTGGCTATGGTTGGAGACATGGTCATCCTATAGAGAAACTCAGTGGTCTGATCCATTATGGCCAGTCTATACTTCCCAATACCAGCTGCATCCATGATTACTCCACCAGTGAATTCAGCCAATACAGCAGAACAGAATGTACCTCACAGATCTTGATTAAAAGGAGAGTTCACCTGCTATACAGCTTACTTTGGAAAACAGCAGGACCACAAGAACTGCAAGCCACATGGTGTCCCTGCGCATCTTTTTATGGGCAACACAGCCAGAAGCCTCAGCACAACTGATGTGTTCTGGAGAAAAAAAACACTTGTTTGGCAGAAGGAGCGATGCAGCCTCCAGAAATGCAATGGACTCTCTGGCAGATAGTATATGAAAGCATTCAAAACATAACCTCACATTTCAACTGGTAGAGGAATTTTAACAGAACCTACAGAATCATTGCTCCATTTAACCTTTAAAACAACAACTACAACCGGGTATTGACCTTGAGTCACACAGACCCACTTTGTAGTCCACGGATCCTTTAGCAAGAAACAAAATGGTAATACAGGAAACTAAAGGTAAAATGTAATCATTGACACACTACCAAGAGCAGAAAAGTAATTCTCAGAAAATTGTATACAATATAAAACTCTCATGTGGAGGCAGCAACTAACAGCAATGCAGACTGGATGTGCTCATGTTGGGAAGGAAAGGTTACTAGCAAGGGGGATAATAATCCAGAATGATGAGTTTCCCCACCTCTCCAAAGTTTCTGTGCCCTTGTTTGACAGCTTATGTCGAAATTAAAGTTCATAAGCAGCTTTAGCTCAGATTGCCATCCTCAAGTGACATGCTTTGCATAAAAATACTGTAATTACACTGTGAAAATGCCCCCAGAGTGCCCAAAGCCACATCCACTTTGCTAGTGTTTGCTTTTTTCTTCAGTAACTTTGCCATGAGGGGGCCCAATACAAATGTTGTTACCTGTATCACACAGTAGAGGTGCTCCAAGAAGGTTCTGACAGTACAGCCACAACAGCAAAACTTGGATAATGCAAGCCCAGTCCGGATTTCCCAGCTGGCAACTTCTACCTATTTCCTTGTATCCAACAAAGAACCATAGAAACAAAAGGTAAAAAAAAAAAAAAAAAAGACAACAATTTATGTTCTTTCCGCTTCTCCCCTGCCTTGTTACTCCAAAATGCAAAATCATAGTTCTCAAGTGTTAAAATGACCAAGAGCTCCTAATTTGAACTGTAGAGCACAGTAGCCACAAAACCTACCTGTGCGCTCTCCTTATTACAGTTCCCTACTTTTAAACGAATATACTAACAAATCTCAAGTAAGGGCCTTGCACTTCCCTACAGGGACCTTTGGCTGTGTCTTTCTTAATTTTAATTAGCTGCACAGACCCCTTTGTGCTCCCTCAGTATAGGCAGAGACAACATTAGCAATGAGAAAACAAGCCAGCAGCAAGAGGTATTGGCTCTCCTCTCCCTCTTTCTCTCTCCCTTCCTTCCCCTCAAAAGTCATCTAAAGTCATTGAAACATTTATCTGTCATTACAGTTCATTTATCAGTTCATTACATCAGCAACCCAAGAAAATAAATCTGCATTTTGTGCAATTTTGACCAGAAAGCTTTTAAGGAAAAAAGAAAAACAACCAACAGCCCATGAGTTTTTAAGGTGCTTGATTTTTCTCAACATGTCATTTTGTCCTTCTCCTCCAAACACTAATGCTCACCAAAGTCACTCATGTACATCAAGAGAGCTATAGGACAACACGATATCCTCAGCCCTAGTGGTTAATATTCTGAAGTGCCTTCTCATACCATAATGCATTTTTGAAGCTAATGACTGCATAGGTCATAAAATACAGAACCTACTCAACTCAGAGGTCAATAGCCGCCTTTGTAGCCACATTTTTGCCACATCGCACGGTACATATCCATTCTGTTCACCCTGCCATGAAGCGACAGCCACCTCTCTGAATCTGTCATTACCACAAAACGTGAAGATAGAGATGAGCCAAGCTGCTATAAAATGACCTTCAGTTTACTGTCACAGGTAAGGAGGGGAGTGTGCATAGGCACACGGGGAAGAGAGATTGTTTTATCCCCTATATCAAGGTTATATTAAGCCATCCTACATTGATTTGATTAACCAAAAAATTAACACTTTCAGACACAGTCTCATAAAATAATAGTATTGGAGCAATCAAACTCCACTAGGTTCAATTACTGACTTTTCAGAGATCGCCCTCTTGACATGAATTCCAGCTGCTTTCTCACCCAATCCGAGAAGGACTCTAGGGAACATTTTACCCTCCCTCTTGGGAGGAGCTCTTCTGCAAGCAACAACTTCCATCTTGAAAAACTAAGTAATTTGCTGCACCTTTCTCTTTGCTTTATGAGAAATTATTACTCAGCTCCAAGTACCCAGGAGGAACAGTTTGATTTCCCTTAAATTATCACTATTAAAAGGTTAGTAGTGGCACACAAGAGATTGGTACACATAAAATAGACTCGGTATCAGATGATTAGCCCACTGTTAGGGCCATATGAGGCCACTTATCCAGGTAGCTTGTCAGGGAGCTTACATTTTCTGTTTGAAGTAGCACAGAGGCAGCGCTGTGAGCAACAGCCAGGCCGGCATCTGGAGTAATTTCCCAGTGCCTGGCAGCCTAAAAACAAAGCTTCATCAAAGGGTTTCCTTTCACAGAGCACCACAAGAAATTCAGTGGGATTAGGAGAGACAGCAAACCTCTGGGAGGGATACTGCCATTGCATCTCTCACATACATTAAATACACAAGGCTGACATCTTCTGGCAAGCTGCAGTTTGACATCTTCGATGCTGCTGATGTGGTCTGGGACTGGAAGAAAGCGATGCCTGAGACAGAAGTGTACCAGCAAGCCAGCACAGAGACACTGATGGCTATTGAAACCCAACAAAGACCCAAAGGCAGCAGCTGCTGGAATAGGATGACTACAAAATTTATATCAGGTTAAATTTCAAGTGATCAACAGTACTAGAGAGGCTGACCTCCTTTTAAACATCTGGTTGTCCCCTCCTGCTAGCCACTGAGAATTTAAGAGACCTCTGAAATACCAAGTCTACAGATTGCATAAAGCAGAACTGGGGACTAGCTTACTGGGGGAAGACCGGCACAAACCCCAGTTTTATTCCTACAAAAGACCTACCAGATACTAAAGTTTTGCCTGCCATGCATATTGCAGCTTTGGGACCTCCAGGAAATGCATTCATTTGCTTATTAAACCATGAACAAGATCCATATAGAAGGATGAGCAGACAATCTCAGGACTTGGCAATCACAGAACAGCTGAGGTGTGAAGGAAGCTCTGGAGATCACACAGTACAAACCCCTGCTCAAACTAAAAGCAGACGATAGTGACATGCTTAAGAGCTGCCCACTTCCCTATAAATCAATGCAATATTCCAACCCCACCAAGACTGGTGAATAGTGCCTAGTTGGTATATATACATTTCTTTATTTAAAATACTTAATTATATTTTTCTGTGCAGTTTAGACTTTTCAAATTTCAATTGATAATTTGATACTTGAAGTTACACATGTATTACTGAAGTTCAGCTGCCAACAGCATCAATGCAAAGGGCTATAATAGTTTCAGTCTGGTTTTGACCCTCACAGAGAAATGAAATGATTTGACTAAAATGGAGTTCACAATAAAAAAAGGTCTCCAAATAAAATGTGATAGAAGAGTAATCTCAGCCAAAAGGCTGTTCACCTTAAACAGCTGTGTTTGAAAAGCTAATCTGAATCAAAACCTCCACTCACAATAGCAGATCTTCTATGGAGGCATAGTGCTGCCACTAGGATTTGGAAGATCTTGGAATAGCGGAAAGAGACAGATGACAGACATATGTAGGATCTAGTTTTACTCAGGTTTGCCATAGCAGTGCATGTAATTCCTTCTCAATAACTACATGACCTAAAAAGCAGGTCCAGCAGGGGAAAAATCCTCCCTCTAGGTCAAGGCATAAGTCACCTATGTAAAGCAATGTGCCATTACTCCCTCAATATTTGCTTTTATCACAAGTATTCCATTCTCTTTTTTACAATGATATCGAAATAAACAGCAAATCATCTCATAACTGAGAAGCAAGTTAAAGCTTTTGCCTTTTGTGCTCTACAATCGCCACAGAGGCATCAGCCTGGGTTTTACAGTAGTCAAGCAGCATGAAAAGCTATCCCAAACTCTTTGGTGAGTGTCTAATTGAGTATGGCAGCATAACCTCCCAAGGCCAACTTCAGAAAGTGATAAAAAAGGAATCTTTCTGAAAACTGTGTTATTTAACTATAGCCTTAACGAATGCTAGTTGTCAGCCCACTAGCTTTTTCCATAGTGAAACTCCATTTACATTCAAAACATTGTTGTCCCATTGCAGAGCTAGAAACACAGCAGAATAAACATCTTGCATCAGCTCAAGGCTTATTGTTCAGTCAAATGAAAAAGGAGTAGATTGCCATCAACACTTAGAGTGGAATTTGGAACCACTAACAGCAGGCAAGTATGCAGAACATGACAAAGAATTAGAAATCTGTACAAAATAAAAACCCCCACAACATATTAACAACTTCTCCTTTACATACAAAATTCAAACAGCAAACCAAACCCAGTTCACAACAGACACACAAGAACATGAAACAGTCCATAAAAGCAAATTCCTGTCTTTCAAGAACATCAGCAGCACAATAAGGGCCAGCTGAAAGGTAAAAGTGCTTGACTGTACCTTGATCTTTCAGCACTGGTCTTGCCAGTAGCATATTTAAACCAGATGTATTAGAGTAAAAGATTATAACAGAAGCTGCATACAAGGCACAAGCAGATGCTTCTGCAATATAGAAAAAAAAGTTTCCAAAAACAGAAAAAGGAATTTTTCACACTCTCCAGATAAGTTCCTGCGAGTGCCAACTGACCCATTGTCCCCATTTACAAGCACTTGGAAACTGAACGATTTTCCACAGACATCATTGTATTCCCCATGTCCATTACTGCTGTTTCAAACCTGAGTTGTCACTACCCTTAAGAGCTTACATTATTTTTAATATCCTCTGGAAAATCTCCTATAACCAGGAGCACAAGGGAGTATTGTGCTTATAGAATGATTCTTATCATAATTCTAAACCATTCCTTTCCTTGACTTCCAAATTGCCCTTTGATTTAACTTCTCTTGCTGTTCTAAATTATCACTGTCCAATCATTTAAAGATCTCTAGCCACACATCAATTAAGTAAGGAATAACTTTTGATTCCTTAAAACAAAAGCAACCATCACTCTCTAAGTATAGTTTGCTGGTTTTGGGGTGGGTTCCCCCCCCCCCCCCCAATTTTAACTACTAAGGAACCCTAGAAGACTTTATTATTGTGTACCAACCACCTCAAGGAGTTCATGTAGAAGTCACAGTGGATGCTGCCAGTTTTTTAGGCACTTAGAAAACTGGAAGTGACTACTGATCAGGCAAAAGCCATGTCTTCCAGGACTCTAAACAGGACTACAAGAACCAGGCTACAGAGAAGGAAATTTCATCTTGTCACAATAGCATTTTTTCCCAAGCAGCATAAGCATTTAATAGCAGCAGTTCTGAAAACAGAGTAATACAAGACTGCATGAAAAAGATTTTTCAGGATATTGGTAATTGGATGCAAAGCATTAGATCATGAATGATTCAAACACAATCCAGCACAGTACTGACCTTTAGTGGTTACAATTAGAAAGCCTAAGAAAACAAGCTGATGATCTCATTCCAGTCTTTAGTAAGAAGGTATCAATTTCACAAAAGCACAGACACATTTGGAATTAGTTGTCACTCCTGTTGTCAATCACCATGGAGTTCACTGATTATGTGAGGCTTCTGTCTACTCAGACACTGTCTAGACTATTTAAAAGGCACATTTTTCTACTTTAAAACAACTACAAAATATAAGCTATCCTCAGCCACAGACAGCAAGGCCAGATAGTTCACTATTTCTCCTAAAGTTAAGCAGAGGCAGAGTCTCTTGACCCAGTGACCACACTGATTTGACTCCTAGTTCTCCTGAGTGACTCCTAAGTAGTGTTGTGGGGGTAGTTTTTGGTTTGCTTGTTTAGGGAGGCCAAGGGAAACTGAAGAAAGTAATTTGGCAAACATAGCACCCACTCCTGTTCCCAGATACAAAGATTCAGAGAGAGAAAAATGAGAAAACAACATCAGAACTCAAATCCCTTTTATCCCCCCAAATACATGCCATCAGTAGAGCACTAAGTCATTGTTTTGGAATACAAGGAATTTCTATCCATCTCATTTTTACTTTCAGTCAAAACCAAACAGCAACTACAAAAACCCTTTCTGTTGCAGGGGTTAGATATGGCAGGAGCAATTTTGGACTTTGCTTTTCAATTCTCTGGCATTTACTGTGGTTTGATTTCTTACTGGACCTAGGGTGGAGATTGAATGTCCCCAAGGAAGAGAGAAATCAGGAGTTTGGAAACAAAAATACAAATCAGTACTCTAAAGAGAACATAGGCTGTCCAGAGGATGTAATATCCCTATAGAACTGAACACTTTCTGTATTATGGACAATTGGGGCAACAGAAATACGCACAGGATCTGACTCAGAGCACATAGACATGGAAGAACAGCACAGAAAGGACACCTCATGGGAAAATTTAGCTCTGCTACTGGGGTGAGAGTCTGCAGTTGTAATGACTAAGAGGCAGGGAGGGTGCAAAAAAAAAAAAAAAAATCACTGTGTTGCTCTGCTGAGAGTCCATTGAGTACAACTTGGATACCAATACCAACTCCAGTAAACGGTGACTCCCACTCCCACTGTAAGCAAAGCCTGTTAGAAAGCATAGTCATTGTTTACACACAACTTCAGTGACTGAACACTACCCCTTCTAAATAATTATTAGCTTTCAAGCTCAAACACTTCTCCCCTCAGTTTCCCATACCACTCATGAGCTGGGTTTAGGACAGATAGCAAACGAGCACCTTTCCATCCCCTCAAAATGCAGCCATTTCAACACAGACGCTGCAGGAAAACTTGTTCTGAGAGTTTTAATAAAGCACCAGGTCCATCAGTAACCAAGAGACCTTGCTCTCCAGATAAACTGCACTCTGACCAAATGCACCCTTCATTATCATACCTAAAGAGAAATGCCAAACACTTCGTGTGGCTTTGTACACATTACCAAAATATAAAAGATCCACTGCAAAGATAATTTACGTGCATTTATCGTCTAATGTTATCCTTCATATAATCCGGACAAACATCACCATTTTAGAAGGCCTATCTCACAGAAATTGACCCCAAATGCAAAGCTTACAGAGCTCACCATCAGCAAAAATATTGTTTTATAAAGCTTTTGGGTTATATTTTAAGACTCCAAATCACCAATGACAAAAGAAATTCTCAGTTACCATAAACAATCAAGCAGTCTGTCTGTCAGTCAGAATTATAATTGATTTTTGTGAATACATATATATATAAAAGCAGTAAGAAACAATATTTGTGTAATTAGTCATAAGGATCTTTTGATCTTGACTGTGGCTCAGTCAAGAGCAGCTGAACACTTAGTAATGCTCTGCTCCTTCAGCTCTGACCTATCCTCATTTGTCCTTAAACCAGACACATCTCCAAAGAAAGTCTGACAAATTATATGTTTAGGTTAACTCATTAGTACCATCTGTATAAGTAGCTTGTGTGTCTGCTTTTAATGATCAGAAGAAAATACCATTCTACTTCAAAGATTCATCACATAATTACCTGAATTTCTGGATTCCATCTATAAACTAATTATTTGTTTAGTGCTCTAAGCAATTAGTTCTTATTGCTGGAAATTCTATTCTACATGGGGGAAATTAGTTGCTTTGTACTAACTTCTTTGCCCCTTTGATGGGAGACTTCTCTTTATATGTTACTTTTTCTAAAAGTACAAGGAGTTTGCTTGTTTGGAGAAGTTTTGTTACTTTTGTGTACTTAACAGCAATTTTAAAATGTTCCCATCTAGAGAGGTATCATATAATGAAATAGGATTTTAAAGGTTAAAGAACATCTGAATGACTAATTTCTGATACTACTCCACTTTTTTGATTTTTAAACAAACAAACAAAAAAAACCAAAACAAAAAAACCCACACAAGATGCAGTATTTTCCCTTTTCCCATCACTCATGATGTCCAGTAGCCCCCTAAACAACATTCCTCTGTCCATTCAAAAGGCCCTTACAGGCCACAAGAGCATCTTCCACTGCTCCTAACTCCAGGATGTCTTTGAGTGTTCCAAATACTCCCAATATTTTTACAGAACTTTTGGTCCCTTTCAAGTTCCAAGCTCTATATTGGTATTTAATGTTAATTTCCCTTCCTTTATTAGGGAGACTTTTCCAATTCACACATTCCTATATGCACGTCTTCAACCTCTATTAAAAGCAGTGGAATTCAGTAAGTTTAAAATAAGCAGACACCAAACCACAAAACATTTTGTGTCACACATCTCCAGAAAGTTTCAGTGTTTCATTATTTTCTTTCACAAAAATGACAGAAGGTAGGACTGGGACTCTCTGGAACTGTAAAAGAACAAACAAGTCTCTAATTCCTTCACACCTACAGACTGTGCCAACACAAATCATAGCTCAGATCCTCACTTATGTCAGTAAATACAGGATAACACAAATCAAACACTTTTAAAAGACATTTGTCTTTTTGTGCAAGTTTGTGTGTATGTGTAAGGTGAGTCAGAGATTTTGTGTTCCTAGTACACAACTACAGACTTCTTTTAAAATTTAACAGACAACACAAAACACAGAAAAAGTTAAGACAGGGACATTTAAATACCCTTTCACCCTGAATTTAACATGGATTTACAAGCAAGAGTATTACAGGTCTGTAAACTAGCAAGGATGGTCCATATTTACTACCCTTGGGGAAAAAAATACACACACAAGGCTAAATAGTACTCCAGGAAATTACTGATTGTTCAATAGGTCCAGTTGGGAGCACCACTGAACTCAGCCAAGTCTGAAAGGAATCGCCACAGACTGAGTGAATTTGTGAAGCAAACCCAAGTCTATTGGATCAACATTCAACTTCAGCTGCTTCAGATGGACACTCACAGATGTTCTTGTTAGTACTGAGGGAGGTGACTGGAATACAGAAACTTGTCTGGCATCCAAATTAAACTCTCAGTTAAAGTATGAGTTAAAACCCTTTGCTAGGAGTCAAAAGAAAGTATCACCGAGCTCAAAAGACTTCTCAGGCACATCATGTTTCTTTCCACACTTCCCTTGCAAACAGCTGCACTCTTTAAGGTCCGTTTCTGTATTCATGTCTAATTTACACCCACATCCACTCACTTGACCTTTCTTGTAAGAACAGACAGGTGAATACAGCATGACAAAGTTGCTGTAGAAGCTGTGGGATTGTGTACATTTATATACATGTTTTCCAGCAAGATGTGCAATAATTCTTTTTACTAGCAGGAACCTAACACCCAGATCACCTGTATAATATGTATACACATTACACAATTTCTATTTATGCATGCACACATAAAACCAGCCTGGAGAATAATAAAGAGGAGGATAGGGCAGAGTCAAGAAGCACAGAATCTTAGTTTCATTTTTGAGAAAGTGATAGGGAATGTAGGAGTACAAAATTACACTAAATGGAAGAGAGATCACAAAGTGATTTGATGAGACTGAGGAATCAAGGAGAGCTACAAGAACGAGCTATCCTGCACCAGAGCAAGTTTATTGCCGTATACCAGGTTGTTACAGGTTTCCCAGTTTATGAATTCACAGTTGTAAAGTTCAATAGCATTGTTGCACGCTACACAAAATGGAGCTCGGTTTTCCCCCTCATGTTATCCCTGCTCCCTGATTGGACAGATTTGCCACAGCAGAGCCTTTCCTTTTATGGTTATCTCCACCCCAAAATTCCTTTCATGGTTATGATCCATCCCTGTTCTTTCCTTTTCTGTGAGAGGAGTTGCATGCTCCTCCCAACTTCAGCCCCCTTTCTAGAAGGTTCCATGCCACCCTTATATAAGCCAGAGCCATCTCAATAAAGTAGCCATTCCACCATAGTTATTTCACCATACCTGTTCCATCAGAGCCCTGTCTGGAGTGTGTCTTTCCTTCTTACCCTCGAAGGGTCTCATCAAGGGAATGCCTGGACCACATAGCTCCTTGCCAAAACATTATCCCAAACTTCCCACAGTTGCTCTCTAAAGCACTTGTTTGTAAAGCAGTGAAGCACATTTATGGGCTGTGCATTACCTGCTCCGGCTTAGTTTTTGTCTCCTTGAAGTTGTAGAGCAACACAATTGAAAACTCATTAACACAGTAACAGCTGCAAGACTGATGGACCTACAACCAGCCCTTGCCATTCTGGAGACCTGTAAATTGTGAACTGCCTGCTACATTTCAGTTTTATCTTCTCTGCACTTACACTACATAACATAGCTGAGTTGTCCTCAGTTATCAGTGTCATCTTTGCCCTTCTTCCAAAACATAATGGGAACATTATTCCTGCCCCACCTGAACCTGCTTAAAACAATGTTGCTTCTCAGCAAATTTCTTAAAATTGCTTGCAGGTTGATCTCCACTTATCCTGTCTTTGCTCTAAATAAACAAAATCCATAGGATTGCATCTTTCTAATAGCGCAAGTTTCTAATAGCGCAAGGTTTATAGAGTTTTCAATTCTTAAGAGCAGCAATTGACTACTGCAGCATCTTCCACCTTGGCCATCTCCCTCCCTTGGCTCTTAGCAAGGCCCCTCGGCAGTTATAACCTGTTCCTACACCCACCAGAGAAGGCCACAGTTCAGTTCAGCAACAGCTGGCCCAAGCCAGAAATTAGAAATAAAAAGCTAAGTTTGAGTCCAAGTGTCCGGGAACCAGATCTTCTTGCTGGTGACTTACTGTACTCCACAACATCCACCCACCACCACCACACCACAGACCTTCATCAGCTGTTTTCAGATGCACTGTCTCACATTTAACTACTGCCCATCAGGAGGATTTAAAGGAATTCAGGCACACTTTCTCCAGCAATCCCTTGATCATGAGTAAACTGGATTATCAAAGCTACAAAGATGGCATAAATGACCTCAGTCAGTGCTGTGCCCTGAAGGCTCCTGGAGGAAGAGAGCAGTTCAGCAGCAAGGTCATCTTACCTCTTGCACATTATTTGGAAACATCTGTTTACGTCAAAAGGGAGATGACCCTTAGTTAGCTACACCAAAATTCTACACTTCACCTCATTTCTTATTTTCAATGTTTTTCTAATGGTTCTTTTGGTGGCCCATGCCCAGCAAAATGCTCATCTTCTAGAAATACAAGACTAATATTTCAAATTACACCCACACTGTCATAACAAATTGCTTTAGATTCAGTATGGCAAATGAAATTCTGATGAATTTGAAATAAAATCACTGTCTGCAGAAAGTGTACTAAGGAAACACTGGTACTAGGAGAGGTTAAACTCCCCCAAAATAAAGTATGCCACTATCCAGACAAATGTAATATACCTTGATTCCACTCAAGTCTTCCCTAAGATGTTACTAGGCATATTTCAAGCACTACAGCATGAGATGTTACTTAAATGTGAACATTCCTGTGCATTACTAATTGCTTAAGCTGTGACTGAGTTTCAATCACAATTGAATCTGACAGTTTTCAGCCCTTCATTTTCTCACTAATATTTCCATAGAGAAATTTAATTTATGCTGGAATCTACTACATCTATCCCAAAGGCAAACAGAAAGTAAGTTCCAACCAGCTTGGAACTGCAGTAAAGAAAAACACTGGAAATAGTTTAAGCAATCGCATATTACCTTCAGGACTTCTATACAAGCATTCCCACTTGGATCATTCAGGGAAGTATATTAATTCTAGACCTCTGGAAAAAGGTACCAATTAAAATGCCTGCCACTGCAGTCACCCGGTTTCTCGTGTTTTGTGGCTGTTTCCTTAACTGCAGCATAAGGAAGAGTTGGCATCCTTAATCTACAAGCTGCAGGCAAACTTTGAAGATGTTATTTGCCACTGGCAATATTGGCTGTTCAATTTGCCCTCTTCATATCTGCTTCCTTCTTCAACACCTTTCCCCATGCAGGAAAAAGGATTACCTAAGTACTCTTCAGAGAAGAGACACCAAATCACAAACACTTCAGAGAAGGAAGTCTGAACAACTTAAACTGTTCTTTGCAAGTTTTGTAAAAGCTATTTGATGCAATTCTCTATATTGATCACTATGTTTTTCATAGGCCACAGGAAACTGCTGCATTTATGCCTCCATATCTGAAGCCCAGCAGAGGGGTTCTGCTCTCTGCCAATGTCTTTGGGAACAACAGACTCTGAAGCACTATTTTTAGGAAAAAAAGCAACCACATGCACAGCATATTCTGTTTTGCCTTTGCATTTTATAATCAAGACTTGCATTCTTCTGTCTAATGATAAATTCAAAGTGTGTATATATATTCATATAAGAAGGATATGGAACTAAAGAGTGCCAGCTTCAGCCCCCAAAGTCACTGAAAGTTTATTTGATCTCACAAAAAAATTAAGAACCCAATGAGATATCACCATTTCCTTCTCTCCAGGATGCAGATCCCTTTACACAGATTTGGCACATACAGTTACACTAAGAGGACAAGGTGGAGCAATTCTGTCAGTGGAACAAATTAAAAAAACCTACAACTAAGAAGCTTTATTCCAAAACCAATTCTCTGGTTCACAAAAGATCTGTCTACTACCTTGCTTTGCCAACACCATCTGGACAACACCCCTGCTCAGGTCTCTTCACTTTCCCCCAGCAGTACAACAGCACATTGAGCTTGAGCTAAAAAAAAAAAAAACAAAACAAAAAAAAAAACAACACAACACCCCTAATCTCTTTGCTATCAATTCTGTAACATGTACTGCCCTCAATAAATAAATTAATAAAAACCGACTAGCCACAAGCAGTTTCAAGATAGTTATGTGAAGCTCTCTTTTAGGAAAAAAAAAACTCAGCAAGACTTCAAATCAAGATCAAGCTCTTGCACTAGCACACTGCATTTCTTTGTTAACAACATTCCCACTATTTTTGAAAGTTTGGGGAAGTCTTCCTTCAGAGCAGAACATGTTGATGGCCAAATAATCAATAGTGTTGTGCTCCAGCACACATCAGAGCTAACACTAAACCAGTGACCTTTAAAGTCCCCAGAAACCAGCAGCTTGCAGTTGTCTTCTGTAATAGACAATACTCTAAAGAACCTCAGTTCCCAATTCCTGGAGCTGCCCAGAGAACCAATCCCATGCTCCGTGGGATCTACACATGGGTACAAAAGGACTAAGAGGCATTGATCAAATCCTTATGCACTTGCTTAACTATAACAAAATCTTCCAAGGGTACTTTACATTGTGCCATTTCTGTGCTGACTCAAAAATCAGGGAAAACTGGAATTCACAAGTATTTCAACAACTAACCTTTTTTCTGGAGTGGTACCAACCATATAAATCATAGAATATAGAATATTTTCATAAATTTAAACAAAAAACCCCAGCCACTAAAAAAGGGACATTAATACTTGGATAAAGCATTTACCAGCTCAATGAATAAAATGGTCAAGGTTTCTCTCAAAGGAAGAAAAACAACTGTAGGTGGGAGCTGGTAGCCACAGTGCCCTGTGTCACATTTTATGTCCTGAAGAATAAATAATGGGGATGTTATGTCAAGTATTTATCAAAAGAAAGCCTGCAGTGGCCTGTGAGGATCAAGGGTCACATATATCGAATGTCAACTGGTCAGTAACTTGACTTTTAAAAGCTGAACTCAGAGACATTGGGCAAAAGGAGAACTTGAGAATTGTAGGTACAGCATCTCATTTCTAACATGTGAAACTTATTTTGATGGCTGTAACTAGCAGTACACGTTCCTTAGTGCATGGATTTGTTACTCTTAGGTTTGTTATGCTGGGTGATTTCAAGAAACTCTGCAAAAGAACTTCTACTTTGCAAAGACAATCAATGAGCAAAACTTAATTAGAGGCCAAAGTGAAAGGGGAGAAACTGAAAAAACACTGGCTAATAAGAGTTCAGTTCATGCACTCATGTATGCAGGCACAGCCAAGTCAACAGAAGCTGAATGAACAATCTGAAAGTAGAATTGAGCAAAACTTAAAAAATATTTATCACTTAACTTAAAAGACAGATTTTATATGCATATTATTCTGAACATATTAGATGAAGGAAAATAATTGAATGTTAAAGTGGGAGAAGAGTTCATAGCATTGACTCAAGATTATTTTTAACTCTTCTTAAAACTATGGAAAAAAACCTCTTCAATTAAAACAATTGTTTTCTTTAAGACTCCTAAATTGCTCTAAACATTAACCTTTCTAAAACTGTACAATGACAAACCTGATTTTAAAAAAACTTGGGACAGAAAACCCAGAGATATATATGAGCACAATTCTACTGATCTTCACAGAGATTCCCGTTTCAAAATTGGATTCATATTTAACTATACATACACATCTATTTGAAGATCCAACTTAAATCTTTAGTACAAGTTCTACTTTTCAATGTTTTCTTAATGAGGAACTTAATAAAGCCATTTATTTTATTCTACCAGTTAGAAAGTCATTTGGTTGCTATGCATTTCCTATGCAGCTTGGACATGCATATGTATGCCTAGACATAGACATCTGTATATTCCGCTTACACTATGAATATTTAAATATACATCTACAGTTACATATGTATCAACACAACTAAAACCCCACAGCCATGTTATATCTTTGCCACTGTATTTTAATGGAGTCAAACAATGTTCAGCCCATTCTGAAGTTTACTGCTATTTAAGAGAAACAGGCTGTACAATGGTTGAAATTTTCCTCCATGAGAAAGATCAAGTTTCCCAGATGTCCTTTCTTGAATGCACTGTTTGTCTTTTGTAATAACAGTATCCCTGTGCAGAAGGAAAGGTAAGCCAGATCAGGGCCTATCCATAGGGTTCAAAATAACACACCATACATGGATACCTGAGCAACTGTGGCAAATGGCTATCCCTTACCAACCAGTATTAAAAGGACACTGCTGGATGGAACTACCAGAGAGGCTCAAGCAGCACTGTTACAGGCACATGTCACACTTGGTTTGCTACAGGAAGTAACAAAAACAGTATTGTTGATTCACCAATATAAGTAGAAAAGACTAAGTGCTCTCTCTAAAGTATTCTCAAATGATACCATGAGCCTCCTGAAATCTTAGAGACAATCAAGTCCCATGAAATACACTGTTGATGAACCTTACAGATCAGATAAGATAGAATTTTACATCAACCTCAGTTTTCCATCTTCATATATTCCCTTTGTTGTGACAGGTAATTATACAGAGCAGGGCAGCCATGTGAATTTCTGTCTTGCAAAACAAAGATGAGTTCAATTAACATAACTGGTACAACAAAACATTCTCTAAACTTCCACTCAAGAGAAAATAGTAACTTTCCCTCACAAAGAGAGTAGCTTGAGGGCATTGAGAGGAATTCTTGGACTTAGAGGACAGGACCGGGGGGAAATTGCTTGTTTGTTTTTAAATGTTGCAGACCTGGAACACCAGCTATCAAGAACTGACAGAAGTGTCATCTGTCTCATCTGAACAGCTCTCATCCCTTTTTGGGCTTCTCTTGAGACAGACAATAGTACTTGTTACTGCTAAAGGGAAAAGTACTGCCTGGTATCTCTCAAAACACAGTCTCAAATGGAAGAAAAAAACTTTAGTACTTCAAGTAATAACACTTTTTTCTGCCTTTAATAATGCTTAATATATTTTTACCTTTCCAATGCTGTGGAGGTTTGAGTTGGCTCCCTGCCAAACCCAGCCATTGGCCTCACAGATTCCACCCTCCCAAGAGAGAGGGGGAAAAAAAAGGTACCAAAAGAAAATTGTAGTAAATATATATACATATTCACATATATTATGGTTATATACAATTAAACACTATGTATATAGAGAACAGGAATCCCAAACAACCCCAGAAGGGAAAAGGGAGAAAAGGGGAAGGGAGAAAAGGACAAAAAAGGGTAAAAATAAAACCAAACAGATATTCAAACTCAAAAACTCAGGGAATAGCTCATTAAAGTAACGAACACAAACTCTCACCAACTTCCCTCAAGACAACAGCAGAAAATTCCACCTCCACGCAGCTTTCGCACACCAGCTCTCAGATTGGCCTCAGCTCACGTAGATAAGAGCCAAGCCAACACACTGAGACCTGCTGTCCTCCAAGCACCCGAAAGGAAGAGAGCCAGGAACCTCCCCTGCTTGTCTTGTATACACCTGATTATGTAAAGGAATGGTGTGGAATACTTCCTTAGTTATAACCCTGTTACCAGGGAAAGCCCAGACCAAAACCAAGAAAACTAAACCACCACAAATCCTTACAAATAAAGCTTAGGAATTAAACACATTAGTGCTAGATGGTCAAGTATTTCTCTCTTCTAACTCAAGCAAAAAAAAATAAAATAAAAAATTGGTATGTATATTTACTGCAATAAATCTCGGTTTTCAGTGTGAGAAGCCACATTCTCAACAAACAAATGACAGAAGAGTCAACATTTCTGAAGAGTTAACAGAGTAAGCTGTCAAACTACCTTCTCTCCTCTGAGGAATGCACTATCCCACCAGTGTATATCTAGTTCTCACATTCAGAGGACAAGATCCAGGATTGGATCTGCTAGGCCCAACAAGCTCTATGGCACACGTTTGTGGCAGACACATCACTTATGTCTGTCACATAATGTAGACAGAACACATTGTCTCGTTCTTACTTCCTCAGAATCCCTGGGCTGAGCAAGAATTGGGCAGCCTCACAGACTTCCTATGGGTCATTCCCAGTGGTTGAAGTGGGACCAAAGGCACCACACACCGAGTCAGGGTCCAAACAAGGGCACGTGCACCAGAGCAGAGTGCCACCAGTGTTCGCTGCACGTGGATGAAGGAGAAGCTGCAGTGCACATCCCCACCACGGGACAGCCACACTCGAGCAGTGTGGGGTGTCACTGGTGGGCAAGGTCTGAACTGCAGATGTGCTGCAATGAGAGCATGGCGGGTGCAGGAACCTTTGCCAAGTTGCCACCATTGCTCTTCATTTTCTCTTCATTAGTCACAAACCCTTACTTGCAGGAACAAAGACTTACCTAATTGAAACTATTCTTTTACCCCAACAAAGAGAAATAATTAATAAAAGCTTGGGACTGATACAGTTTCAAGCTATTTTTTCCTATCAGGTGTGTGCTGACAGCAAGAGACAAGGTTACAATAGGACTTTCAGTAGCAAAAGAACACTCTCAACATCTGACTGGCTTAATAAAGCTAAAGCATTAAAACAAATGTCAAAATGTAGAGAAATCACATATTTAGTAATTTGACAACAAGTATCCAGGTGCAGATTTCTTTTTGCATGTGACTAAATTTAATGCACCCTTACCACATACAAAAAGCCTTGTGAAATGAGAAGTGCTAACATTTTCCAACAACTCAGATGACATCACAGAACAGGATTCTTTTTGTTACTTGTGAAAAGAACATGCTCTTGGTGCAATTGATTTCACACATAAAAGGCAGCAGTTTGAAAGGCCAACGCTGCTATTTTGGGCCAGTTAGTAGAGACCCATTTCTAAAGCTGATAGCAGCTCTGACAATTAATTACAACTAAAGATCAAGCATGTCAAATCCTTGTGAAATCCCTAGACATGAATCAGAATGACTCCCGAGGGCCTCCATAGAGTTCAGAGGAACTATTCCCTCTTTTTTCAGACCATCTTTCAGTGTGTCTGAGCTGCAAAGATTATCGGCATGAATATTTTATGGAATAAGATAAAGGTAAACAGAGCCAAGTGATATACAGTCTCCTGAGTTTATGTACAACAGACTTGCCACTGGTAAATAACTGCTCAGTTAGGTATATATTACAGCCAGGTGAACAGTGGGGAAAGATATTCACAAACAAGACTAAAATATATTGCAGTGGAAATTGCAATTATACCCATCCACATCTGCAAAACTCATTTTCCACAACCATGCTAAGCATTTCATAAAGGTGTCTCATGAATTTGTGCAGCAGCAGTACAGGCACACCAATACATTAAGGATAAAAAAAATTAATAATAATCAGAAAACAATTTTGCCAAAACACTAAGT
The DNA here is from genome assembly GCA_035583185.1 of Anabacerthia variegaticeps. Lineage (NCBI taxonomy): Eukaryota > Metazoa > Chordata > Aves > Passeriformes > Furnariidae > Anabacerthia > Anabacerthia variegaticeps. The sequence goes on along the minus strand of JAWWEW010000002.1, from coordinate 108,553 downwards.
GTACTAGGTTGGCACAATAATGACTTGAAGTTTTCCACACTATCACAAAGTACTGATTCCTCTGGAAAAATAAAGTGCTTTCTGATGCACTTCAGAGGCTTCTTGGAAAGAGACCGTGCAAACAACACTTGGTCATTTTGAATCGGCCATCCCCAGGTGTCCAAAGACTGGAGAGAAGGTCTGCAATGTGTTTGGACACCAATTAAATGCAGCAATCAATGCAGTAAAAAAGACATTACAAGAGCTTTTAAGAAGACAAACTGTGACAGTATCAACTTATTTTCTTCCATCCCTCCTCCCCTGAGTCAGGCACTTATCAAAAAAAAAAAAAACACCTTAGGAAACTTGTGCTCACTTCAATGAAGGCTTACTGACTTTTTGACACTATGATAATTCAAGTTAGCATAAAAAATACAAGACAAAATAGAAAATCTAGGTTCTGAAAGGAGACATTAACCAAGTCAAGTCAAACCTTCAAAAATAAAATTTTCAAGAAATGAGTCACCCACCCTCAAAACAAATGCAACAGGAGGAGCAATTTATTCCCTTCTGGTTTTGCCTTCTCCTCTCTCTTCCCTATTTATTTTAAATGCAAGCCCTGCTTTCTTAGCTGCTAAGATACTGGCATTTTCTAGCCAGCCAGTGGAACAAATAACTCCAGTTTACAAGCCTTTAGCAGCAAGATACATTCTCTTTTCTCTGCTCTACCCAACAGCACACCTTCTGAAGAGATGCCACATTCACAGCCACAAACTAAGACCCATCTGTACTGCATTTTATAACTTTGTGACTCCAGTGTACCAATGGGAGGAGCTACCCCACTCATGGCAAGTTAATAGGCATATTTCCACTCATTAGGGAAGAGGCATAGGATGGTTTGCTCGTCTCTAGCTTCTCAAAAGTTGTAGGTAAAGTCAGGAGAGAAAAAGCTGGGCCAGTGATGTTTTTAGGTCAGCACGTGGCTGTATCAGGGCCCAATTCCAGCCTGAAAACAGAACTTTTTAAGCCATGGTAGCATATTAAAGCATTAGTTTATTCCTAGAACAACATTATTATATTATTTGGGGACAGCAACTTGTTAGGTTTCTAATGGTTTACACTAAGGATGCTTTTGGAGAATAACTGCAGTACACTTGACTCTAAAACATGGAGGGAACAGGTATAACTGCCGAGCCACATGAGCCTCCAAAACATCTGGTGTACAGGAGGGAAGAAACCACATCCAAAGTGTGCACATACAAATGCCCCATTCCTCTTTCCCAAATCAGCAGCTCTGGCTCACTCCCATCCTCCAAAGGGCAGATGGTCCACAGAAGACAAGTCATTGAGACGGGCTTAAAGTGTCCACAAAATACAAGTCAGTGTTTACATGGAAGAGACTGGTAGTTATAGGAGCTTTTTCCAACACAGAACAGCAATCCTTCATGCCTTGCTGATTCAGGACCTCACAGTCCCATGTAAAATCTGAAGTGGTGAGATCTTATTTTCCTTTCCCCATCCTAGAGCCCCTCACTGTTTAATCAGAGCTCTGATACAAGAATCTGTGCGAAAAAGAGAAGCTAATTCTGGAACAATCTTTTATTGGCAACTTTATATACTACAAAGCCAGCCCTGAAACAGGAAACACCTTGTAAGCCAGAAAGTTAGTTTTATTTCCTCAGGTGTCATTTCAATGGCTACACAAATGTTTCTAGCAGAAATTATGAAGGGATAAGTTTTGGCAACTACTCCAAGCGTTCATCAGCTTTGCAAGCAAACCCATAGCCTATTGGAAGATACTCTAACAGAGATTCAACAGTGGAAATAAACAACTTGTCTTCACATCCCTGATAGTATTTACAACAGAGAGCACAGTCTACATTAAAGTTTGTAACACTCCTAATGACAGAGAAGAAGGTAGATTGAAGGAGGAAACAGTTCTGAGTAATAAAGGTAACAAAAAAGGATATATACTGAAGACTGATCACTTGGCACACAATGAAAAATATAACAAGCAGTTTAAACTACTTTAAAATTGCTTCATTTAACAGATTGCCACATAAAACTGTGGCCACCATGCCAAGTAAACAAACACATCACACCTGGTAAGCACTGTGCTTGGGAGATAGCAATTACAGACGGATTAAAGGATAAGCAGCTAAATAGTTTACATCCAAGTACCACACTATGCTATTTAATTTTAAACATTCTGTTAAAAAAATACCTGATGCAAAATATAAATACTTCAGATGAAGGAACTTAAAAAAAAAAAAAAAATCAAAAACTCAACCACTTATTTCTCTGACCATACACAAGTTTCTCAAATTAGGACTTCCTCTCTCTTCCTAATGCTGCACCTTTTTCCACACTGAAATCAAAATCCAAAGCCCAGACAAGGGATGAAATTAAAATTAAAACAGAAGACAGTGAAAACTGCATCTTACATTTATGCAATTTGAAGGTACATAACTGTTAAGCAGCAGATGATGTTTCAGCCTAGGACTCAAAAAAATCCAGGTGTATTTTACTGCCAATTAAAAGGCAAGTCAGAAAAATCAGCAGCAAGAAGAGTGAAAATTCTGTTGCATTTTGGGAGCTCCCATAGAGTTAAAACTGCTTTAATTGCTCTGCTTCCCCACCCTGATGCAGGATTGATATCGTCAGTGTCCCCTTTAGAGAGAGTTGTATCTTTAGATGATCAATTTCTATGCAATCCTATTTTTTATAGAGAAATTTCCTTACTGCAGGCTCAGTTTAAAAAAAAAAAAAAAAGGGGAAAAAAATCATCTTTTAAGAATGTTGAAAGTTAAGAGACCCACTTTAGATCAATTCTTTACATAGAAATATCAGGAGAGAAATATGCTGAGTTCATAAGTAGTTTTTGCATCTTGGTTTTGCCCTGAACAGAGTGGTTGGGTCTTTTCCCCAAGATAGCACAAACAAACAGTAAGCATGATCAACAGCTTAAAGTCCTCCATAAACTGAAGACCAATGTTTTAATTGAAAGTAACCCGGATGACTAAAGCACTTGTAAATACAAAAACTTGGAGCTGCCTTTGTTGCTGTTTGCTATTCTTCATCAAAACACCATCTATCCTCATTCTAAAGAGCCACAAAGTGCCTGATACTCAAGGAGCAGCTATTGATCCATGGAGACGATCAAGGTTACTGTAATCAAATTTCAGTGTCCCCCAGTAAATTTTTCAGTTTATCTTGTCATTCCTAATTGATAGCCCTTTGTCTCCGAGATATACTTTCTCCTCTTGTTCAAATACACTACAGGAACGTGCAAAGCCTGTGAAAGTTCAAGGAGAGGTTGGACTGTTTCCTAGAAGCACGATCCACTGAGATGTACTATATTGGCATGGACTGCCTCAGAAAGTCCCTGAGCTACAGGAATTGGATACTGTTACAGTACTTGAGAATTATCACACTTTTTTGGTGTTACACTTTTCCTTAAGTATCTGGTGGGATTCAGTGCCAAGGACAGAGTACTGTCTGAGGTGCAGCCTGGACCTGACACAGTAGGACACTGATGTTTAATAGTGTCACATTAAAGCATACTGATCAGTCCATGTCTGCACTAATTCCTGTCTGCAGGAATAAATATGAGTCCGCAGGATTTGTTTCTTCAGAGAGAAGCTCATGCACTGCCAAGGGGGCCCAAAACTAACATGTCCAATACAATGCAACACAGTGCCAGCTTCCCATCAGATAAAAGCCAATCTACTGCAGTCTGTCCAAGAGAGAGCACACAAAACACCAAATTCCCAGCACTTGCAGGACATGGCATTTCATTTCTCCAGCACATAGAATATTTTTAAGAAGTAAAACACCTAAAGGAAGGAGATGCTCACCATCTCATCCATCTCCCTGTTGTTGAGCACATCTGGACTCTTAACCCAAGATCCACCACCCATTCTCCTTTAAAGTTTGGTATGTTTTAGTACAATACACATTAAAATGTGCTCTGTGAGATAAAAAATTAATTTGCTTATTCTTGATCAACAATCAGTTGTAGATATTACCTTTATTTTCCACATCAGGAAATTCTTGAAAGAGTTTTTAGTCAAGAATACATACTCAGCCACATTTCATAAATGACTCCCCCTGCTCCTTTAATAGGAGACAAATGTGGGGTTCAGAGAACTTGTGGCATTTGTAGGTGTAGGAGGACTTTAATTTGAAGGGAGACTTTTTTCAAGAAGAGGTAGGTTGTAGTTCTGTATAAATTCATTTACAAGAAAACATTTCTTTTTATGGTTTTAGAGTAAGAAAATCCCTTTATGCAAGGAAAAAAACCAATTGTATCGCTTATATCTGGTTTGGTAAAGAAATACAGGCAATACCAAAGGCTTCCTCCAACTTGGGATAAACATGCACAATGCAGAACCCTAGCACATGTTTATTTACAGGAACAAAACCCATAAATAATCCCCAACCAACAGTATAACTGGGGATATAAAACCATAATATTTACTGAGTATCCTGGCCATAAACCTGCCCAAGAAAGACAGCAAGAAAAACTTCATACCTATATAGCAACCTAAACCCAAAACATTAAAAATATACCACATGGACTTACTAGCACAACAATCAAGACAAAAAAAATAATCTCTGCCATGAATCTTCAGCAGCTCACACATTTTGTTCTGCCCTTGTTTTATAACCACTTTTTTCTAAAGAATCATTTCCAGACCCTTACTTCAAACCCACTGTATTCTATAGATCAGCTGCAATAATTTGCTCCATAAACCAACAAAAGCCATATCAAATTTTACTCAGCCACAGACCCAAAAAGCTCAGGTATCATTTCCTTACCCTTTTTTATGCAGCTCTTCTCCCACAAAGCATAGAGACAGCACAGCCAAAGCACCTCTGAAACTTTCTGCTGTTGGAAGGCTCTTGTTCCAACTGCAGCTGTTTCCACTTTAGAACCAAAACAACTTGATTGATTATTGGCTGTGCCTCATTTGTTTCAACATGAGGTTTCCCTTCAGAGCAACACTTCCTCCAAATTTTAGCCCTGTGGGGGCCAAAATTAGATTATATACAAATAGAGAAGGAATATGCATATTATTTCTATATTTAGAAAGAATTTATAATTTGTATAATAAAATTATAAGTTTTAGCCCTGTAGGGCCCAAAACTAAATGGAGAATGAGTAGAAAGGCAGGGCAAGCATGGTCTGACCAAGAAATAAAAACAACTTGTGGCCAACCAGGAGTTTGAAAAAGTTTCCCTCAAACAAAGATCTGACAAGCAAAATAGAAGTTTCCAAAAAATCTGACAGAAATGCTTTGTACAGTTATATGTGCTCCATTAAATTAAATGACAAACAGGTTTTAAAAACTTTTTTCTTTTCTTATCTTTACAAACACTAATTGTGGACAGAGAAAACAACACCATAAAGAAACAGAAAAAGTATGTAGGAGAATCCTTTTGGGGATCCCAAAGATAGCAGAACAATCACTAAATGGCCCCAAGAATCAGCTGCCAAAAACACCTGGGAAAGCACTGAAGGTGTTGCTCTTGGAAGCCAGAGCCCAGGGTGTCCCTCCCAGACATAAATGGGACAGCTACAGTGAGTTTAGAGGAATATCTAAAGATTACAGATCCATAAGGGAGGTGATTCTGCTTTAAGATTTAGTTCTTAATGGATTGCTGAAAAGTAATATGCATGTATTTGCACATTTCATATGTAATACTTGCTTGAATAAACCCTCCAAAAAAGCTTTTAATTAAAGGTTGTCATCTCATATAACTAAGAACTTGTCATTAAAAAAAAAAAAAAAAGAAAACCACAAGCTATTTTTCTTTCAAATGTAAAATAGGCCCTATTGTTTTAAAGAGAAACAGACTCCTCTCCAAGTACACACTGTGGGGTTTTTTATGGTAAACTGAAGGAGTACAAAACAATAAATGACAAAGTGAAAGACATGTACATGTATTTTAGCTGTAGTATGCAAGCATCAGTCTGTTACAATCAGCTGAGACTTTCAACTTTGTGTTTTGACAATTCTGTTGACCTTTGCTAAATCTGTAACTCATGTGAAACTCTTATTTTATATTACACAAAACAGTTCTTGTGAATCAGTATTCAACAAATCTTTACAAGTCCTTACTCCTCTACAAGTTCACTCTCAGTAAAGGTAAATGGAATATACAATAGACAATACAGGTTCCTTGAAAGGGATGGAAAGGCAATTTGTCCTTCCTCCTCAAAGGACTGATGGTCATGACCTGGAAAATATCACAGATTCACAGATCAGGACAATTTACAACAGCTCCTACTTTTTTGCCAAGGAACAGGGAGTCCCAATGAACTAGTTAGACAGTTCAAAGAAGGTCTCACCTGCCCAGAAAGGCTTCTGGAACAACAGCTGAAAATGCTGGGAGGAAGGAGGCCACTCGACATCAGCCACTGCAGCTTTTCAGGTGCCTTTGCCATGACTCATTCAGTGTGGCCACGGTCCACAGTCTTTTTCCATAGAGATTCTCTTAAGATACAAAACCAGACATGACGATGAAGGGTCTCTACCGTATTTAGAATAAATTGGGGAACTTCACTGTGTTAATGGTTCATGTGTTCCCTTCGCTTGAAACAGCTCCCACCATACCTTGACAGAGAATTTGCTTGAACCACTGAAGGTGATCAAACTACATAAATCTTCAAATACTGTCCTTTCTAGTGTATTTTCTCATCATCCTACACTGAGATCTTCCTATACTGCAGTACCAGCTGTCTGGTCTGAGCAACACTGCTATTCCCTCTTCCCTGTTCTTAAATCACAGAGCTCATTCTCATCTCTCTCCATGCTTCATGCTCTGCTCCAAAACACATTCAAATCAAATATTTCCTTCTTTCCCTCAATTGTCTTTAATTATGCCACTTTTTTCTTTGAAGTTAAGCAAAAGAGTCCTATTTATTTTAATCGTGCTTTAGACCAGCCTTTCCCTTCAAGTGTCCCACCTCACTGCATCTTCAAACACATTTTTTCCATAGGGACAGGGGTGCATCCACATTAAAGACTAATAGAAAAGCAATTACTGTGGAATTATTCATTGAAGGAATAGGATAGCATTTTTTAGTATCACTGAACTTCGATACACTAATCAAAATAACAAAAAATACAGAAGTGTTTTGGATGTAAAATAGAGACATTTTCATTAAACAAATAGGAATAACTTCCTCAAATATTGGGTAACTGTCAGATACACTTTGAAATACAAAAATGTTTCCAGTGCTCCAAAATGAAGCTGAGTGAATTTCAACAAGTGAAGTGAGAGTAAACATTATTTGCTCCTTTTAAGAATGCAAAGCATTATAGTTCTATTCTCACCTTGGTGTTTAAAAATAAGGCCACTGAAAGGAGAATTCCTACTGCCCCAGCTGTCAGTGCCTGGTTTTATGTGACTTGCCTGCTGGGGAATTACTCTTTTCACACTGCAAGTCTGAAATTACTATTCACTTTGACAGACTTGCTCCTGATTGCACCCTGATGATGTGTCCTCAGTCCAGCTCATGGCATTGGGAAGATAAATGTGTAAAGTGAGAATAGGGGCAAAACACTAATAAATGTTGCTTAGCTCAAAGAGATGCAATCACACCCTTTCAGTACTACCTGATGTATTTTGACAACATTACGAGGCAATTAATGTCTATACGTATTGACTGATGGAGGTGAATTATGATAAGTTCCAGGAGGCAGCTGTCTGAATCAGGAGATGCTGATGAATTACCCAACAGTAATTCATTATTAAGACATTTAGGTCTAGCCGTGTGCCACAAAGTCAGAGGGAAGCAGTAGACAAAAAAAAAAAAAAAAAAAGTATAAATATTATTCAGACTAAACAGCTTGCAGCTCCAGCCATAGAGGAACAGATACACAAAGAACACCTCCTCAGATTTGCTTCTAAGAACCAAGTGAGTTGAGCACGTCCACGCCATGTGATGGATGGATCAGCATATGCACCAGGAACCCCTACACTGGAATGTTCAGTATTTCCCAGATCTACCTGCCTCCTCCACAGAACAGTCACCACACACCCTTGGGGACAAACAGGAGCCAGACTGCACAGCCTCAGGATGTATCCCAAACTGAAACAAATGGACATGGAAATATATAAAGCCTGAATTAACTTTTGGAAATAAAGATCCACATGTTAATACTGATGTTAAATGACTAAATATAATTTAAAGCAGACACCTGCCTGGGTATCATATACAAACCTCTTTCCAGGAGTGTACAAAGACGTGTCTATTTCACAGCACCTTTCTCTCCTTTTTCTCTATCTGGATCATACAAATGACATCTTTCATTGCTACCACCAAATTGTTGCCCCTTTTGTGGATTGTTCCCTAAAAAGTTGAAGTATTAGAACAATGGGCTACTTCACAGCAGCCAATTTGAATTTTGACCTAACTATTTTACAAAGGGAATCTATCATAGTGACAGTCCTCAGGAAATCACCATCTTTTAAATTTCACTGACACTTCTCACTAACAAAGCAGCACCTCTATTTTAGCAGTGATTCTAAGATACAAAATTTCCACAGAACCTTTTTTTTCCCCTTGGTGTCAAGGAGTTTTCATCAAAGTCCTTCTGTGTTAAAAATTAACTGGCTGACTGTGTCTAACAGACACAATGTATTAGTTAGGGAGTACATGAACAGTAATATTTCAGAAATATTAAGAGTCTCCTCCTCAAATCTTTGATGGCAGTTTCAGGTTACTCTGAACCTCTTTCCAGCTTTGACTTCTGAACTTTTCCTTTAATCTACTTTTTAATTCAGTTCACGTATGTTACTGCAATCTTGTTTTTTACTCTTTTTGTAATCTGATGTCCAAACACAAGAACAACCACAGCAGTGAATACCTGAACATTCCCATAAAATAACCTTCCTCTGGGAAAACCTTTAATCAGAATCTTATTATTAGAGCAAGTTTTTCCAAACAAAGTTTCCACTGCAGAGTCAAAGTGCCCTCTGCCCAGAATACTTTTCCTTAAAATGACTGGCAGATGGATGGATGATCCCTGGGCTCTGTAAAGGTCTAATTCAATTCACTTCTGAATAACAAAGAGTTCCTACATTTAACAGGAATGTAGCCACAGAAGATGAGAGAACTTCTCTCTAGCAATGATATCCTACCCTGTAATAGATTCCTTAGGCAATTGAAGTAAATTTTAAAGTGTTTAGCTCATGACACTCAGACGATGCTGACAAAGGATAAAAACACTGTCACAGCATCTTTGGCTTGACTGTTTCTACACTATTGTGCTTTTTAAATAATTTCTGAACAAGATCACTAGAAATGGGCATCAATTTCTAAATCAGCTGTGAAAATACAATGTCATGCAACATACAGTTTGCTTGACTTATCTCCCTGAGTAAAGGAAGTCAGTGCTTAAGCAGGCGTGTACAGGATAACTGTAATTGTTCTGTTCCCGAAAGCTGCCTCCTTTCCATCTCTCATTTCACACATACATCAGAGGTCAGGATTCAACAGTTTTGCTTTCAGTCAGTTCTTTAGCCCTCTAACTTCTCATCTCAGTAGATTCAAGTAACTGCATTTAGAGTTATTGGAGGATTGCTAAACAAAGCCATAAGTAAATCACTTTTATTATCTTCCAAGCTACCAGGCAAACCACGTAGGTTATTCTGTCTGCTTGACCAGTATATGACAGACAAACATTTACCTCAGGAAATGCTGCCTAAAAAAAAAGACTATTTTCTCTAGTCTTCTGGGCATAGTGGGCATTACATAAAAGGTACTAGAGCAAAACTTTAAAAACCAGAGCAAGACTAAAACATCACGCTTGTCCCAGAATTTTTTTCTCACTCTGCTAAAAAGTCAGAACTTGGAGAAAGCCCAGAATTATTTAGATGCTAGACATGCATTTTCCAAAACACTACACTGAGCAAATGGATGGAGTCTACAGAATCCAGACCAGAGCAGCTGCCAACATCAGAGTAAGGTTTGTAAAAATACTTTTCATTATAACTCTCCACACAAAACTCTGAGGCCTAAAATTTTCCAAGTTGTACCTGTGTTCCTAGGCAGAAGTTGAAAATAATTCCCTTCTCTCTTTTAAATGAGAAACCCAAAGAAATCCATATGTACCAGGAAAAAATGTTTGGTGGAACACTGCTCCCACAGCATTGAAGGGACACACATTGACAGATATTGCCTGTAGCGTTATGGTAATGTTTGTCCATTCCTACCACAGCAATGGCTGGGGCTGACAGTCCTTGGCAACTTTCTAAAGAAAATAATCCCCTGAGATTGATAACATTGTTTGAAACCCAATATTCAGCAACCATGTTACAACATGTAACTTGACAACAGGACATTAGACAGGTACTCACACATGCCAGACTGAATTAGGGGAGGTCCAGCTGACCCAGCATGGAGAAGCCTCTCAAAATCTCACTGTCTCAGATTTGGAACCACATTTATGAGGTAGCCCTTATCCACTTGGCATCCTTAGCTGTCCCATTCCTTCCATAGAAGGCTGGCTTGCATAAAGCCTAGCACTTGAACTGCTCTCTCCAGAGCTTTTTGTTTTCTTATTAGCTGGCTTGGCACCAGTTTGAATGTCACTGAACCTATCCTACAACTTATCTTTAGGATATTTAATTAGACAAAATTTGTGCCATATTAACATGCCTAGTTTTGAGGGGGTTTAACTTTTTGTCTTATTTAAAAATATAAAGTGAATAAAGAATTGGGCCTATATTTGTTTACTGCATATTAGGCAAAGTTTCTGCATTCTGTGAATGCTTCCCCCCCTTCAACAGGTTCTTCCATGAAGCCTTACATGACTGCAGATGGCCAAGACCAAAGCTCTGCTTCCCACCTAAAATACAGCTCCATCAGGAGCACTCTGCCTTCCAACTCTCTGCAGAGGCACCACATCAGTGCTGGCTCATAAAGTAAGTGCCACCTCCTCAGTCACTGCCACCTTTGCCACTCATGTCCCCCGCTGATCTTGTATGCAAGTCAAGGCAGGCCTGACATTCCTTAATTTACAAGCTAAGGAAAAGCTGCAATGCCAAGTGGTGTCCACAGAATCAGTAAGGAATTACAGCAAGTTACATGCCTATTCTCTTGAACCCTTAGCACTACAACACTTGAAGTTAGTCCCAAATTATGTAATTCTTCTCCGTCCATTTCAAGAGACACTAGAAATTAGTCACTGTAGCTTCTAAATAAAACAGCATACAACTTATATCCACAGAAAAGGTCTATAATACAGAATTATTTATGTTTAAAAAGCAAATGACAGTGCAGTTCTACAAGGCTCTTATCTCCTCACAATGTCAATTTTCTGGAAAAACACTTTGCACTGTATGCCATCAGTTAAAAAAAAAAAACAAAAACCCAAAAAAACAACCAACCAAACAAACAAACAAAAAAAAAGGGTACCTAAAAGCCAATGCTTTTAGATAGATAGATGTATCTAAGACTTCTCATTGTGTTTAACCATAACCTTTTCATTTATTCCATGAATGCTTATCAGTGCCCACACAAAACTAATTTGCAGGCCTTCTTTTGTTATTTTCAACAATCTAAAGGGGTACTTCTTCTGGTAACCATCAAATGTAAACTGCAGGAATTTTGCAATGAAATCCACAAATTATTACAATAGAGGTAATCTCAGTTTTCATGAACTGTACTCTGCTTTGCATTCAAAAATTCAGCACTTTACAGCTATTCATGGCAACAGCAGCTACATGACATGGTTGGTAAAACCTTATGGGAAACAACTACTGCAGAATTTCATCAGACTCTTCCATGAAACTTTCAAGATATCGTCCCATACAGTAAAAATACTTTTAATTGAGTGCACAAAGAAAGTAATCAACAGTCTCACTTCACACATTGAATTTCTAGATCATTTGCTTGCATATATGGAACAGCTATGAAAACATACCCTAAGAAAATAGACCAGATTTCTAATCAGTGCAAATGTGGAAGAAATTCATGATCATGTGCAAAGTTTTCCTCACAGCTACAGTCATTCATGTGTTCCTCTGCCAGTTTGAGGTTAATTACTGGTTTAATGTACCAACTGACTGATTTCTTGTAAATGCCTTTTTTCCTCGTGGTGCCCAGAAATCTTCTTGTCAGTTAAATAACTTGCTCATTTGTATGGGATTCCCTCCAGGATTTTAATTGCCTAAAGGGACTATCGCCCATTAATAGAGCCTGCTATTTTGTGACAACCCTGTTCTATGCTCCATCCATTTCCTAGTCTATGATACAGCCAATAAAGTTACATTTCAGAAGCCTCCATTACTTATGTAATTCATCATCGCTTTTTTAATTCATCAATGTAAACAGCTACTGTTTGAGTAAACATCTGCATATGGTTGAGTGTACAGAGAAGTCCAAAGTACTTCTTAACTATTATTTAAGTATCAACATGCACAATAGTTTAATACCAATGTTTCTTGAAAGTAAAATGTTACATATTAGTAAGTGGCATCTTCCAAAATTTCTTTGTTGCACTCTGGAGTCAACTGGAGAAAAATCTCTTATTTGCCTCACTATTTCCACCGCTACCATCACAGCTACAGCCATGGAACAGCAAAGCAGAAGTCATTGGTACAGAGAAGATGCCACCAACTTTGTAAAGAGCTTTTAAAATTCTTCCCCTCTGCCTCAGCTGCTTTACAATTGCAGTGGAATTGCCATGAAAACAGAGATATTCCACTCAAGTGTAAAATCCTAAACATAAAATGCATAATTGTTCAAGTAATAGCCAAGTAAAAAGTCATCCACAGCATGATTGAAATTGTTAAGCTGTTCTGTAGTATTTAAAGAATTAGCCATAATCATTACCTACAGAAGGTTATACATTGCTTGAATAATATAGTACAGGCCAGGCTCGACATTCACTAAAGGCAATGACAAAATTGCTTAGATAATTACTGAGCAATGATTATAAATCAAAGCTGCATCATGACTTCTAAAATAACAGAGAAACATGCATGACATTTGGGTGTTATAAATCTCCTGGCTAACCTCAAGGAAGGTCGATTATAGAGAATTTTTTTATCCATACTTGGCCATTGTATATTGTAAGGAAGGGCTGATTTTAAGCAGTGAATGCAGAGAATATCTGTTTGATAGCTCAGCTTTAAAAGAGGTATTATTCAAGAATATTCTTGCTATTTTTAATCTTTTTGGAGTCTTGTACTTTAGACAGGTCCACATGCCGTAGTTGTGAATCCCTTCATAGGTGACTTTTGCAGATAAGTAATCTAGACACCAAATATAATTAGAAAGATAGAATATATAGATATTATATACATACATATATATATATATATTCCTGCTACTCTCGGGCATTATTTCTATCAGATTTGAAGAGAATCTCAATAATTAAGCAAGAAACACTACTTCCATTTTCATAATGTTAAATCTTATTTGCACATATGAATACTCAACTTTTTTAATAGAATTATTCAATCTGCCTGTTGCATCTTGAATATACAACTGCTGGCCCTTTTCACATAGTCACTTAGATGAAGAGGGATTCTTTCCCTCAGCTGGATATCAGTCTCACAATCATTCATCTACAATAGACAGCCACTTAGAAAATTAAATAAAAAAATTGCTCCTTAAAAATGGAAATTCAGAATAACATACTGTCCTATATTCCAACAGTAAATGAAATAGATTAATGCTTTAAATAGTAATTAATTTAGAAAGTCAAGTAGCTTTAAAACAAGAACCCACAATCTTAAAAGCAATCTACACTAAAATGCAAAAAGCTTAATAGACTCACTGACTAATTCCATAATGCCATGCTATGATAATGATGTTATGACAATCTATACAATATTAACTGTAATTTGCAGTCAATACTCCTCCTTCAAATCCTTAATTTCATGTTGCATCATTCTTTTAACTAACCAGTTTTAACCTAATGCAAGACATGGGAAATTTCTCATTAGCTACACTTACCAAACTCCAGGCACCAGAGGAATGCTGACAAGGGTTTAACAAGATGATCTTAGGGCTAAGCAATTAGTGCAAGACAAAGCATACAATATACTGATCTTAAACAGGCAAATTCAGACGCCAAGAAGTGCTCCCTGCTTGTGCGACTGCATGCTGGGAATTGTTTTTCTCCAGAATTTAAATGAGAAATGGAGCCTGGTAGCAGACAAAATGGAAGAAATATAAAGTAAGTTTCCTTAATCAGTTGAAGTCAAAGAGGGGAAGGTGACTTCAGTCACTGAAAGAACTCAGCAGAATCTTCTTCATCTCTGCATCTAACAAACGGATGACTAAAGAACCACCTCCACAAGCAACACAAGGCTGTGCAGGTTTCCTGGAAGACTGTGGAAAGAGATGACTAATTCCAGGAAACGACTTTGAAATCCGTAAATAGACTTTATGATTTAGGTCTGTTTTGCAGCTGGTGATCTCTCACCTCAAAATCTGGGTATTCAGTCCATAGCATGATCCCTCTCCCTATCTTGCAGTTTGTGTGATGTTTCCACGCTCTTTCTTACTTCATTTAAACAATTGATTATGCAGCTTATTATGCAAAGATTATTTTGACTTTAAATTCTTTAGATGTTATGTGCACTTTTAGCTACAGACTCATATGAAGGGATGCATTTCAATTTCTGCCTCTTCCAAAAAGACTTAGGTATATTCGTAAATCATCTGGGAGACCACAGCTTTTTTCTTCCTATCTCTATTTTCATTTACTTGTGCAATTTCCTAATTTTCATTTTCATTTAGTTTGATACAGAAACATTATAACTTATATATTTTTCTGACCATGAACAATTTCAATTAAGTGGATTAAAAATAAGAAACCAATTTGCAACATAATTAAACAACATCTCCTAACCATAGAGAGAAGAGTACTATAAAATATAGAGTATCATCTTGATTGATAATTATGAGTGATAAACAGAATGTAAACACATTATTTTTTCAATGTAGTTCAATACACCTCATACTTCAAAGTACTCTTGTTTTCTGGTCTTGACACTATTTTTATGAACTGAAAAAAATATTACCTTTTTAAACCTTGCTTGATAAAAGAAGTAGAGCCTGTAGAAGCAGAATAAAATGGAGTAGGCAAGCACAGAAAAATCATAAAATATGCTAATACATACTAGTTGGCAAAGGAGAATTTTTGTACCACTTGGCTCCACATCTTTCTATCAGAGAATCAGGCCACATGGTAAAAAATTGCCACTGTCTGTTCACTGTCTCCCTGTACAGGCAGGTCTGAGAAAGCAATTCAGGTGTGGAGGCATCGGCATGTACTGATGTCTTGAATATCCCAGGGCACCTCAATTTTTCTCATAATATGTTCTCATAGGATCATGAGAACATTTACCTTTTAATAAGCTGCTATTTATAAACATTATGCTATTTCTGTTGACAGAAGAGGCTTCCAACCTATTTTGCACAAAGACTTGCTCACTTAATTTGACAAATAGAATACGAATGCAGTTGGAAGTGTGTACTATTCTTAAGTGCTTGGTGACCAAGCTCTCTTTTGGGAAGATATCTGTGTCTGTCAAAAATAGCTGAAGTTTATATTAATGCAACACATTATTATTTTCCAGCTCAAAAGTGTTATCTCTGACAGGACCAAAGCTGAAGTATTTGCATATCAGGAGTTTATCTGCAATACAAGTTTTGGTGTGGAACACACTCATGAGATAATACCTTTGGAAAAGTGCAAGTGGGTTTTTTTTCCGGGATATTTGAGTTCAAGGTGGTGTTTATTCACAGTCTGCTCAGGTGCCCTTCACAAGGATCAGTGGAAGTTTCTTTGCTGGATCAGCTTTTTACAGCTCATGGAAGTGAATACAGATTTTGCTCCTGACTTCTGTGAACATGATGGGAGAGCTGCTGCTCTGCCTCAGTCATGAAACCAGCACCATTTCACCACGGGGGCAGTACAAAGCAGAGGCAGAAAGAAGAGAACACAAAACAGGATCAGATGTGCTATGAAATCCATATCTGCACAAGTCCTAGCCCATTACAATCTTTTCAGCTAAGCTGTTTTATTTCTGTGTCACATCACAGACAGAGCTATTGCTGATGGAGTGCAAACCCCTACAGCTTCCCTTGTATTTGACTTCAGTGGTGTGACTAAATCATTTCAGAAAAATTTGAGACGGGGCAAGAAGAGCCACTACAGCCCAACTAATGCACAAACTACCAAAAACTTTTTAATTGTAAAATATTAGGTATTTGGCCCATGGTTCATAAACTACAGCCATGACTGGTGTCATTGGAGTAGTTTTATATATATATATACTTCAAATGTACAATCCAGGGTTATGCATTTCAAGTAATGTTTAACATTTCATATTGATTTCAATATTTAGTTAAAGAATATGATTGTGTTATTTACAAATGTTCAGTTCGAAAGTCATGGAGGATAGTTAAATAATTATCCAAAAAGATACTGGTCCACCATCATCACACCTATTCTATTTCTCCACTTTAATCAAGTCATCCATACTTTTAGAAATTCTGAACTACAGTAGTTAAGAGAGAGAATAGAGTGGATAGGACCTTTCTGTTTTGATCCAATGAGAACTGTAAGGTTTACTCTGAAGGCTATGAATTATTCTCACCGCCTCCAAATGGATTGCAGAATTATTCATATTGTGTAGGATATTTCTTAATTAAAATCAAAGGTAGGGAACATGCTTCAGCTTATAAAAATTTACAATATTGAATCCATTTTGTTTTCCAACATGATTAGTTTATCAACAACACAAGCCCAGACTGAAAGAAAACCACATCTTGATTAACTAAAATCTCATTACTCTATTGCAACGGGCAGCAAAGCCCTCCAGTTTCCACGAACTTCACTGAATACCATACCATAATCTTGCACAGGATAAAGATATTGAAGGAATTCTACAATGTTTGACTGTTCTGAGGTCTCAATCTTGCTTTTAAAAGCATCTCGAGAAAACTGTACTCTAACTGCTATTTGCCACATTGCCCCATGCTACACGAATCACAATGCAGCCTTTTCATTCCCCCGGATACATGAAATATTATCATTATTAGTTACAAAAATTAATTGTTGGACACTATCATGGTCTTCAGAAAGGTGAAAAAGTACTCTGTTGCCTTTTAACTGCAATAGTCTGAAGCACAAAAAGCAAACAGAAATCAAAGAGCAACATTAAAGGAGAGTAAACAGAATATAATAAATGAGTAATGAATTAAAAAGAGTATATTTACTATCATAAGAATGGTTCCTATGAATGACTCATGTTTACTAGACACTTAAAAAAAGAGATGTTAATAGAACTAAGCAAAATAATGTCCTAGATCCAAGCCTGCAACATGATACCCTTCAAATAGTTATACTTGGTGTTTTATTCCTGCCAATTATCTTTCACCCTAGTCCTCCTTCCACCTGTGACCATCATTCATTACACATGGTCTTCTTCTACTCCATTTTAAGTACCCATAAGAGAACACATTGCATTTGTCAGCAAATGGTCAAATTTAAAGTACTCAATGAAAATACAAAAGCTTTAAGAAAAAAGATAAAAATACATCCTTTCTTCTGGAACCAGAAAGAAAGGCATATTTGCCCTCCTCACTCCCATCTTGACAGTACTTCTGGTTTCATCATCAAAATCAAGTTGTTCCTTTGCCTCCTCCCTTGCTCTTTTCCCAAAAACATAGCAAATAAACCTGACATCATCCTGGCCAACTCTGCAATGAGAACTGCAGTGACAGAGGATGGCTACCAGAGCCTAAAAACGGATAGGTCAAAACCTTAATCCTATGCCACCCCTTCACAAGAACTGAGGCATTCTTTCAGGTGCAGAATGGTAACCTAAACTGCATCAAAACAAACATATTTCATCTCTCTCCTTCAGTGCAGAGTACACAATATTTTGGTCTGCACCCATCTGTTCAGTCACTCAAATATCAAGGCTTTCTAGCCTTTACTAGCATGTGTCATTAACATTGGGGTGTGGGATGTTAAAGACATGCTATATTTTACTGTTACCCAATTTTAAAGGCATATTCTCTTCCCATTTAAATCTATTTTGCACCTTCAGCTTGATTTGGACAAACAAGACAGAGTCATAAGGGAAAAAAATCAATTCAAAACTTCCAAAACTGAATGTGACCTCTGTAGATCACATCCTGTTTCCCCAGCTGCTTCATCAACATCTGTGCACATGAGCATGAAAGCCTAAGATGCACTGAAGGACACACCTACTGCCAATTTTGATTCTGCTATTGTAAAAATTCATTAAGAGGTTTGAGGAGGAAAAAAAAGAAAAAGAGAGCATGTCCATAAAAAAGAAAAAGAGAACAGTCTATAAAAGCACATTAATATTTCTAATGTGAGAAAAAAAAATTACATATGGGCTAATAGAAGCCTTCTTTTACTCCCTCTGGAACACCTTCCCATGACTTGACCATCTGTACCTTGATATATGAGTGCAAATACTTGAATAAGCAGTGCCAAGAGAGCTGCAGATTTGTAGTAGCTGACTACAACAGCACCATGTGGAGAACACCCCTCGGGCAACCTTCAGCCATGCACAAGCAGCCAAAGCCTACTATTTCTCCCTTCAGCTGTTCCAGGGTTACGCTGGCTTTACCAGCCAAAGAGAATTTTTCTAAGATATCTGTTTGACCTAAAACAATACATGAAAAAAACCAGAATAGTTTGAAGAGAACTTGGAATGATCTTTTGTCCATAAAAATGCTACTACTCAAAAGACACAAACTTGTTAAGCACTTTTCTTTCACCCTCAAGTGTTTTACTTGAATAAGCTACACATACTTAGAGAAAATAATTTGAAGATCACAGTTGTGTACAGAATATGTATAAAACATGTTGTTTTCTAGTACAAAATTTATAACTTCAGTTTTTTTCTAAATTCAAATTAATGTATTGGAAACTTACTTTGTAGGAAAACCATATGACATTCTCTTCTTAGAACTCAAACTTCCATGGGAAATGAACAAGTGTTTATGAATATTTTAAATTGCTCTAAACCAGAGACTATAATAATTCTTTTTGGTTTAGAGTCACAGCAAAATATTTTTACTTGGAAAACAATCTCTACTCAGACTTGAACTGAGTCTTTCACCAATGCAAGTGGTGAGAGATGGTTACTGTAAGTCCATGTTGAACCTTGGGCTGTATTATGCAAACCAGCAAACCACAGGCCATCAGGAGCATCTCCAGTCTGAGTAACTGCCCCCAAATAGTCCTCCCAGGATTTCTGACTCAGTCGGAATATAGTAAGGACCATAGCCAAGCAGGGCAGATTCTTGGGAACCATCTGTTTTTGAAGGAGGAGCAAAGAGGCCCTTTTACATTTTACACAGTAGTTCTGTTTTTACTGGGCCTGAGTTACCCTACATCGCACAGAATTTCTAACTTTGGGATTGAAATTAGAACTGCAAAATCCTGAAAAGCTGGGGTGCACTGTGTCCTTACCAGTAGAGAGAAAGATCAAAAGCTAGTACCCTTTGTGCCAAATTAAAGGTTTTGAGTACAAAGATCTAACAACAGAAGAGTTGAACTATGGTGAAACAGAAAAAAAAGAAAATAAAAAATGAAGTGCATTTGCAACCCAGGGGTTGGAAATTATTCATTAACATAAGAAGTCCCCAGCCCTTGATACTGTTTTGACTTTCTTCTCTTTTGATCTTAATGTGAAACAATTTATAACATCAAAATGGTGTTATATATCAGAACTTTTTTTAATTTTAATGCCAGCATTCATAATAATTACAAGTTGCTTTTCAAACAGTCTTTGAGAAGAAAAGCATATTAAAATTATCCTAATAAATCCACTAGAGGATTATTGTTGCACTGGAATATCAAAGAATTTAGGATGCATTGAAGATTTATTGTCATATGAAACATTGAAGTGTTAATGATATTAATCAGAAACTGGGTGTTCTTTCTTTGATTAGATACTATACATCAGCCTGACAGTCTTAATAATTTCTGGTTAGACTGATAAATGAAATCAATTTTGTTCCATTACTCAGTATGACTGCAAGTTAATATAGAAATAAAATTATTTTCTTATAAATTTTAAATTATAAGCTACAGAGGTGCAAACACAGCACAGCTGTTTCTTTGCTTTGCAGTGTGCACTGTGTTATGAAATGGATTAAGCAGTGTGTGCAACTTCCTATCCCCCAAACATGAGAAAATCATGGGAGTTATTCTTCTGAGCTGATGTTCCTCCTTCTAAGAAATTCTTCAGTTCAAAGTGTTCAAGGCATTTAACAAGAGTAGCATTCATGTGTTTACAGCCACTCATAGGGAGACCACATACAACTCACTGATTGAGCACGTGGGACTTGCAAGTCCATAATTATTTTGGAACTTTAAAACACATTCCTAAGTGTGCTTTTCAGCACAGCATAGGAAAAGACATCTATGTTGTTGCTCCATGCCCAGATGATGTAATAAAAAACAATAGAGGAAAACTCACCAAATCTTTGCCTCACATGGCTAACTTTTACACAACCCTAAAATCTGGACTGTTTACCAGCAGCTCCATCTCATATTTTTAAACAAAACTCAAACAGAGCAAGAACAATCACATGTTTTCAAAATTATGAGCCCTTGCTAATTCTTCATTTATCCTTATTAAAAAATACTAGCAATTCAAGCTTTATATTGTAAATGGTTGAGCAAAAAGAGAGCACAAATTTTCCTAAGAGCTATATGCAAATAAAACCCCTTAATCCATTCCAAATTACTTCATGCATACCAAACCTTGCAAAGCAGGCATGAAAACATTCACGCCTAGGCATGAAGTATTTGTGCTGAGAAATACAATCTTTCACTTGTGCATCAGGATAAGTTAATAAAAATATTTCAACAGCTTTCTCAGTACTTTTCAGTTTTCAAATATAAATTTAAATAATATCCATCAAGAATCCACATCTACATAGAACAGGCACAGAAATAATAAATGAAAAACTGGGTCTCTGAAGGAGACAATTTAATTCATAGTATGTGAGATAATGCAAACAAAACTAAAAGCAATAACTAAAAATAGGCAGTATTTTCTCTTTTCATCCAAAGCTGATTATAAACCCTCTAAGAAACCAGCATGATCTCCACAGGCTCCGTTGTCCAATGTAAGATATAGTGACATTCATTAGCTGGATTCCTAGATGGGTTTTGAACAGCTTGGGCAAGGCATGAAGGGCAAAGCCAAGCAAGCAGGGCAGGTGTTGCAGGGTCTGCTCAGCCATACACACAACATGTGCTCAAGGTGCAAGGCAAATACACGTCGTGTTGCAGGGCCATGTTTCCAATACATTTTGCTACAGAGGATGTCATGCCATGAGATTTGTAACAAAACAAAGGAAATCTAGAATCAGGGGGCTTCAGAGAATCCTCACGGATTTACAAGGTTCATTTCCCATAGCAGCATCTAGGCAAGTTAGTGAACTCAAGCATTTTCCTTTCAGTAATGGAATAGAACAACATGCTGACAGAACTGGCTGAAAATACTTAATTTCTCCCTCTTTCACAAGGGTATTTAATGTGACTTCTAAATGACCCTACTGAGAAAGGCATTCTTTCTCTACATAAATTATATATGACACAGGGAAGAAAAAATATATTTTTAGAAAGCAACATTCCCATAAACTATATTAGCTTTTTGCCATCAGCCCTTGAAATTCCTATTCAACAGAGGACTAATGTCATGGCAGAAGACATGCAATTCCATACTCAGAATTAAATCTCTAAGTAAACAAAGAAGGATCCAAAATTTCAGGTTCCTACGTTTTGAGAAGTTCAATTCCCTAAATCAAAAAGAGGCAAGTCCTTGTGACTGAGGTAAGAAACACGTGTGATCAGTTTTCCACCCCAAATACAGAAGTGCAGTCCCAGCACACTCACCAGCACAGATCCTGTGTGCTGCAAAGGCCCTGCCACAGCGGTACCACAGAGCATCACAGCCCCAGAGCCCACAGGAGATGCCTTTCCCTGCTCCTGGGACTGTAAACAACACACATTGCTCTGAACTGAATGACCAGGAGAACGTCCTTGAATGCACAGTCTACTGCTTCTCTACTATAAATGAATCAGTGTTTCAATTCTGTGCTGAAAAAGTGGTAAGTCTTGGCTATTCTATATTTTCAATATATAGAAAGGATCATGGGACTTAAAGCTTCAGCAGAAGGACACTGAGCTGATTTTGTTTGAGCATCAGGGGACTCTGTGCAAGGCGTGTGAGAGTGTAAGTTAATTTATAGGGATCCAAAGAGCGCTTAAGCTGCTCCTGCTTGTTCAGGACGTGGCGTGGGTCATTACAGGAACAGCCATAAGGTGTCACAATTGCCCCACATTACAAGTACGTGTCCCACAAAGGGGTGTTCCTTGTCCAGTCAAACTCTGCTGCCATTTACAGTGATCACAAGGGTCCAGCATTGCTGAAAAGTCATATGGTTGCCATATACAGGTATATGAACTTCTAAAATAAATTTTAGCCTTAAAAAAAGGTATTTTCACACCAGGAATGAGGGACTTAAAAGAAAGGATAATTTCTTGCCAGATTTGCATTACTGTAGCATCAACTCCCTCTCTGGAATAACCCAGTTGTAGCCTGGATTTTTTCAGAGGTTCTGTACTAGATAGTGTTGCCATTCCGAGGTTTGTGCTCTGGGAATTATGCTGTGCCCTTTATGTCTGATTTTTCTATCTCTACCCAACATAAGCTGTGGTGTTCTAAGGATTCTCTCTGTATATTCATTTGAATTTGAATTCTCTGGACTTGTGCTGTACATACAGAAGAATCCTAGAAAATTGTAATCTCTCTGCAGAATTGTGTATTAGAAATTCAATGTTGTTTGAGGATAATGTTCCCTAAACATGAAAAAAGAAATAAATGAGGAGTTATTTTGAATAGGAGTTTAAATTGCTAATCAGTCTTAAGACTGAAATGGCTGCTTTTGTTTAAGGTTCAAGTTTTACAGTCTATGCTTGTCAGCTCCTGGTACCATAGATTATTTTGAGACATCTGATTTTAAGTGTCATTTGTGATAGCAAAATCAAACTTTTTCAGGATTATGTTGATCCAGTGTCATTGGTGCTTGGCTTAGAAATTCTTTGTGGGACTGCCCTTTATAAGCTGATGGATATTAGAGATAGTAAGACTATTTGAGGTTGCAATGAAGGCATTTTAACAAGCACCATGGACTTTGGTGAAAAAAACGTTTGATAAAGGTTTTTTGAATTCTAAATAGCAAATGACTTCCTAACCTGCAAAGCTGAAACTCCTCAAGTCCTTTATCCCACATTACATGTGTTAAGAGCTGTCTAAGAAGAGCTCACAGAAGCGGGTGTCTGTGGGGAACAGAATTGTCTGCCAAGGCCAGCAGAGAGCCTCTCTGAGGGTTCTCATTGTTGAACTGCAGATAATTATAATGATATTCAATGATAAATATTGTGGAGGACAAAAATGAATGGTTTGGTAAATGGCAAAGATGCAGCAATTATACAGAATAACTGGACCATTTAGTGAGCTGAGCTAATACAAAACATTTTCTTACTGCCCTATGTAATTTTTACTTTCTTCTGGAAACAAGGCAACTGGTTATGAGAAGAGGCTTTCTTTGGTTACAAACTACTTTCTGGCCAGTACTTCAAGTTCAGTGTGAATCTTTGATGTGACACTTTGGCAAAGATGACTCAAGCAATGCTGAATGCACGAGTGGAGGGGACATTTGATACCAGTATTGGTGACATCCCAATTAAATAGTCAGAACACTGTAAAAGGATTTTGGAAAAAAAAAAAAATAGGAAGAGTATCAAGGGGAATGGGAACAGTCAAGAAATAGAGGAAATGTTTCCCTCTGGAGAGCACAACTCCAACAGCGACAAGACTGGAGTCTGTGGTTTTTGTTTTTCATTGTAGTGTAAAAAATGAAGGGAACAGTTCATTATTTTTACATTCAATGTATAAACATAAGTTGGAAAACCTGAGTACAACTGGAATTCTACTTTGGAAAGGTTGGAAATTGGAGCTACATTAGAGTCTGTAACTAACTTGCAGCTGGGGGAAAAAAATAGCTAAAATAGCTAAAATCTAGGAAAAAAACACCCTTTAGCATCAAAAGACATACCCAATTTAAGCATTACTTTGGACTCTAAGACTTAGCTAGAAGGCACAAGTTGAGTGTACAGAACAGGGCATCCCAGCAGACAGTAACTGGGAAAACAACTTGTTACAAGATTTAAAGGCCAGGGGAATACTGGGACAATCTTAACTTCAAGGCCTCATGGATTCACAAGAGCCCAATCTGAGAAACACAGAGTAAAAAGTAAAACCTAGGAAATACAAATCTCTTTGCAAAACCCTACAAATCAATCAGATAACTCTAGGGTGTTAAGGATGACACTTTGCAGTATAAATTAGCAGAACCACTGGTTAGTGAAAGTGGAGTTACTTCTCCAACACACTTCCCTTGAATTATCTTCAGCAACTGTGTGGCTGAGAAATGGCTGTAGACACAAAAATAATTCTACTACTTGTGTGCCAAGACATGTTCTTTCCCACAGTGTTTTGCTTAATAATCCAATTAGTATTGATATGACAGACTACCTTCCTAAAATGAATCCTAATTCACTGGAGAATAACTACTTCTTACAGCCATCTAGGTTTAGACTTGCCTAGATATGTGACAAGTCATCACAAAACTTTCCCATAGGGAAATTCAGTGAAGAAAACCAGTGCTCATTTAATGGCAAGAAGGTGCATCGAACATGTTAATAATACTTCAGCAAACTTAAATCCAGTGCACTTACAGACTTCTCATCTCTACTGTGGGTTGATGAACAGAACCAGATGATGGCAAACAATGACAAAAATAATACTAACAATACTTCATATATGTCTTACCTATTTGTTGCTTGAGTCTCTTTCAATGAGCCTAGTGCATGTCTCAGAGACAATGTGAAAATAAAGAACACTATTAATTGCAGTGCATCCTAGCCTGGAATGCCCTTGTGACAGAAGTCAAGATTGTCTACACCCAGAAACATCTTTTTAGAGGATTTCATTTCAGCTGAAAGAATACTTATTTCCACCTACCAGAACACTAAAAAAATAATTTGAGAAAAAATGTCACAGAAGTACTAGCAATGTCATTTATCAAGTGCATTGCACCATGAAAGCAAGTTATTTCTATAACAATATTTTTGACAGATACACTGCTACTACAGTAAATATAATATTGCCCTAATAAAGGAGAGAGTATTCTAATAATTATGGCTCATTCTAATTGTCCAATATTTTGATATAATGCAGAAATAAACAAGATACGTTTTTAAGACCTGATTCCAATTTCACTGTGGAGAAAAAGGCAATGTCCTTGACACGGAATAGGATTTAAGCACAGACCTGCAGTAAGAGATCGGACTGCCTCTCAGGCCTCTGATTCTGCCTTTTCCCTCACCCTTGTGTGTAAAGGAACAGCTTCAACCAGCTGCAAAACTCTGCTAAAAAGGTGTTATTCTAACACAATAAACAGATGCAAGCACAGACTAGAATTATTTCCCACAGAAGCCCAGCTCATTGGCATCTCAGCCTCTGTGATTTGCTTTTAAAAGCCCAACAGTGTGACACAGAAGGCATTGCCCTTTTTCCCTCAGAGAGGGCATCCAGTGGAGAGGCTTCTGTTCACACACAGCCCTTCCCTGCTGGCTCTGCAGCAGCTCCCCCTCACTGGGATTACAATCGCCATAGCCAGACACCCTGTGGCAGCAGCCCACCCCACAGAAAACCAAAATCCCCTCTGCAAGTGCCCGTGAGGCAGGAGGAAGGTGCAGAGAATGGCACATGCATTGGCCCCGAGAATGGCATCCCCTCACTGTTCTCCACAGGGACAAGGCTGGCCCCAGCTTTTGGTGAGCACAGGCCATTCCCAACACAACACTCTCCTTGAAATCTAGCCAAGCACAGCACCCCAGGGTGCAGAGGATGGGGTTCTGCCATGCTTGGTCCACTAACATGGCTTGTAGGGGACCTCCTGTCTCAGCCACCCTCGCACTGTGAGATATTGCAGAGCTGTTGGCAGCCCTCTGCTTACACCCCTTTCCCTCTACTTCCCAAAAGGGAAAAGATACTACCAGGGACCGTGAATCCATTTCAGAAGTCGTCTCTGACCCTCCTAGGAGAAGCAGTCAACATCTTAAGGGTAAACAGGTGGAAAAGCAGAGAGTTAGGAGTTTGAAACCCTCATTTGGTCACAGGGTATGAGTAACTCACCCACCACCACAGCCCTGTTTGCTAAAGGGGTTCCCAGGGCAGGAGATCCCATTTT
This sequence comes from Anabacerthia variegaticeps, assembly GCA_035583185.1. NCBI lineage: Eukaryota > Metazoa > Chordata > Aves > Passeriformes > Furnariidae > Anabacerthia > Anabacerthia variegaticeps. The sequence continues at coordinate 82,221 of JAWWEW010000002.1, read as the reverse complement.
GTGCCTGGAGAGTCTCCTCAGGGCTCCCTCCACACTCAGCCATGAGGCTGCTCTGGGGAATGCCCTGCACCAGTGGTTGGCAATGGGCTGTCACCCCAAACATTCCAGTAACCCACTGTGACCACAGCAATGGGCTGTCACCCCAAACATTCCCAGGAGACAAACCCTCTATTCCCATAGTAACAAGTTGTCACCTCAAACATTGCCACCACAGCTGTCTCCTGGTAACCGAACTGTGAGCCCATGGTTACCACAGGAACAGGCTCTCACCAGGCAGCAAAAATCAAGACCCAAGGAAAACCCACACTTTTCATTCTGCTGCCAACTTCCTCTCAGGCTCTTCATTCCTCTCTGGACACTGCTCTACCACCTTGGTTTTCTTTTTCTCTTTTAAGGGAAAAGGAGATAGCTCCTCCTTCATTTGGAGTATCTTCATAGCTAATTTCACTAGATCAACTTATGATTATTGTTACCTCAATCTTACAATATGCAACACTATGTAAAAGCACCTCTCCATTGGAATAAATTTACCGTCACCACTGAACTGCCCATTGCACTTTACAACAATCACAACAGGACCAATGTTAGATCTACTTCTTCTATCATTCTGATATTGAGAACAACGAAGAGAAGGATACAAAGCTTGTTGCTGGAAAGTTCATGTTCCTAGAATGCAAAGTGAATACAAAAGAAAGATTGCAGCTAATTCAGGACTGTGGTTACTGGTTACCCTAATCCATGTTCTCAAACAAAATCACAAATGCTGCATAATAAAACACATTTTACATGATAGCTCAGTGGCTTATTCAAGTGCTTGAATGCATGTGAAAAAAGTTTGCTTAAGGAAAAAGAAGCATAAATACATGCGGAGAAAGTGGGCTTATTTCCTCTCTTTCCCCTTCCAGCTCAGAACAGGGCTATACACACACAGCATGCACACACATGGATCAAGTTCCAACAAATACAGTGCAGTTGTCTGGACGAACCTGTACTAAGTGCACAAAAAGCCAAAGAATGAGGCTTTGATCTCAGATCTCTCACATCTTACTCTGCCAACCATACTACTGGCTGTGATTTAAAAGTATATCACAGTAAAACATACAACTTTATTGCTGTTTTAAAGCGTCTCCAAGCCACCTAAATTCATTCCAGCTAGAGCTGAGGCTAAAGAAAGTGCAGAGCACTCAGTATCAATGTATGTCGACATTGTGTAACTGGAGATGCTGATAATTTTCATAAATGAATCCACAGCATTACTGGAATAATTCTAAGGTCTAACAAACCATTCCTCTTATCTTTCCATGTACAAAATATTAAGTTCCAAGTATGTGACATATGAAAAAAAAAACCCACCAGGGAATAAAGTGCAGGTATATATCTGTCTGGATCTTCCTTGCTAAACATCTCATAATCCTAGTCTTTGTTAAACACTCACTACTTTTCCTTTATTACAAGAATCTCATCACTTTCTTCTCTTTCCCTCATTCCAACTATGAAAAGACTATGTCCTAAAGCTAAAAATTATTTTTAAAATTCCTATACATGTATATGGCAACCACATGACTTCCCAGGAATTTACTTGCAACTTGTGAACCCTTGTGATCACTCTATAAGTGACAATAGAGTTTAACTGTACAAGTGACATAGCTTTCTGCAACATATTCTTGGAACGTGAGGCAATTGTGACACCTTATGGCTGTTTCTGTAAGGACCTTTAACATTTTAAGGGTAAACAGGTGGAAAAGCAGAGAGTTAGAAGTTTAAAACCCTCATTTGGTCACAGGGTATGAGTAACTCACCCACCACCACAGCCCTGTTTGCTAAAGGGGTTCCCAGGGCAGGAGATCCCATTTTGTGCCTGGAGAGTCTCCTCAGGGCTCCCTCCACACTCAGCCATGAGGCTGCTCTGGGGAATGCCCTGCACCAGTGGTTGGCAATGGGCTGTCACCCCAAACATCCCAGTAACCCACTGTGACCATACCAACCATTCCCAGGAGAGGAATCCATTATTCCCACAGTCACATGAACATGTTGGTGCCTGGCACATCCTGGGCTCCTGGCCATGGACTTTCATAAGTCCATTCCATCCTCTCCTCAGACTTTCCCATAAGCAAAAAGAAATTACACACAAATTAACAGGCAGAAGGTCACCACAATACTCCCCTTCCACTAAATTTCTAACAGGGAATTCAGACCATTTACTGCTCCCCCAAGAACACTGCATATCCTGCCTTTCCCTCATGATATGAACTTATCCATGCTGTTATGCAAGTGGCTCCCACCATTATCCAGAATATCACCAGCTGACTTAACCAATTAAGAGAGGTTTTAGCTTGTAAAACCCTTCACTGGAAGCAGGGGCAGCTTGAGGAAAGGTGCCATGACTTGAAGAGGTCACTGTATGTTTTTAGGCTGTGTTAGAAAGGGCCTCTTGAAAGGAGGAGAAACAGTCATGTTGTCTTTGTCAGGCTCTGTCCATCAGATTTGAACCTTTACTCAGTTTCATGCAATAATTTAAGTTGGAAAAGACCCTTAAGATCAACAAGTCCAACATTAAACCAAGTCCCAAGGTGCCACATTTTAAGCGTGCACTTTTTAAGTCTCTCCAGGGGTGGTGACTCTGCTTGTTCCAGAAAAGAAATTCTTCCTAATATCCAGTTCCTCCTGTCCTATTGCTTGTTACTTGTGCAGTCACCCCCATCTGACTGCAACCTACTTTCAGGTAGTTGCAGAGCATAACATCCTCCCAAGTCTCCTTTTTTCCCACACTAAACAACACCAATTTGAAGAAATTCTGTCAGAGCCTTAAACTGTTGTTTCAGCACAAATGTGAGAATGAGTATCTGGGGAGATGAAGATTAAACGAGTGTCCTTGCTGGGGTGTCATGCTATTCAAATGCAAAAGAAATACTCATGTGAGTAGGAGTTACAACTCTACAGATGGTTTCTGACAGAGGAGGAAGGATCTGAAAACTGCTCCTTGTCCTGATATGGATGCAAACAGCAGTTCTTTGATTGGACTTTTTGTAGTTTCATGCTTGCTTAATTTTCTCACTTGGCATAAATATATGGCTAGATTTTTATTTGTGGGGGAAGAACAGTACAATGGATTAAATCAGGTTTATATTTTTCATTGTGGCAGATGCACATGTACCATAGTGAAATACAATGTTAGTAAAGTACAATGGCTTTTTGGACTACCCATAAACACCTTAAAGTTAATTATCCACTTGTCATTCATTCAATTATACATAAAGCAATTCATGTTTGTTAGAACTAGAATAATTATCTTAATTTTTGAGGTATGGAAAAGAAAGTGGAAAAAAGTCAAGATGCTTGAGTCATGCTAAGCCTGATATTTCTATGGTTATCTAGGATTTTTTAAATGAAATATTGTAGATAGTACTGCCTTGTGTTTGCTCATAATTTTAGCCTCAGCTAGTTCTAAATCTAATGCTGGATGTAAACTGGAACCAAGTTGCTTAAATTCCTAGAAACTGGAAATAAAATACTGTTCTTCAGGCTTAGATGGATTAATATTTTAATTATGTGTTTATAATAATCTTCATTTCTACTATTTTTTTTCAGATCACAATGAGAGGAGGCAACAACATGGGAATAATTTCTTCTTTACGTTGGAAGATATAATGAATTATGCCACAAAGGAGATATATTTCACAGTAGAAGAAAACATTATGGCCTGGCTCATTATAGAGAGGAATCACAATGACATTAGTGGGAGTGTGACTGACTTAAGGCAGCTAGTTGTCCAAATAGCTCAAACAAAATAGGCACATTTCTAGACCGAATTCCCCCTGTGTTATGTTCCCACCACTGTGTGCTACCATGTATTTGCTGATAGATCAAGAAATAACTAGTTACTACAAATCTCACCCATTGTAATCAAGCACCCATGTTAATCACACTTAAAAATAAAACCTGAAACTGTTCTCTGGTATTATGCAGTATATGTAGAATCCGAACTGAAGAACGAAAACATTCCATCCCTTTATGAGTACGCAAGCAGTGACATGTGTGACAAATGGCTGGTATGGTTATTTAGCTAAGCACTCTGAAAATCAGGATGTTTTGTTGAATTCATTGGATCTTTTGTGTCGTGGATCTGTGGGTGCTGAAAGTCTTCTAGGAACAGCTTCCTGCTTGCTTAGAGTATAGTCGGGGTTTTAACCTCTGGTCCATGAGACAATTTATAAAATATGCCTTGTTATTAAAGTATTTTTTAATGCAGATTGTACCAGAAACTACTAAACTTGGTGAGAAACAGAAGCTTTACTACGTGTACAATATATAAAACTACAGCCATTTTAGCAAGACTGAAGCACCTTACTCAAAATGAGAAAGTGGTTGAAACGGACCTTAAAATGTGTTATCAGCAACTAATATTTTGATATTTGAACATTTTCAGAAATCAAAAGTTGGCAAGTCTAGATAATATATGTTCCCCTATACATTCCACTTGCTTTTTTTTCCAAAACATTTTTTTCTATTGTCCAGGTACCACCAACAAACAGTGAACATAGGACCCAAGTTTTGCATTTCTTCTTGTTGCAGAAATTCCTGCGTGTGGGAAGGAAAGATCCGTAAAAGGCCATCTCATGAAACCAAAGTGAAAATGACACTTGTGGCATGCTCTGAGGATGTGCATCCAAGCCACAGCATGAGAAACAGCAGCGCGCATCAAGGCTAAGAAAGCCCATGGGACTTATGTACCACATCATGACCCTACTTGGGCATTTGGAGTCAATTTGGGATTGTTTCACCTTTTCTACATAAAGATTTGTGCCATTCTTGGTGCAACCCAAACCCAGTCTTGGCTCTTTGAGACTAAATGGACAGATGGAAAGATTGTCTTTCCTCAGGCAGCCAGCCAGTTTCACACACTCAAACCTGACCCATGTCCCCTGAAGAGCAGCACCCCCTCCACACAGCCAGGCTGCTTGTTTCCAGGGGATTGCTCCTGGCACAGTTCCCTGGGCTGTAATAGTTCATGTTCACACACCCAGGCTCCTGCATTGCCAAATCCCCTCCCGGGAATTCCTGGCAAGGGTGTCGGTGCACCGATCAGAGCCCAGACCTGTGGGTCTCTCACAGGCTGCCTTTAGAGAAAGATTTGTCCCTCAGAGGGAAAACACATCACAAAATCACAGAATATTCTGAGTTGGAAAGGACCCACAAAGGATCACAGAATCACAGGATCGTCAGGATTGGAAAGGACCTCTGGAGAACATCCTGTCCAACCCCACTGCCAAGGCAGGGCCACCTGGAGCATGTGATACAGGAACACATCCAGGTGGGTTTGGAATGTCTCCAGATAAGGAGACTCCATGGCATCTCTGGGCAGCCTATTCCAGTGCTCTGCTACCTGAAGTGTAAAGTTCTTCCTTGTGTTGAGGTGGAACTCCTTGTGTTTTGGTTTATGGCCATAAATATGGATCATCCAGTCCCAACTCTTAGCCCCCGCACAGTACATCCACAACAGTCTCAGTCGCAGCTCTTAGCCCTGTACAATCCTATTCCCAGCTCCCAGCCCCGCACAGGGCATCCCCGACAATCCCCTTCCCAGCTCCCAGCCCCGCACAGGGCATCCCCGACAATCCCCTTCCCAGCTCCCAGCAATCGCGCACAGGACAACCCCGCCAATGCCCCCCGTGCCCGAGGGGCTGTGCAGGCTCTCCCGGGGCTCTGCCCGGCTCGGTGCCCCGTGCGGCGATGGCGATGCCGGCTGAGCTGGGATTTCTGGGACACCCTTCCACAGGCGGTGCCCGCTCCTTTTCCACCGCGGCGCTCCGCGGCCCCGCCCCGCCGTGACGTCACGCGTCTCCGCCCCGCCATGACATAGCGCGATCCTGCCCTCTCAGTGACGTCACGAGACCAGGCTTTCCCCCTTCCCTCCGCGTGACGTCACGCCGCGCGCGCTGCCTGCCGGGAGCCGATTGGCCGCCCCGCGCCTTCCCGGCGTGCCCCGCGGCTCCCGGAGCGCCTCCCGGCGGCGGCGGCGGCGCTGCCCGGCCCGGCCCGGCCCGGCCCTCACCAATCCTTCACCGAGCCCTCACCGACCCCTCACTGAGCCCTGCCCTGCCTGGCCCGGCCCTCACCGAGCCCTGACAGAGCCCGGCCCGGTCGGGCCCTCACCCAGCCCTCATCGAGCCCTGCCCGGCCCTCACCGAGCCCTGACTGAGCCCTGCCTGGCTCGGCCCGGCCCGGCCCTCATCGAGCCCTGCCTGGCCCGGCCCGGCCCTCACCGAGCCTTTACTGAGCCTTTCCCGAGCCCTTCCCGGCGCGTTCGCGGCCCGCAGCCCCCGGCGGGAGCCGCCCCGCCCGGCCATGCCCCCCAAGAAGCAGCAGCAGCCGGCGGGGGGCAGCAAGAAGGCGGACCAGAAGAAGAAGGAGAAGATCATCGAGGTGAGGAGGCCCCGCTCCCGATGGATTCCCGGCCGGAGCGCTCTGCCCCGGGGGTGTTCCCTGGGAATTACCGGGCCGAGCTGTGTCTGCCCGACCGTGAGCTGACAGCAGCGCTCGGCCCTCTTTCCCCTCTCCCTTTCCAACACATCCCTCGCCGTGCCCGCTGTGTTCCTGTATTTCCTGAGCCCGGCTCGCCGAGGTTTAGGTTTTGCTTTTTGTGGGTTGGGCCAGATGTTCTCCAGAGGTTCCTTCCAGCACTCACAGCTCTGTGGTTCCTCGCTCAGTTTGAAACACGGCCGTCGTTTGTTTCGCGGCTTTTTGTTACAGTTTGACCATCTTTTTAAGAAACTGACCAGATTTAAAAAAAAACCAAAACGGTAGGAGGGGTGTCTGTGTGTGTGTCGTAGTTATTAGGGCAGTCACACCAACCTTATGCTGACAACAAAAGAATTTATATTGAGAGTACAAGCAAAGCAGTTGGAGAAAAATAAATACTTGCCTGCATTTATTGACATGAAAGGCAGCAGTTTCTCAGCTGTTAAGTCAGAACATCCATTTGAGTGAGTGTTATTTAACATCTGAGGCTGCAGGATGTTGTTCCTCTGTTCTTTGGAAACATGAGGTTAGATTAGTTGGTCTTGTGTTCTGGGTTTGGAGTTTCTGAGGTTCTTGCTGAATCCAGATGCCTACGAAAGTTCTGCTTCTTATTACAGACAAATGCGGCTGTAAAGGGAAAAGCTGGCTTTGTTAACTGTAATTTACTGTACAATTCAAATACAGAGGGATTATATTTTCCATGTGGTGTTTACAGTGGAAATCAAGTATGTGAATGATAAATTTTTTTCCCCCAACTAATTATTTTGACTTCCCAAATTAGCACAAAGTAACAGAAGACAGCTGGTGTTGATAAGGGAATATGTTGTAAGTGAAAACAGGGTGACTCTGGAAATTTGAAGCTGCTTATTCTGTAATTACTTTATCGTATATTTTGGGGTTGTTAGGTCTTTCAAAAGTATGTTTGAACCAAGGTATTACCATTGGATGAACATCTGTGACTTTTTTCTGGATGGAACAAACATTGGTATCAAATCAAAGGCACAAATAAGTTTTTTATGCAGATATTTCAGTTAGAAAAAGTAATTGATGCTGCAGATGCTTGTGCGAAAGAGCTGTTTGTTTGGGTTTTTTTGTAAGTAATTTTTACTAGGTTTGTTATAGAAACTTCTCTTTATCAATAAAACTGAAGATTTAGAGGAAGAGTTGGTTTAGGCAGTAAACAGAGACTTCTGGCAGTGAGGTTTAGGAAGTAGAAACACGTGTCAGGACTTCATGTAGGGAAAAGACAACTTCAAATTACAGTTAGAAAATTAAAAGCTTAAAATACTGGAAAATAAGTAACATGTTACATGTGGTAATAGGCATCTGCATTACATCATATATGTGAGTACTTGAAGATAGAAGTAATATGTGATTTCAGGTAGATAGAAGTAAAAAAGTATGACTAACCCATCTTCATATTTTCCTCAGATGTTACTTGGGTAGTCTCCAAAAACATCCTGTCCCCTGCCCTGAGAGGCCTGAGAACGCTGTGTGCACACACGGACACTGATACTGGGACACGAGGAAGCCTGGTGATAAAAGCCAGAGCTCACATGAAAGAAGCATTTAGGAGGCTCTGTCAAAGGTTTATTTTAAAGAGACTCTACATTTTGGCCATACTGTTTCTTGGATTGCTCGTGTTTCTAGAGAAAGTGATCTTTGTTTTACTGAAAACTTGAAAGGAGTGGCAAGGGTGGGGGGTCTTGTTGTTTTGTTTCATTTTGGTTTTTAATTCATGTGGCTGTGTGTGTCTCTTGATTTAGGACAAAACATTTGGCCTAAAGAATAAAAAAGGTGCAAAGCAGCAGAAGTTTATCAAGGCTGTGACTCACCAGGTTAAGTTTGGTCAGCAAAATCCACGGCAGGTAAGCATTTGTTGTTCAGTGTTTTCCACTGTATAGTCAAATGATCTTTCTTTGTACATGCAGGTGGTGTACTGAAGGAGAAAAAGTTGAGCTGTTCCTTGCCTCATGTTGTTGTGACTGGCACAGATCAAACTAACTCATAGTCTTGCAAAGCTTGTTTAGCTAAGAATTCTGTACCTGCGTAAAGGTAGTACAGAGTTGGGGGGTTGTTGTTGTTTTGGGGGTTTGTTTCAGTTTTTATATATCAAAGGGAAAACAAATGCACCCCAACGAAACTCACCTAATAGGGATGTGTTTTTTTGTCTACATAATATTCTGATAGTAACAATTATATTTAAGGTATGCCTGAAATTAAATTCTAGATACTGGCTGTCAGCTAATTACAGTTGTACCTTCTTTCTCTTTTTTCACTTTAATTCCCACTTTATCTGGTAAATAGAGAGCAATTAAAAATATGAATAGTTGTTACTAAAACTGGAGTTGGGGGAAGATAAAAAAGTATAAGCTTGTATGTGCTTGTTCTTTTTAAGAAAGTATTTATTGTAATTTTAAGTGGAAACAAGTCTGATAAGTCTGCAAATATTTGGTGACCTGTTTGGTCCAAGAAGCTGAAATTTTGAGCCACTGTGCTTCTTGACTCTTCTGTATGATGAAATAAAATGAAATGCAGTGGTTAGAGTATACTTACTCAGAAAACATAGATTTAATGGAAATATTATAGTGGAAATTAACAAGGTCACTTATTCTTACAGTGCTGGGAAGGCTGGTTGTTAATGATTTTCAGAGCTGTCTGTTTCTATGAATAAGCCTGTAGAATAATTACATTTTGTCAGCTAAATTCATGATGTCATGATAGATTCCTTAATAACATAAGGATGAACTCACAGATGTCATGTACAATTTGAAAAGTTAAGTTGATGTTCAGGTCACTAGATCTAATAATGTCTTGTAGTGGAAAAGATTCCTTGATGTCACTTGAAAAAACCTCAGTGATATTCCAGCAGTTCTTCTGAAACTTGTCTGTGAAATCCCTGGATCTGTGTCATGTACAGGAATGCCAGTCTGTCAATTAGCCAGCCTGAAATAATTTATTTCTTAATTCTGGTAGCCATTGAATGTTGGATGGCAGAAGTAAATTTTTAAATCTGATTATACCTTTCTTACCTTATAAAATAGCTTTCAGTTAGGGTTGTCCTCCAGAAAGAAAGAAGTCTTCAAACCAGTTTTCCTTGTATCCTGAGATTAAAATGCTGTCGAAGTTTTGGCTTAGGTGTTTACAGGAGGTTCTTGTTGGTTTGTTGTTTTGTTTTGTATTTTATGTTTCTTTTGCTTTTTGGAATTTTGTTGTGTTTTGTTGGGTTTGGAGTTTTTTTAAGACAAGCTTCATCTTCATGCCGTTAGAACCCTAGGGTGAAACAAAAGCATTCTTCAAGTACTACTTTCTGTAGTTGACACGTCTGGGTCTGCATGTTATATAAAATAGCATTTGTGAACTTTTGGTATGAAAACTGACCAAGCTGTTAATTCCCTTCTAGTTTGGTGGTTTTTTTGAGAAATTCACTGTAAGAATTTTTTAATATTACGCTATATTTTAGAAAAAAGTATCCCACATGCTTGTATAGTGGTGTTAGTAGCCTCCCATAAGAGTCAAATAATCAGAGAATCCTTAAGTTGGGAAAAGACCTCTGATATTGAGTCCAGCTATTAACCCAGCACTGCCATGTTTGCCACTAAACCATGTTCCCAAGTGCCAGACCCATACATTTTTGAACACTTCCAGGGATGGTGATTCTACCACTTCCCTGGGCAGCCTATGCCAATGCTGGATCACCCATTCAGAGAAGAAATTTTTCCCAATAACCAATCTAAACATCCTCTGATGCTACTTGAGGCTATTTCCTCTTACCCTTCACGCATGAAGAGAAAGAGCAGAGCAGCATATAGGGGATTAAAGATAAGAGAGGCTTTTTGCACAGATCTGGAAGACACTGCATTGAATAGCTGCACTAAAAAAGAGCAACGAATCTCAAATGTCTTTCAGAGACTTTCTTACCTCAAAAAGGTGCAGTAGAGGTCACTGTGGCATTAAAGGTACCTGCCAGTATCCCACCTCTCTGACAGATTTGCAGTCCCTCCTGTGTGGCAGGTCAGTTCCACTACGGGGGCACTGGCTGTGCACACAGGGGCAGCAATTCTGAGCTTTTCAAACATCACAGGCTCTTCCCTCCTCTCCTTGTAAACTAATTTAGAATGTTTGACTATTTTAACATGCACTTCTTGTGAAGTGAGTCCTGGCATTCTGATTTTTTATTTTTACCTTTGAATTTGGGGTCATTATAGGCTGCTCAAACAGAAAGTGAGAAGAAATTAAAAAAAGAAGACAAGAAAAAGGAATTACAAGAATTAAATGAGCTCTTCAAGCCTGTGGTCGCTGCACAGAAAATTAGCAAAGGTATGACTGATTCTGTGTTTGTATTCTCTTATTCATATGGCTGCTTGAGGTAAAATAACCCTTCAAAACCACCAGTTGATATTTTAATGAAGTAATTGTGACTGTTTCCTTCCCCATCTAGTGTACCAAGTCAGTAATTATTTGATATCTTTTTAGGAAGTCATCTGGGGTCACTAGACCCTTAGAATATCAAAAGCTACCTTGATATTGACCAGGCAGCTGAAGATACTTTGCTGTTTCTGGTTCATTCATTAGATGTTTCTGGATGTGTGGCATGATTTTTGTGTGTGCAGTGATATTTAAAGCAGCCTGTCTCCTCAGGCATGTGTGAACATCCAGGTATTGCAAGGAATATAAGATAATAACTGTTGTCTTCACAGCAAATTGTACTCAAATCAGAACACTAAAAACTCTCCAGTGCCTTCTATCCGACCTTACAATTTGCAGTAGTGCTTGCTTTTGGAGGTGCGGTCTGTCTTGGGCTTTGTTTTTGAACAAACTAGTTTTGTGATGAAATCTAAGTTTGTTACTACACTCTTTTGTCTTTGATACTTCTAGGAACCTCTGTAGTTGGCTGCCATGTGGGAGAAAATATAATACCTGTAGGAATGAGCTAAATGTTTTCAACTCTTTATTCATATTCTGGAACACATGAAATCATGTACAATATTTTTTTACAAAAGCAGTGTGATTTCCAGGTGTGTTTTTAAAGCAGACTTGATACTTGCTTCCTGTGATCAGAAACAAAGGGCAGTTTGGTGTTTGATCTGCAGTGGTCAGCTTTCTCTAAATAAAGTAGTTTTTGACTTCAAGTTATTTCAGAAGACTAATATTGCCCAGATTTTTAGATTCCATTTTAAACAGGGGTTGCTGTACATACTTTTGTCACTGGTGAGTCACACCAAGAGTGAAAGCAGCAAATGAAAGACTAGAGTTTAAAATCTTACATGGATACTTAATGAATATTGCAAGTCAAGTATTTCTCATTTAGTCATGTCTCATAAATACATTTCTACCTCCTTTCATTGGTTTTCGTAATGACCTCCTAATGGTCAAATAATTCTTTAGTGGCATGATTTTTACTTAAACTGTAGTTAGATTTACTGAATTGTTTGTACTATAACAAAAGTTGCTTATTTTGGGGACTATGAACTTATTTCTAAAGTGGTCTGAGTGCAGGTTAAATTATGATAATTTTTTATAGTATTTTGTTGATCTGTTAGAGAAGATGCTTTATTGTGTATTTGAGACAAGAACATCTTACTGTATAGGGAAGAAGTTGCACAGAGTGATCTCTTACGTGTTGTATAACATAAATAAATAATTTGCTCAGGCACACTGCTGTCCATAATTCTCTAAACAGTCAAGTGCCAGCTTTGATACTTAATGCAAATCCCATGCAATAAAAGTTAAGGATGAATTATTCATGTTATTTTAAAAAGGCATTTTCATTCTAAGTCCTTGATATTGTTCTCAGAATTTCTAATAAGCAGCTTTTGCTTAAAAATAGTGTTACAGTATAAAAACTTTCTTCACTCAGGTGCTGATCCCAAATCTGTAGTTTGTGCTTTCTTCAAGCAAGGACAGTGCACTAAAGGAGACAAGTGCAAGTTTTCTCATGATTTGTCTTTGGAAAGGAAGTGTGAAAAACGGAGCGTCTACATTGATGCAAGAGATGAAGACCTTGAAAAAGGTAGAATACTTTTAGAAAATTACTGCTAAGCAACTCTGAATCTGAAACTGGCATTTTAAGATGAAGGGTCTTCTGTATTGAGGTCATGATCCCAAAGAGCCTGGTCTGTGGCAAAGGCAACCCATCCCACTGTGTTCCAAGTTCTGAACAGCATTGAAACTTGCTTTTTCAGCAGTTTTCACAGGTGTTCCGTAGGCCTTCTTCAGAAAGAGAAGTACAGCCTGGTGATGTTGAGTGGTGGGTTTTAAATTGTGCTCCATAATGTGTTATGTCATACAAGCACCAAGTTGTACAGTATTTGATCTTTCTGGTAGTTGCTGTTTTCTTCTAAGTTCTAGAGAAGGGAAGTGCAAAAGTATTAAGTGTAATGAGCGACCAGAGTTGCCTTCCAGAACTGTTACTACTGTTTGCCCAAGTGTGCACAGCTCCAGAATTTGGGACACTTGGGAATTTTTGCTGTGACTTTCTCTCACCAAATGATTTGTTGGCTGAGTACTCTGGATTTTACTTTCACTTAGCAGGGATTAGAGATTTTACAGAACTGTTTTTTCAGTTCCTCATGTCTCAGCCTTTATTTGAATTTCAGTCTCTGTTATCCTTAATGTATATGTATATGATGGGATCCCACAGATTCATTACTAGTTACAGTTGGTGCTTCTTTTGACGGAACCTTCTTTTAGCTTCAACACAGATGACTTGGCATTATCCCTTTCAGTCCTTAAACTGGATTATCTGTACTTCTGGACATTGCCCTCTAACCTTTTCTTTTTTCAGTTGTCTTTTTCTTGTTTTCCCTTGTCCACACTCAGTACTGTGCAGATGGAATAACACATTTAGTCTTTAGCTGAAACATTTTCTATGCGTTTCAAAATACAAATTTCTAAGGAAGTTGTCTTGTGAGCAGCATAGAAGAGTTTGTAGACTTTTAGAGCCTGACTTTATTTTCCATTGTATAAGCTAGCTAAAATATAAGAATTGCATATTAAAACTGTTACCAGGCAGAAAACCACTGACAGCAGTGTTTAGTATTTGGAATTTCTGTGAAACCATGTTGTCTTTTTCTAGATACAATGGACAACTGGGATGAGAAGAAGCTGGAAGAAGTGGTGAACAAGAAGCATGGTGAGGCAGAAAAGAAAAAACCCAAAACCCAAATAGTAGGTTTTCTTTTTTTTTTTTTTTTTTTGTAATTGAGCTCTATTAGAGTGAATTAAAGTGCAGACTGGTATTAGATGTGTGTATCTAAAGATTTTGAATGGATATCCTATGTTCTGAGCATTTCTGATAGTCTTTATAACATTTTCTAGTAATTTCTAATAGATAGTATTTCTAATAAGAAAAGGCAAAAAACCCACAACCCCAAAGCTCTTTTCAGCCACTGTATGGTGTCTTCTCATGATGGGTGGTAGGTGAAGAGTTTTCAAAATAGAAATGCCAGAGGACTCAGTAATAATCTAATGCAACCTATTTGGCTGGAAGATCCACATCTTATGACTGATTAAGTCTATCATCTCATTGCAGTGGCTGGCAATATATATTGGTTTATTTCCATACTGGGAGATACAGAAGCAATAGAAGTTTTAAAATTTTCTCCTTTATTTTGGAATTTACTAATTGAAAGTAATTTGTAATTCCTGGGCTCTAAGTTCAACAATATTCTTTAGAGTTTTGCACTAAATGGCATAATGTGTTAATCCCTTTCTCGTTCTTTGGAAATATTTAACCTCGTTTTCAATACCAAGCAATTAAATAGTCTATTGATATTGCCTAAATTTGCAAAAAAAGTGTGAACTATGAATTGCTTGTTAAAAGTCCCACATGGCATCTTTACCTCAGGATCATGAGCTGGAAAGTTTCATGTCTGAGGCAGGTGCCTGTTTTGCTTAAAAGTATGTTGGTATCAGGAAGAGACACACTGCTGGGTTTACAGTAGTGCACAGTTGCCAGTCTTCTAAGTCATCCTGTCTTCATAAATTGGGATTATAGTGGGGGGGAAGCTGTTGACTACATGCGTTTTGGATAATCAGTTGCACTTCTTTGTTTACTTTTTTAATAGCAATGCATTTCGCACGTTCCCTCTGTTTTGAGCACAACTGACTTTAAATTACTGAACTGACATGTGGTGTAAAATGCTGGGGATGAAAAGAGAACATGGTGCTAACAACCATTGTTTTATGCAGGTCTGCAAATATTTCCTTGATGCTATTGAAAACAACAAATATGGATGGTTTTGGGTCTGTCCAGGCGGAGGAGACAACTGTATGTATCGCCATGCTCTCCCACCAGGTTTTGTATTAAAAAAAGACAAAAAGAAGGAGGAAAAACAGGATGAAATTTCTTTAGAAGACCTAATAGAAAAAGAGGTAAAGTTGTCAGACAGGTACCTTTTGGTGGTAGTTGTTTTTGTTACTCTGAAGACACAGATGTAAAGAACTTGTTAATTTCTAACTAAAAACTGTAAGATGTTTTCACAGCTGTATGAGCCAGGGTGAAGATGTGTAGTACTGATTCATGTTTTTGTTTACAAACTATTACCTAGTGAATAGAACTAACTAGAGCTGCATACTTAGTGCAGCTGTTGCTTATGCTTTTTAGGAGGCTTCTATGTCTTATTGCTATTTCTTATTTACCTGTTACAGCAAAGGCTTCTGTGGCCTTTCTCCTCCCCAGCTCACTGAGTCTCCTTAGTTCTCCCATAACTAATGAGGAAGCAACACCAAGAGAACAAGGCCTTCTGAAGGTGTTGCTGCTCTGCTTATTTCTGTCTCCATTGCTTGGCAGTGTTGTTGTGACAAGAACTGAGCTATTATTGTAGTTGCTTTCCTCCTCCACTTTCCCTGCTAACTTTCATGTCAACTCATTTCACCAACGGGAAAATTGCCTGTTGAGTCACACGGGAAGATGATGATGCAGGTTTGACAGTGCTAAGAGTCAAAGAGTTAGAAAGAAATGTTTTCTGTTAGTTTCTGGAAAAGAGTAATTAAATTTTAATTTGTTACAGCCTTTGGAAAGAGTTTCTAGCATTAATCAGTCTCTTTCCTTGCCAGCGTGCTGCCTTAGGACCAAATGTTACCAAAATTACTCTAGAGTGTTTTATTGCATGGAAGAGAAGGAAAAGACAAGAAAAAATTGATAAGGCTGAGCAAGATATGGAGAGGAGGAAAGCAGATTTTAAAGCTGGCAAAGCATTGGTGGTAAGTTCTACAGTCCATTTTTTAATGCAAGAAGAGGGAGTAAATAAAATTTTCTAATAAGGTAGCTGGCTTGGAATTTCTTTGGTTTTTTCAGTGTTCTTTTCCTTGCTTTTTTGTGGTTTGTTTTTTTGCGAGGGGGGTTTTAAGCAGTACAAATTGCTTAAGTAATAACTGAAGGTCTCTGTTTGCATGAATAGATTAGCGGACGTGAAGTGTTTGAGTTCCGGCCAGAGCTGGTTGATGCAGATGATGAAGAAGCAGATGACACCCATTATGTTCAAGGAGCAGGAGATGATGATGAGGTAAAGAACAGGATTAAACCAAGTAATATTTCACTTGTGTTGAAGTTTGAAAACTTTTAATTTGAGAGCTCTTACAGTGCAATTAATAAACTTGTTTCTTAATACTCGGCAGAGTAGATTTTATCAGAATCTTTGTGCGGAAGGTGAAGAAGGCTGTACAAATTATGCAGAAGTGAGGACTTTCGCGGAAAAGTAGTTCATGCAGAGCACACTGGTTTATTTTTCAGCTGGAAGACCCTGTGTGCATAAATGATGTGGATTTGAACCTGTATGTCCCAAAGGCAGTGGAGGAGACTGGTATTACAGTGGCTAGTCCTGAGCGATTCAGCACCTACACTTCAGTAGAAAAAGATGGTAAGTTCTTCATTTAGGCATCACTAACGGAGGATTGTATTGTTAAGAGCTTCCCAAAAGGTAGACAGCAATTTTACTCACCCACCCTTTTTAAACCAATAGGACCAGTAATTCATTTCTGTCAGTGGTATGTGTGGGTAATAAAGCAAGAGCTTGTAGTAAATGCTATGTACTTACTTTGATAAATTCAAATTTAAATAAAAGGTAGTGTTTATGGCCACTTCAAGTACATCTCTAAGGGGTTTGTTCCAAGTTTACTTTTTTCCCCCAGATTTTTGTAAATCATAGAAAGAACAATATAAGAGAGATCCAAGCTTTTATTTGTTTTTTTTTTTCTATCTAGCTTGTAATTTCTTAGAGCAAAGTCCTGATCTTGGTGCACTTGTGGAACACATGGCCCGATCTTTAAGAGCCAGAGTCTTTCAAGAGCAGACATTGAGTAGGAGCCACTCATTGTGTGATGCATATATGAAAATAGGAGTGGAGGTGGGAGTTGGAGTTTTGGGTTTTTCTAAAACCTTTTTTTATAATTGATTATCCAGGCCTGCATATTAATAAGGTACATGCAATATAAGTTTAAATGAATTTCAAATAAAGTAACTTCTACAGTCTCAAAACTTGAAAGCATGTTTAGTCAAATTGTGAATTCAATTGGTGATTAAGAAGCTTGTGACAATGAAATGCCTAAAAATTATGTTTATTTTCAGATAATAAATTAAGCGAAGCTTCTGGTGGGGACATAAACAGCAGCGAACAAAATGATTTAGAGGAAGATAATGATGGAGATGGGGAGTTGGAAAATGGAGTAATTGATGCAGTTCCAGTTGATGAAAATCTGTTTACTGGAGAGGACTTGGATGAATTAGAAGAAGAACTAAACACTCTCGATTTAGAAGAATGAACTAAAGAGCTCAAGTGAGGAATTAAATCTATGTGACAAATTGAAAACTGACTACATTTTTTCTCCTTTTTGAATAGAATTCTTAAACAGGATGTTTATGGTTATGCAGCTGAATATGATGGGCATGTGGTATACCAGGAATGTTTTCCTTCAATCTCATCTATTCCAATCTTGACTATGCTCGCGGTAAAACTTTCAGAGTAGGTCAGAATTACCCGAGAGCTGAATTTGCAGACAGTGAGATTATAACTTTCAGCTAAAAGTAGGAAGTGTAACTGCTTTGCCAGTAAGCAAGTGGGCAGTTTGACACCAGGTACAGTATAAAAATCAAAGTATACATTCTTCACAAAAACTGCATTTTTATTAGTGATTGTATTGATTTAGAAACTGCCTGAAGTGGGTTTAGGCAGGATACTCTAATGGAGCTGATGCAGATTATGCTTCTTTAAGTGGTGATTAGCTTTACTTGATCAGCTGGATACTGAAGATTGTCAACATACATCATACAATACAGTGCCCTCTGTTTAAAATGTTTTAAACTTTCTCACCAACTTTTGCCAATAAATCTGTAAATAAAAACTATCGACTTTAAAATACCTGTGTTGATTTTTCTCGGCTAAGTTAGGATATCTTACCAAACTGTTAAGAACTGGATTTTCTAATAGCGTGGTAAATGTTTTTCTCTGCAGTGTTGATACAGAAGTGATGATGTTGGCTTCAGTTAAATCTGGACTACCTGCAATTACAGGTTTTTTTGGCTACACTTGATGCAGTGCAAAATTCAGCAGCCAACTTTTTTCTCCCTTCCTGTTCTTATTTCCTGCCCACCCATGAACTGATGTGATACCTGCTCTACACCACTCACTGCTCTTCCAGTCTCATTCTTTCCCTACTGTCTTTTGTAGACTAGAGAAGACTCCAGGCTCTGCAGAGCAGGGACATTACAGTCCAAGAAATTCCTGTCATACCTTTGGAGTCCTGTAAATAACAGGAGGTTGTGCAGGGCTGAGTTGCCTGAGGGCAGAGCAGTGCTGAACCCTGCGGGCATCCAGTCAGCGTCCTTTTCGGAAGGACTGAGTCCCTGCCATAAAGATTTCTCAGTACCGGTGCTTTTCCAGGGGACTGTAGGCTGTGCCTCCTTGCCATACTACCAGTAGTGTCTGCAACAATATTGCTGAACTGATGATACCCTTTGTATCGATTTTTCTAAAGCTTTTAAATTACTACTTAAAGGCCATTAAGAGTTGAGGTGTTCTTGGTGAGCTTCCCCGAACTGCTTTTGGGTGGGAATGTTAGCTTTAATGGTTATTTCTGGCACTGCTGAATTGACTCTTGTGTCTTGAATGCTGTTTCTAAATTAGCTGACTTTAGACTTTTCCTGCCCTTCTTGGGATCTTTGTGGAATTCGTTTTCTCCTGTAGGAACAAGAAGCAGTACTTGGGAGAAAGAGGCTTACTGAAATATGACTTCTAAATGTAAGTGTTTAAGGAAAAGCTGCAATATCAGATAGAAATATTTATTTATGCAGATTTTTCCCCTGTGGCCCTAAATAGTGTTGATGGATTATTGTATTATACTGGCCAGCAATAGGATGCCTGTCTATCAGGACACTTAAGAATGCAATTCATTTGAATGTATGTTGCATAATTTTTCAAAGTTGTATATTTTAAATGGGAATAAAAGTAATTTAATCATTATCAAGGATGAGAATGGCTTTCTATATTTTGTGTCTTAAAAGCTGGTTTATTGTATCTAATGCTCATTTCTATAATACTGGTCTGTTTCACTGATATAAATAGGTTAAGCCTTTGCCAAAATTGTGTTCATGTTACCTACTTGCATTGTACAATGGAGGAATGACAGGGTGACTCATACTAATTTCAGCTAATAAAGCACAGATAGATGGGCAGAGAGTGAGTGTCCTTTTGGGTCTAAAGGGCTTGGTTGTGGTGGGTAACTCCTTTGTGCAAGTGTCATTTAGGACAGTTGCCTTGCATAGTCCTGAAATACATGAGTTATGAATATCCATGAGTTAGTTGAAGAAAACCTGATTTTCGTAGGCAGTAGTTGTTGACAGATGGCTTCATGGGGGCAGGAAACAATAGTTCTGTCTCTCGTTTGCACCTTCTTTCCTCTCAACTTTCTCTGGCTGGGCTTGTTCTGGCCCCTTGGCTTGGTTGCTCTGCCTGGAATTCCATCCATGAAGGCAGGGTGACTGCTTTTAGAGAGTACTTTGTTCCTGTATTATCCAGGCAGACTCCTAAGGGTAAGTGGCAATGTGCTGCTATGTGTTCCTTCTGCTTGCAGGTAGGTTTGACTATAACCTGCTAAAGGTTCTTACTCTTCAGAGTTAAAGAAGCACACATTTGCAGCTGACAGGGAATTTCAGTTAATAAATGCTCAATTAAAAATGAATGCAAAGGCCATGCTTGGTGTAGATGAATTATTAATGTTTTGGAAACAAGCACTGTGACAGAAGGGAGTTCACCTGGATATGACATCATCAAGTTGCTCCTATTGATGAAAACTTCCTGTAATTAATCTGATGTCAAGTGAATGAGTCACTTCTGGAAAAATTAGATACAATCTGAAGCCTAAAATAATAGCATACTCATTTCAGTGACTGTCCGGTTATTATGGGTCAAAAATAGGAGTATTTCATTGTTACAGGAGCAGGAAGGCTCAGTGCTGGGTTCAGGTCAGGCTGTAAAGCATCATGAGCCAGGTAAGTTTCTAGCCCTCGCAGCCTGGGCCCCTGTTCATATCCTCTTGGTGTTCTCCTGACTTAGGTGAGCACTACATGAGAAATTTAACATAGCTGTGGTTTGAGCATATCTTGAGGAAACACACTAGTGTGGCACTCTGCCTTCACAGCACCTTTGGTACTGGGCACCTCTGTGCACAAAGCCAAGTTAAAATAATGCTGCAGTAAACCTATGCCTTTCCTTCCTGGTGTTTGCTGTTGTGGAATTAGAGTAGTTGTTGACTTTCAGCTTTAACGTATGTTCAGATCCCATTTCAGTCACACACACAAACTGCTTGACCTGCTCTAACTGGCTAGCTTTAAATTCAGTCAGGTTGGGGGGCTTTTTGAGACCTATGTGATTGAATTTCATGCTTGCCACTGCTTTGTTACTCAGAGCTCCCTGCTTTTTTTGTAATAAACACTGTGTACAAAGGCCTGGAAAAAATGTGGTTAAAAATGAAATGTGAAGACTGATCTTAAATATTACATTATCTATGAGTTGTTTGTAATAGAAATGTTGCTCTTTTTTAATGGATGATGCTTCCCAATTGCTTTTTATTAAGGGGAGGTTTTACTGTTTTTTAGACTTTGGATCAATCAGTAGTACTTTTCTTGGCAATGCAGTATTGTCATAACAGATCATGTTTGTTTGGTGTGTTGGTTACAGAAAGAATGTACACATACAAATGAGTATGTTTTTATTCATGTTTCCTCTCACAGTTCGTTAGTCAGATGTGAAATAATAAGTGGCAAAAAAAATGTTTCAGACCTTCTGAATGCTGAATTCTAATTCTTTTGCAATGCAAATGCTCTTTTTCTAAAAAATTACCTGAACGTAGTAAGTAATACAGACTTAAATATTTTGTAAGCTTATATATCTTGCAAATAGCCTACCTGGAAGTTTTATAAACAGTGTTTGTTGTTCCTATTCCATGTGCTGCTTTCTAATAACTTAGTGAAACTGCAGCAACTAAACTAAACATCTTGCAAGGTTAGGTCTTTGTTTTCCTCACAGTGAAATTATTACAGCCATAAGCTGAGAGGAAGGGATTGGTCTCATATGCAAATATCCTCATATATATTCACCTGAAGTGTCTCAGGAGAAATACCCCCTGATTAAGATGAATAAGAATTGGAAAATGGAATCTGGGAAGGCCAGAGGAACCACAAAACCACCCTAAAATAGCAGCTACAGTGGATCAGACCAAGAGGCTGTTTATCACACTCACCTGAGGAAGGAAGAGGGAAGAAAAGGACAAGCCCATGCAGTACTTGGGAATGCTTGTCATACAGAGCTTCCAACAATTCTTAATCTAGAAGACTTCCTCTACTAGATGTACCTGTGGTGGCTTTCTGTTCCAAGTATATTCCCTCTTTCTCCCTTGAATCCTTGTACATTTTTATCATCTCTTGGAAACTCAGGAGATTATATCAACTCTGCTATGTTTTGTTTTGACCATGACTCCTACTGCCTGGTATTGTCAGATCTCAAGGGGAAAACACTTCTTGAAGTTGTATCCTGTGCCTGCCTGTGCATTGACTTGATGCCAAGTAGAGAAAGTGGGAATGAAAAAAAGGAGTTGATGTCTTTCAGCTGTGAAGAGCACAGCCTCTGTGATGTATTTCAATGCTAGAAACAGGGCTTTTTTTCCAAAATTAAAAGCTTTCTCTCTAAACATACTTCATTTTTTTGGTACTAGTGGGCTTTAATCAGTGAAATCTTTCATGAAGCAAATGCTTCATCAATGAAGCATTTGAATGGAGTCTTTGCTTCTGGTTAGGTACCAGGTGTGTTTTATGCAGTTATGATCATCTAAAGTGCTTTTACAGTGATATCTGCAAATCACTTTTTTCTTTTTCCCTCACACAAGCATGAGAGGCTTAGAAGTGACCTTGGCTTAGCTTGTCCCACTTAGTTCTTTCCTTTCAATAGATGCTCTGTCTTTTACAGGGAGCAGCTGTTGCTGGTGTTAGCAATAAGGCCAGGATGTTTTATTCATTGATGATGTTACAGCCCTAATATGTGACCACAATAGGCTCCTTCATAACACATTATTGAAATGAAAGCCAAAAATAATCAGCTCTTTCAATCATAAAATAGCAACAGCATCTCATTTGTATTTGGGGAAAGAGACCTCGGAGATAATCTCATTGTCTTACATTTGTGATTTGAAAACTGTTACAAAGCCTTGTAATAGATTTGGACATAAGTTTGAGCAAGGCTGGTTTAACACTGAAGAAATGTTCCCAATGTTACCCAAACAGCCTTTAAAAACATGAGGGACTCCTAAATTAAAGGAAGATAAATGGAACAGAAAGCATCACAGCTTTCCTTTAGGAAAGAAGCAGAAGCAATCCAGAAAGGAAGGGAGGAGAAAATTGCTACAGAAGGCTCCCAAGTCAAAACAATATTGTTTTTACAGTCAGCTGTTTGAGAAATGTGTTCTACAGGTCTGCATCCCTGGACCTCTGCTGAAATGAAACTGTGTTGTCAGCATATAATGTGGGTGTAGCACTTCTCTTGTAGCTTAGAAATTCAGCTTACACCTTCAATTTCTCAGGCGTCTAATGCATTTTAATGGGCTTGCTGTTCTAGGAGAACTTTTGTCCTCATCATGTTTCGCATCTATTCCTGTTTTATTCCTTGGTTTACCTTCTTTCACTCTGAACACATCATGTAAAGACGGGATCAAAGACATCCTGGTAGTTTGGTCTCTGCACAGTAAAATAAATCAATGAAAGCTCTCAGTAACTGTTTTGTACCAATCTTCATGATGTCTGGCATGTCAAGTAGTTTAGTTGTCTGGTTTGGGAGCAGTGGACTACTTCAGGGAAAGATTAATTGACCTCCACTTTAAAAATTCCATAGCTACAACTTAAGGCCTCCTTAGAATCAGATAACAGCCAAGTTTCTGGGCAAAAAACCTTTAATCTTCACTCTTCATCCCTTTCTTTTGCTGTCTTCTCCCTGTTCCAATTACCAATACTGCAGAAGGGAGGCTCTTCTGACTGACCCCTCTAATCCACATCAGCTCTCCTGGCAGTCACTGACTGTGTAAGCCAGCTGCTGCCTTCCCCTTTCGGGCTTCCTGCACGGAGCAAGGCACAGTCTCACCCGGCAGGGTGCTCTCCTAACACAGCTCTAAACGCTCCAGGGGTTTGTTTGTCAGACGGAGAGGAGGAGGATTAGGGAAGTGGGACAGAATGAATAGAGCAAAGCTCTAGTTCTTCAAATGTCTGACAGACTAAAGCCAAAATAAGAGGGGACTCTACACTATAAGGGAGCAATAGGGGTTTAACTGCTGTTGCCTCACCTTTGTGGACAAGTTCCTTGAATGAACGTCTAGGGGGTGTCAGAGCTGCACTTCTTGTCAGTGTTATCAGCCCTATACCACTAGTCTTGCCAGTACAAAAAGACTGTTCTGTAAATGGTGGTTCTAGGTACTGTGTCCCACACGGCACCTTCCACACAGAAATACTGAGCTCCAGTTCTGCACAATGGTTGCTCCACATGAATAGTCGCCTTGTATGTCTGGGGAGCAGAGGGAAGTGGATGAGGAATCCTCCCCCAAGATGGCAATAAGGAAGAAGCTTTTAAATGTGCTCTTTATCCAGGTCACGGAAGTGTCTGCAGTTTCTGCCACTGTTAGCTGTTGTCAGCATTAACTAGCAGACTTGTGTTTGATAGCTGCAAAAATAGTTCTTTCACCAGCAGCGCCCAACTGGGAATGTACTGGAGCAACCTCCTGGCAATTGCAGGCTAATGGCTTAGAAGCAAACAGTGAAAACTTCGGAAACAAAACAAATCCACACCAAACACCCCCACCCCTCATCCCCTTACCCAAACCCTCCCTTAGAATGGTTAAAGATCTGACTGTATTGCTCAATGTTCTTTAGTTTTATTCCCGGAGAGAAATATTTATTATTTAACGTGGCAAAGACATAGTTACCAGTCACTAGTTTTATGGATAAGGACATGTTTTGGTTTAGTATTACTGCCAGACAGGACAGTATTCCTTATACACAAAGGTTCAAAATGTAATGGCTTCGAGGTGACGGTGAGTTGGGGTTCTTTGGGGGAAAATATGTATTTTTGCATGGGGAATAGGGAGGATGTTTAAACTCTGAGGGGTCATTCTGTAAGAATGTAAGATGGTAATGTGTCTTCTGAAGGCAAGAAGCTGGAGCTGATGGCTGAGCTGCTATCGAGGCCTGGGATGCCTGGGCTGAAACACTTGAAACATTCCTTGAGAGAGAAGGGAAGGAAATACCTTTTTCCATGACAGTTTTTCTTACTGCCATCTTTTAGTGCTTTTGTATTTCAGTAAAAGAATATTCAGATGACTGCATAGAAAGGAGCTTGAGCTCTAGTTTACTCCTCCACTGCCTTTCAATCCTACTTGCTCTGAATCCTGTTACTGTGTAAGTCTTCAACATGTTCTAGGTCTGACCTTGTTACTAAGCACCGAGCAGACTGAAGAATTCTTTCTTTCCCAGGGAATTCGTAAGTTTTAAGCTTGGTTTTCTTCCAAATCCTTTAGCAGGAATGTGGAAGCATTACTGCAATACAGGAGCACTAGAGGACATATGCTTCAAGGCAGATGTGGCTTTATGTGCCTGGAATGATAAATTAAAAAGCCAAGATGACTGCTCTGTGAGTCTGAGCTATGTTAAATTACTTTGAAAATGCATGATCAAAAAAATAATGGAAAAAATCAGTGAAGAAAGATTAAAAAGTTGTACATAATAAGTTGTGACTTGTACTAAATAGGAGATTATTTGCACTAAAGACAGGGATTACAGTATCTCAGGAATATAACAGGATATCTCAGGAATATAACAGGAAGCAGTGGTCTGGTATTTCTGCATAACCAGAAGCAGGCAAGAATGCAAGAAAACTAGAAAATGCCTCTTGTAGTCTGGAAATTCTCCATAAATGGAAATAAACTAGAAAGTGACCCCTCTCTTCAGTGCCTATAGATTGTCTCTGCAGGGAAGTGATCTGTTCCTCTTTGCCCCAGCAGAATACTGTTCCACAAGTGTTTCTGCCAGGCACAGTCACTTCCACCTTCTAAATAAACCCTCTGTGTGTGTTGTGAACACAATTGCCATGGCTGATGGTCTCAGCAGAAAGGACAGTACTTAAAATAGTCACGAGAACAGTAGCAGACAAAGGAAGGAAAAGTTTCTTAGGAAAGATATTTAGAATCACTTTAGATGCTCTTTTCTCACTCCAGAAGCAGAAAGCCAACTCTATACTCTCTAGATGAGCAAATTCTCACCACCTCTTCTAAAAACCTCTCCTGAGACCTTTCCCAGCAGAAGACTCAAGAGCCCCACTTCTTCCTGCCTGTATCGTGCGAGCTTTGTCGCTGTGGTTAGCTGAGGGTGCTGTGCTGGTTCTGGGGATAGGTGTGGTGCCTTCCCAGGCTTTTCCCTCTGGGCTGGTGTGTTCATTTTCATTGAGATTGTGCAGAGAATATTACAGAGCTTGTTTTTTTTCCTTGATCTGTTTCTCCCTTATTACATTATTTCCTGTTCTTCCTTTTCTCTAGAGTGAAAATACTGTTTAAAAATATATTTTAAAAATATGTAAGTCTTTGGGGGCATTACCAAGCAACATCTGGATTGTTAATCTGCTCAAGTGCTTTGTGAAGCAAAAAATGAGTCACACATGTGACTTATAATGACAAACTTGGTCAGACTGAAGAAATATGAATCCTTTGATAAATCAAGCAGTGTTGTCCCTGCACTTGATGCTAAGGAATCCTAATGTAAAAAAAGGTCTGGTGAGGAAGAAGCATTCTATAAAACGCATGAAGGGGATTGTGGACAGACACTGACTAACACCGGAGTAATACAGTTATCAGAATTGAGCAATTCAGAAATAAACCCTGGTACGACTCACTTCCTTTTGGCCTGGGAGATTTCAGTCTATGCTGAGAGTTGTTCACCAGTCAGGAGCTAGTTTAACAAATGTAGCCGTACCCTTGTTGTCGTAAGGAAGACACTGTCCTATAGCCCCAGGCTAAGGACAGCTTTTGCTAACAACTGAATGAGATTGGGTTGATGTGGTGAATTGCTCATAGGAGCAATAAAGCAAATCAAGCCTAAACATCTTTACTGGTTTCCTTGTGTTTCTCACCCAGTAATGCTTCCATAGCTTTCAAATTTACTGTATTTTTTTTTTTCCCAAGGAAATGAACACTAAAGAATATATTAAAGAAAACAGAAATAAAAGGCATCAACTGAGCCAAGCAAAGTAATACATAAAGTGTGTGGTTTTGGTCAGCTTAGGCTTGCTTTCTACTGCCTTGTTAGAAAGTGAGTTATTTCCTGAAATATCTCTTCAGAGCAGCTAAGCCTCTTCACAAGTTCAGGTGTCTGGACGGCATGAGAGCAAAAAGCCTTCTCACACCAAAGAAGGCTTTTCTGGGAAATTAACAATAGTATTGATGAACAAATCAGTGGTAATCCTTCCTGTGCTCCAGATGTTCATCCTACTGGTATTGCAAAGAACTGGATCTGCTAAAAGGCTGAAGCTTATTACTTACAAACAAGATATCTGTATGCTGAGGCTTTTCAAGTAGGACCACTCTGGTTTGCACGTGTGCAATTTTTACTGAATTATAGCACTTTGTCCATTCCTTGCTGCTGACTCTTGTGTCACGAGGAGGAGACAGAATTGCAAAGGAAAATGCCATGCTGGACACTCAGGAATAGGAAAAAAATAATGCCTGTCTATCAAAAGTACTTTGCATCTTGCCAAGTTTTATTAAGCTCTGTTAATATCTTGTTGTATGAGTAAAAACTAAGATGACCAGTAACTTGAGTTTGAGTAAAAAGTAAAAAACAAGACTAATAACTTGTTACAAAAATTAGTTTTATCTGTTGTATAATGGAAAACAGTTCTTTAGACTCCAATCATTTCCAAAATAATTGTGTTTAAAACTCAATACAGACAAAAATTTTGGTGTCTTAGAAGGAATCCTGCCCACTTCTTAGTGGTTGATTTTCATCACTGAATATCTTAGCCTGTCAATCAGAAAGTGCAGGTAACAGAAGAATAAACACAGAAGCATATCATTCCTTTGTTTACATTCTGTAATATGATCTCAGTGGCTGTTGCTTATCTGTTTGTTAGCTATGGTGAAAGCTAAAGAAGCCAGGCAAGAAAAATCCCGTCCTCCCTGGGAGGGTGTTTCCTGCTGTCCCTTAACAGCACAGTCTGGTTTGGGCTCTCACTCCCTTGTCCACGCTTCTGTCAGACAGAGCAGCTCCATGCAGGCAACAAGATCAATCCCTCAGCCTCTCCTGTAATAGGAAGCACTTTCCCTCATTTACAGTAAGATTGGCTTTGGTTCGCAGTGTATCCAAGCCCGGGATAAGGAACAAGCCTTCTCCCCCGTTAGGCTGGGGGAACAGTGCCATGCAGGGAGCTGCGGCTCCGCTCTGGGGCTGTCTAGACTGTGACTCTGGCTGTGCTCTGCATTAAGGGCAGACAGCGCCGCCGCTTCCCCCGCAGCCGTGGCTGATCCCGTGGGAGCGGAGCTGAGTCAGGACAGACAGAGCTGCCTCACCTGGGCCGGCCCAGGGACCGAGGCGGGCAGATCCGCGCCGAACAGCCGGCCAAAGAGCAGGAGGCTGGAAGGGAGGAAGCGGCGTGAGAAGAGACTTCCCTAGGGCTGAGTAACACCTGACTCTGTGTAAAGTCTGAGTTAAGTCTGAGTTAGTCCTCTGGCCCACCTCAGCAACTTGCTGACAACAATCAGTAGGGCTGCACAGCCAGTTCCTAGGAAGCCAAAATTTAAAATTAGGCAAAAAATTCTTATATCTTAAAACTAACTCACCCTTGACTGCTTGTGTAATGTTGTGAAGTTATACAATCAAGCAGAGCCAATAAATCCTCCCTTTCCCTAAGCTACTTTCTCAAGGTACTCATAAGCCACTGTTTTCTCTTTCATTGCTGTATTTGCTAGAGTTTGGGAACTGATTAACTCATTTGCTTTGATCAGGTCTGTAGTACAAAAGCTGTGTGAGAAGTCAGTAAATAACAATAAAAGTTAATCTTTAGTAATGTTATTTTCTTTTTCATATGAGGAGGTTGCAAAGTTATGAAAATCAGTAACAACTATCAAGTTTAGGTATAGGAACTCTCCTCCCTTTCTTGTTAGAAAAGTAATTTTTGAGTTGGCTTCCTGAAGAAATTGTTATTAATTAATAAGAAGAACAAGTGACTGGAACACAGGATTACCTGGTGGGCTTTGTGGCTCTGCCGTGGGTTTCCTTAAACAAACCACTTCTCTTCTGTGTGCTGCTGTTTGCCAAGCTGTGACAGACCTTCCTGCAGACAGGGAAGCTGTGGGAACGAATAAGTGAAAAAGCCTTGGAGTTCTGCCTTTGTAGATTATGAGATTGCTTAAACCCCTACATTTGAAATATACTTTTTTGAAGTATAAATATAAAATAATATGAAAAATATGTTTCCAGTGGACAGTGCCACAGGGTTGTGCAAGTATGAAGGTGACTCATGTCTCTCTAAATGGGAGGAACCAGATCAGACACAAAGCATTTTTAAAATGGAAAACTCTTAATTCACAACCCCTTTTCAATGAAAAACTCACTCACTTTCTACCATTTTCTTTTTCCCCTTGTAATGATAATTTTTCTGAATGAACTTGTAAAAAAAACCCAAACAAACAAAAAGAACCCCCAAAACCAGCAGGTAAGTAGCAGCAGGCAAGAATCCATGGTGTACAATCTAGCATACATATTTTACATCCAGCCTTTAATAGGTTGCCATGACTCAGGCTCTTAGTATATTGTGTTTTCTGTCTGCCTCAGGACTACTTAATTTAGCTTTCATGGTAAAATAAAATCTGACTGTATTAAAATAGAACAATTTGAGCAACCTGGTCTAGTGGAAGGTGTCCCTGTCCAACAGAGGTGATCTTTAAGGCACCTTCCAATCCAAACCATTCTATGATAATACTGAAGTTTTAAAATTAAAGCAACTTTCTCTATTCATTTAGTGAGAAACTGAAAAGGTCATCAAATGTCAGTGTTCAGTGCTTGCACTTGGAACCCTTTATACATTACAGATTTTTTTCTTGTAAGCCACCCATGAGTGGGTGAACGTAGGCTGATGACCATCACTAAAGAGAAGAAATACCCAGACAATCAACAGTGACTGTAAATTTCCACTCACAGGGAAAACAGGAAACTGATTCTGCAAAGTGTTTCATTAGCTGGTGATGAAGAAAGCTCTTTTCTTTCTGCCAGGTCTTTGGGTTCTTTGAAGGAATAATTAATGAAAACGAAAAGACAATGTTAAATGTATGCAGTTTAAAGGTTTAATATACTGCTTTTGTCTATGCTGAATTAACCCAATTTTATCACAACTCCAGGAATACTCAGTGATTACTAAATCCTGTCCCTTCAGTAGATTAATTAGCAGTTCTTTAAGAAACATGTCTCTTCTGGCTCTATTAAGTGGCCTGCCATTACTCTGATTATTTTAATTATTTTCTCCTATGATCATTATTCTCCATTGAAAACATTCTCTGTAAGTGGCTTCTAATTTTGCTCACTCTGAGTCTCATTAGCTTTACCGGATGCACCTGATCTTTTTAGAACTGAGCCTGTAAAATTCCACTTACAGCTGATTTAACAGATTTAAATGTAAAATGATCTCTTTAGAATCCAAGTCCTGAATTTCTTTAGTGGTTCCCATATGCAGTTCCAAAGAGGGTGTGGGAGTTATACCAGTATTTTAGGAAGTCTCTCTAACAGATATAACTTTCATTCTTTACACAAGTCCTTTAAGGTAGGATTTTCACCTTCTTGTTGCAGCTGTGGCGCTACAATTCATCCCTCCAGTTAGAGGCCTCAGCACAGACCCTCTGCAGCCTCATGTGTTTTCTGAAGCTTTTTCTTGTCTTTTCTTTTCTTATTGTATAAATGTTTTTCTTTCAGGACTCCTGCAACGCTGAATCTGTCCCCTAGTAAACATGTATGGGATATTTTGAACGTTTATTTAGAGCTTGAAACATCGTTATTTATTCTGCTACTTTTTATCATGCTCACGTGAAAACAGCAAACCTAAAAGTTTAGACTTTTCATGGCTATAGGGGAAAGGTGATTAAACTACAATCTTGTTACCATATACAAATTAATATTCTGAATTAATATCAATTATTTCCAATTTATAGGTATTCCAGCATGTATTCTTTTACCTGAAACACTGCTATACTGAGCAGTTGAATGCGTGTTGGCTGATGATGGTTTTGATAGCAGCCTCCAGCTGACTGAGCTATGCTGATAGTGCTGAGACATTATTAGCGACAGATGATACAAGGGCCGCAAACTGTGACTGCAGAGATTGAAGCTGCCCTGGATGCTGCTTCCCCAGGTGGGTAAAAACAGGAGCCCAAGCTCTCCATTAGGGAGGATTTACAGACTCAGCTCTTCCCAGTTCTGCACTTGCTGCTGGGGGAGGAGCTGTGACCCTGGGATTTAAAATGACTTCATTTAATAGCCTACGTGTTTGAAAATGGTTTGGTTGTTTTCTTTCCTTTTTCACCCTCCACGGCTCGGTCCACACCGGCACTTCCTTCACTCTTCTCTTAACAGCGTTCCTTAAAGTCTCTCTCCCAGCCTTGTGAGACCAGGCACGGATGTGTGTCCCTCTAGTTATTTCTAGCGCTACTTCATCGAATGGTTTGGGTCGGAAGGGACCTTAAAGATGATCTATATCCAATCCCCCTGCCACAGGCAGGGACACCTTCCACCAGACCGGGGTGCTCAGAGCTCCATCCAACCTGGCCTGAGACACTTCCAGGGATGGGGCATCCACAGCTTCTCTGGGCAAGAAGTGCCAGTGCCTCACCACCCTCCCAGGGAAGATTTTCCTTGACTTCCCGCAGCCTCCGGCCCCGCCGGAGCCCGACGGGTGTCCCCGGGCGGAGCTGCGCCCGCAGCGCCCCGGCGGGGCCGAGCCCGCTCCCGGCGGAAGGGAGCGCCGGCCGGGCGGGGAGCGGAGCGGAGCAGAGCCCGCCTCCGGCACCACATGATGCCGCCCCTCCTTCCTGCCGCCCCGTCCCGAGGAGAAAGGGGAAGTGGCTGCGCTCCGTGCCCCCCGCCCCGTCCGTCCCCGCCCCGCAGCGGGACCCGCGCGGGGCCGCCGCGTCCCGGCAGAGCCGCGCCCGGAGCAGCCGGGCCGGGCCATGGCGCGGCTGCGGGCGATGCTGGCCCCCATGCTGGTCCTGCTGGGCGCCGTGCTGCGCCCGGGCAGCGCCTTCAACCTGGACGTGGAGCGCCCGGCCGTCTACTCGGGCCCGGCGGGCAGCTACTTCGGCTTCGCCGTGGACTTCTTCGCTCCCGACCCGTCCTCGTAAGTGCCTGTCCCGCTCCGCCCCGTCCTGCCCCGCCGAGCCGCTCCCGGGGCGCTGGAGCCGGGGGTGTCCCGGCCGGAGGATGGGGAGGGCGATGCCCGGCCGGAGCGGCCCCGGTCCAGCCGTGCCGGGAGCGGCAGGAGCGCTGTGCTCAGGCCCCGGGGCTCGGATGGAGCCGTGCCCGCCCCCGGCCGTGCCCGGCGGGGACCGGCCCGCATCCCTGCCCGCCCGGGCGGCTCCGCCTGCCCCGACCCCTGTGCCGGTCCCGCTCCCGCAGCCGGAGCCGCGGGGTTCTCCGCACAGCCCGGTCTCGTGCAGATCACGGTGAGGGTAAATACAGTGTGGGAGGGTGAAGGTGTGGGATTTTGCTTCCTGAGGTGGTGTCCCGCGGCTTTACAGGCGTTCCGCTGTTCCCGCGTTTGAGTGCGCTTTGCGGGAGCGCTGTGTTGGAGCTGTGCGGTGTCTGTGCGGGTCACTGAGCTGCTGAGGGGGATGGAGGAGGAAAAGCTCCATGGAAGGACCCTCCACGTCTGCTTCCCGAGCTTGTTCCCTTTTCACGTTAAAGGTTAGGCAGTGTGTGGTAGCTGGTGCATTTCAGAGCTCTGAATCCTCTTGTCTCTGCCTGCAGAGCCGCGGTGTTGCCACAATGAAGCGGGCTTTGGTTCTCCAGTGCGGGGCTGCAGTAGCATCCAGTTTTTGCCACTTTTCCCCTACTCCTTTCCCATCTTAAGAAAGGGTTGTAAAACTGGAAAAGCTGTTGGCTTTCATCATGCTGAGGGGATATTCTCTCTCTCCCTCTTAATCTTTAGCTCATAAACAAATTCTATAGCTATTGAGCAAGTCTTTTTTCAGTTCATCATCTAGACTTGTTTGCATTTCGTTATTGCTTGCATGTATTGAAGCCATCCTGTCTTAACTTGCACGTGTTGCACCATCTTTCTGTGCTATCTTAATCCTGCAAGTCTTCATACTAAAAGAAAAAAGGTTCTATTTTTGTGCCTCCCTTTATTTTTAAGTCAGCATGTGTGGTTGCAGATTTATCAAGAGACTGGTAAATGCCTGTAATAAACTCTCTTCCTTGCTTTCTGATAAGGAATTATGTGACCCAAGTCTCCATGAAATCACTATTTGGAACCTTTCCACTATTTTTATAAGAACTATTGACCTCAAAGTGCACTGCTGTAAAAGAGAACGTTGTGGTTTTCAGGCAGCATGGTAGACTCCTGCATATTTATTAAGGGAATTTTCTCCTCAGCTTTTTTGTTGTCACTGAAAGTTTGTTTGTACCTGCTAAGCTAAGCACTTCAACCTAAATTTAAGCTCTTAACTGAAACAAAGTAGCTATGCAATTTACAGGAACAGGCTCCAGTTTTTTTCGTTTTTTGTTCCAGTGGACGCTGATATTTTGCCTCTGGAAATAGCCAGAAATACTTATATGCAGTATCCTCCAAGCACATGGGTTTTATTGAGCATCATGTGTGTCAGTTGGTTCCTATGCCTTTCTTTTGGCTTTGGTGAATTTTTATCACCTGTTCTTTACATGAGTATAGAGATTAAGTCAATTTAGTCAAGCTAAAGCTATTTGGGTTGACTAGCCTGACAACAAAGGCATGCTATTAGTTCTTGAATGCTCAAGCTGCTGTTTCATAGTCTATTTTGACCTGCTGGATGCCAAACTACAGCATATTTAGAAGTCCAGTATGAAAGTCCTATTCCAGGAGCCAAAGTGGTGGTGTTGTGTCAGGGGGCTGTGTGGTGCCTGACAGTGGGCACAGCTTTCATACCAAGTGGTGGAACATCACTTTAAAACAGCTTAAATGGGCTTCTCATGCACACTGTGTTTCAAAGGAATTGCATTTGATAGTTTGCCTTCCAGTATACACATCCACGGAAATCCCAGTTTCTCTGCTGGCCCCTGGCAGGGCACTGTTCCTGTAAGCGCTTATCCTGAAGGTACCAGAACACTCCCAGCCTCGCCCACAGTGTGGTGATGGGATCTGTGGTTGCATCATGTAGGAGATAGGCAGTATCAAAGCATGGCTGGTCTATTCCCATGGAAATAATAATTTTCTCTCTTTTCCAAAGTATATGGATTATAGCCTTGTTAGCATTTGGGTAATTTGTATATTATGATAAGACCTGTGACAAAATCTGCTTGTTTGGTCTATGATGATAAAAATGCATTTTTTTTTTCACTTGGGGAAAAGAGTTGGCTAAACCTTTGTTGTGTCCTATAAGGATTCCTTTGTTTGTAATTTATTAATAAACTTAATCACAAAGATTATTTTAAGAAAAAAATATATTATTAGAATGGGAATGATTTAAGTCTTTAAACACGCATTTAATTTGGAAGACTTGTCAAAAGTTAGTGGCGCAAGAGTAAAACGGGAGGCAAGCTACCACTTGCTTAATAGATTGTAATTATAGTAATTGATGTTTCTTTACTTGGTATTATGATGTTTATTTTTAAGCATTTCTGTTATGCCCAGAAAGAACATTTTAAGTTGATTAAAGTGATTCAAATTCCTGTTCTTGTAATCTAGACAGTTTATGAATGGCAACTAAGGAAAACAAATGGGTTGCCAGCAAGCCTGGATTTTTTCATCAGGGTCCACACCAGGGAATTTTTAAGGTTCTGAACATTCCCACAGGTTGAAAACGACTAACTTATATTCACGTTCGTATGAATTGAGCTTTCATGAGGTGCTACATGTTTATACCTGGTATTTACATGTTAAAAACCATAACTCAGCTCTGTACTAAAGAGACGCCTGGAGATGACTCTGAAAACCAGAGCAAGTTTGATAAGCCTGGATTTGCTTGCCTGTAGACATTTTCTCTAACCAGTCCTGCAGCTTGTTTAGCTGAACCAATTTCAAAACTACAGAACCATAAAGCCTGATAAGACTTGCTCTTGCACCTGGATCCTCTCTTAAGCAGTCTAAGGGGAAGCAATGGAGCAGACAGGTTCTGATGAAAGGAAGCATTTGGTTTTATGTCTTCTATCCATGTCTTTATGCTTCAAATTGACTTCCTTGAGTAAGTGCTGATGTGTTAAGTGTGTCTCACAGGTGCTGGGGTTCCTGGAAGATGTTGGAAGGCACCAAGAACCTTGTTTGGTCCATTTCTTGCTTTGAAACTTCTGAATTTTGCCACCTGCCAGGCAGGTCCTGCTGGGGTGTGCTGACCCCAGCTGTGTAAGCAGAGATGCAAAAAGG
This sequence comes from Anabacerthia variegaticeps, assembly GCA_035583185.1. Lineage (NCBI taxonomy): Eukaryota > Metazoa > Chordata > Aves > Passeriformes > Furnariidae > Anabacerthia > Anabacerthia variegaticeps. Next base: position 47,581 of record JAWWEW010000002.1, on the reverse strand, counting down.
ACGGCAGGTCCTAATAATCCTGTGTAATGAATTTCAGTAAGGATTCGTTAACACACAAATCTGTGGTTGACGATCGCTTGGGTTCTGGGGATTGTTTTTACAAGAGCACTCTTTCACAGGAGGCTGACTCATCACATTCGGTACATGCTGAGCTCAGAGTGCACTACGGCTTTGTTTATACATTGCTTCCATTTTTGACTGACTTCCTTGAATTACCCTTACTCAGAAAATTAACCAGAAATTATGTCAACTGATGGCTTTCGTAAATTACAGAAGTACATGGTTTCCTGTTCTGCTGCATGTATGGGTTTTTTTTGTTTGTTTGTTTTTTTAAAGAGAAAAGAATGTAGAGGGTGTTTATTTAATTTTAATTATCATTTAAAGTAGGACAGGGTCGTTTAATTTTCTCTGTCTTCTTTGTCTCTTTTTTATGGTAAATGTTTTTAGGAGTTTTTTGCCTGCTTAAGGACCCAAAACCTAAAACTTCATCTGAATTTTTCTGAAATGCAGAGTAGTTCTAGTCAGTTATATTTGAATGGGCAAGGCTTTTGCTTTATTAACTCTTTGGATGTCATAAAGTGATAACATTTGTGCCTTACATGTTTTATTTATTCTTTTTACTCCAGGACATTTCTTCTGGTGGGAGCTCCGAAAGCAAACACTACCCAGCACAACATTGTGGAAGGAGGGCAGGTGCTCAAGTGTAGCTGGAACTCCAACAGGAACTGCCAGCCCATTATATTTGACAACACAGGTAAGGTGTGGGTCACTGTGAGGACATATGGCAGGGTCTCTGCTCTGCTGCTGCTGCAGGGAAGCAGAAGGGACACAGGTTTCTTCATGGTCAGTGTGCATGAGGCTGTTTTTGGACTGGCAATTCATCAAGGCCTGTTTGTTTTTTCCTTTTCCTCTCCTCACTTTTAGAATTCTGCTGTCCTTGGTATGTGCTGAAAGCCTGAGTGAGCAAACGTGATTCTTCTTGTGTTTTAACCTATTTATATTTCCCCTCTGTACTTTACAGCAATCCTAAAACATTTGGCAACCTAATTCCCAATAAACCCTGAGGCATTTTTTGCCTGTTGAGAACATGACATGTGACGAAATATACTTTTAGATATCAGTGAAGGTGGTATAGACAGAAATACTCTGAAGTTTCATCTGAAACCAGGAATATAAATTAATAACTATGGAAAAATGTCTTTTTTTTTTTTTTAATTTATTTTCCCTCTCAGATGCAGCTTCATAGCATTTGTGCCATCTAGGATAGCAGCACTCAGGTGCCTCAGGTCAGAGGCATTCCTTACCCATTTCGGAAGCACAGAAAAGCCAAGCAGCAGCAATGTGGACATTAAACATTTCAGTCACTCTTCATGCTCTGGTGCACACAGTGATTTCCACAAGCTGTGGCAGGTCATATGAGAGCACACTGCGTGTGCTTTTCTGCTCCAGCCACTCAGTGTTGAATCCTGTTTTCCACACTGTGTTTCAGGCCAGCGGAAAAACCTTCCCATGTCATGGGAGTGGATTAGCAAGACCCTTGTGGTAGGGCAGAGGAAGCACCTGTGCTGTTAAGGTCTGGTTGGGTATAATTCATTCTTGCCTCTGCCTATATTTTAACTTGGCAGCTTAAAGGCTGTTGGCTTGATGCAGCCTTTGTAAATCCCGTAGAATTCAGTGAAGAAGCTCTTCTTCCCATTCCATTGCTAAGGTATGTCACAACGTTGTTGGTGTTCAGATTTCTGAAATTTCCCTGTATTTTTATGAAAACTATTATGTTACTAGTTCTCTTGCAAAATGAAAAAAAGGTGGTGGTACATAATGGTACAGACAAAAGCCAAGTTGTCATCAGTCTCTTTACTTCACTGTACAGGAACACTTCTGTCACATTGCTGAAGAGCTCTCCTAGGTTGCTAAGTGTAACATTTTGTCTGATCAGTGTAAGATAAAAATTGGTTTTAATTTGTTATTTCTTGTTTTATTTATTTTGCTTTGGGCTTATTGTTAAAAAGCATATATGTATTCTAATAGGTTGGGTTTTTCTTTAAAGAAAGAACCTAGATGACCCTAGTGATTAAACATCACTAATATTATAGCCAAAAAATTTCTGATGGGGAAAGGTGAGCCATGCAGGTAGGTTCTAAATTCATCTCCCAATGGGAATTGTAGTGCATTTGTCTGTTTATACTTTGAAAGTTTGCTTTTACATATGCCAGGCAGGGGAAGTGGCTGCAAAGGCTGCGCTGCTTTCCTGTGTGTCTGTGCTTAAGGTATTTGCTACTGGACAAACAAACAGTGTTTTGCTCATCCTTTTCCTTTAAGTACCAGGCACGTTAATTGCTTGAAATTTAACAGTAAAAATAGCAGGTCTTAACAGTTTAAGAGGATTTATTTCTGGCCCACTTTAACTCATTCCAGCTTTGTGGCAATGAATGGGGAAATAACGCATTTGTCAATTATTCTCCTGGTGAAAAGGGGCATTGTATTTCAGCATGATAAAATAATAAATGCCCTGAGACAAAAAATAAAATGTCTTTTTCTCTGTGCATAATACAATGGTCGATTCCCTGCATTCTGAGGACAATGTCACTGCCACCACAGTGTAAACCCCCACTCCTGCCTGCCCCTGCCTCCTTGGGGAACTGGTGTTGGGGAAGGCTTGGGATCTGCTTTGAGGAAACAGGAAGTGGAAGATTTGACCACTCACTTGTGGTGCTGATGCAAAGGGGATTTTGGTAGATGACTAAATGCAACCTCTGCAAGAATTCAAGTTCATCCATCACTACTTAACATTGGTGTAATATGATTTGTAACCCAGAGATATTGCTTAGCCCTGCAAAACAAGGCAGATTCTTTCATTCCCCCCAGACTACTTAGCTGTTTTGTTAATGGAAGAAGCAGCACAGGTTCTGCATCATTACTTAGATGTGTTTCTTCAGAGTTCTTTTCTAATTGTTTACAACTAGTGGAAAATCTGACCTGTGAAAATAATGCAAATATTTGTACTTGTGGCTTTCCTGTGTTTACCTGTTGATGTCCCATAAAAACTAGAAGCCATGCCCCTATTCCTTCTCCTGCTCCTCTCTGCCAGGTAGCACAGCTGGAGGTCCTGGGCCAGGTCAATCACCATGTCTTGACTGCAGGGTGTGAGAGCAGGGGCTGTGGTTCTGTGCTGTAAACATGGGAAAGAGCAAGGCTTGTTCTGTGTGAAGTTATGTTTGTCCCCTTGTCTCGTGGTTGTGTCACAAATAAATATGAGTAGGTTTTTAGAGAGGTCCAGCAAGCAAGTTTATCTATTTATTGTTACTATTTCTAATAGTGTTAGTATTGCTTCTTCTTAAACGTTCTTTGGATTTTAGTTAAATTTTTCCCTAGCTTTATTAGTCCTTTTTCTCTCCCTTATCTGTACAAAGGCCACACTGAGCTCAGCTGCACAGCAGTGGGAGCACAGAATTGGATTTTATTTTCTAACTCTTGCTTTTGGCTTAAATACTGTATTTGCACAGCAGAGTGGCCATTTACGTGAGCAAATGCCACAGGTCTTACATAGCCCAGGAGGGAAGGTACCAGCTGCTTGATGTTAATCTTTGGAGGAGTTTTCCAGCCCTTAGGTTGCTTGTTACTTCCATTTACCCTCACCCCAGTTCCCCTGGAGGAAGGGGATAAGTCATTAAGCTGATACTTCCTGTAGTAAGGAATTTACTACTTTGTTTATTCCTTCCTGTGGGTGACCACTCAACTCTGTCAACTAGAGCTGGGCAGTAGGAGTTCATTTGTGGAACTTGAGTGGCTCTTGTGCTGAAAATATATGTATTTCCCTATTTCTCATGCCCTCCTCAGCAGCCTGTAACATAAAAAACCAAAAAACAAACCAACCCAAAACTTGTTAAAGCATTTTAATTTTTTTAACCTCTGGCCAAAAAAACCCCAACAATATTTTTTCACTGTTCCTACACAGCATATTTTCTTGTTTAGAAAAGCAATACATTTCATAGAATCATAGAATGGTTTGGGTTGGAAGGGACCTTAAACATCATCCAGTTCCAGCCCCCACTGCCTGGGGCAGGGAAAATGTGCAAAGGAGAAGAGTAATCTCTCAGCACAATGATTACGCTCCCTTAAAAATGCACGAGAGAGTACTCTGTATGTCTGTGTGTCACTGTGCATATTACACTAATTGCTTTTGGCATTCTGGTCTATATGGTGGCTTTGGAAGGCAAAATGTTTATATCACACATTAACACTTCCCAAATGTAAAGATGCTTCGCTGTGGGGCTTCTCAGCATTTTAGCATTGACATCAGTTGGCTTTGATTTGACATGGTTATGACTATGTGAAAATGCCATAACAGACGTGTGTGGTAGAATTGCCCTCAAATTCAGGGGTGCACAGAGTTGTGCTGCACGTGCCTGTGTCTACATGGCCAGAAAGGGAGTATATTTTTTTTAAAAGGCATTCAAGTATCATTAGGCACGTGCTTCAGGCTGTGTTTTGCTCTTAGAAGCAAGTAAAGATTAAAGTTAAAAAGGACCCAACCAGAAGAAGCTTCCTCACATGCACACTTTCCTTGGTCTTGGTGCAAAACTGAAATATGAAGCAGTGCTGCTCTTACTGTGACAGGTTCTCCTGCAAGTCCGGGTAGAATCTGATTTTAAAATTTTGTTTACCTTATTTCTGTTTACCTTGTTAATTCAATAGCTCAATGTGCCATTGTCACAAAACTGAAGTTTCTGCTCCTTATGTTCTTGTATATCTTGACTTCTTGCTACAATTGCCACAGCATTGTCACAATTTCAATGGAATCATTATGTAAAGTCCTTGGGATTTTTCCCCTCTGTCTCAGTTAACTTTCAGAGTTTCAGAGTGTGTAGGAGGCTGCATTTTTTCAGGACAAGCACTGAGGGGAAATTTATATTCTCAAGGTAGCATACTCTTCAAAATAGTCATAAGCAGAATCAATAGTAAATAAATCCTTTCCTTTGCAAGATATTTTATGTTTCACATTCAAATTATCAAAAATCTCAGATTATAGCTCAGGGTGGGTAATTATTTGTCTTGATTCATTCTTATCAGTTCTCCACACGAGATAATTTTGTGATGGAAAAGTTTTGTTTTAAAGCATAGAAATAGGGAAATATTCTGAATTTTGTCAAGACCAAAATTTCTGGGAAAGCTAATGGTTAAAATAGTGCTCCTAGAGCTGGCCAAGCCCTTGTGCTACTCTTTTTGCAGGACTGACTGGAGAGGTGGTTCTACTCTTAGAAAGCCGAACAGTTGGCTTCATCTGCCAGCTGCTTCACAGCTTTTTCCAGGGAAAACATACTTCTTGTGGGTAAACTCTAACAGGAATGCACTTCATACAGCAGCCCATTTTCTGTTTCTGATCAGTTCTGAGACAAAGGTCCAAGACCATTTTTAAAGACATATCAATGTCCCTTCCCTTTGGTCTTTCTCCAGCCTTCATGGACTGGCACAGCAAAGCTTTCACAGTTAGTAGCAAATATCACTGATAGCCTTTCAGCAATCTTGCTCAGCAACAAGATTCTTGACAATTTAAAGGGATTTCTGCTAGCTCTATTTAGTTTGTGTAGTTGTCCATTTTTTGTGTATAAAATTAAACATGTCTTTCGTTGTGCAAGAGAAGGATCAAAAGCTCACTGAGCCAGATGACAGAGGAGTGGTCAAATGTGCTTTTTAGGAAAATCAACAAGTCATCTTTATGTTTTTACTAATGTGTTTTACAGTTTGGCATGCAAGGAATGGCAGGGTTGATGCACTTAGCTGATTGTCTGATGTCTAGATAAATACCTCCATTATTTGGCTATGGAATTTTAGAGAGCAGGATCACCCTGAGTTTTCATTCCAACAACCAAACAAAAAAATTCTTCATAGACCTATGTAACCAGTTGGAGTTAATCAGCCTGTACACATGTGTAGCAAATTAATGTAAATCAAAAGAGTTTCCTATGTGCTTCTTTTCCAAAAGGAAACAATCTTCATAATTATTCATGTTATTTTACTTTTCATCTTTGGGATCCTAACTCTTCATCGATCAAGAACAGTGGGAAGTGGGTTGGTAGAAATAGCATTTCTTCATGTTTCCATGGCTTTTCATAAAAACATAACAAAATTATTTTGTTACCTGCTGCATTTTTAAAGGCAACTTTGAGAAATGTACCTGCTGCATTACAGGATGCTTGGAAGCACAGCTCTTTGTGTCAGCATCAGAAAGTGCTGTGCTGAGACTGTTTCAGGAGCTGCTGCGTTTAGAATGATGAAATGCAGACAGCTCTATGAACTGTTACAAAGGAAAAGATTCTCATAAAACAACTTTGAACTTCTGTGCTAATGAGTTGCAGATTTCTCAAGCAGATTTTGTGTGTAGCCCAGAAAGTTTTGCTTGCTCAGACAATGTATTGTTTTGCTCTTCTGAGGTGCTTGGTAAACAATGGATGCAGGGCTGAGTGGCCATCCCTTCTCCTGGGAAAAGCTTTCCCCACTCTTTCATTCTCTGTGGCACATCTCAAAATTCAAGACTGGGGAAACTTACAGAAGCTGTTGAATACTAAAAACTAGGTGCATCTCAAATGTTTTCAGCTCTGTGTGGTTGGTATGTTTTTATTGCTTTGGGAAAAGAATTCAGTGTGGCCTCTGGCTGGAGAAAGTTTTATCATTGACAATTTTCCTGTCCTTCCTCTTTCCCCTTCCCATGTATTTTGACACAGCAGAGTAATTTTAGAGAAATGGCTTGCTCTGAAATGCTTTAGGATAAAATTATTTGGAGACTGGTTATTTTGATCTGTGCTAAAAGAGAAGAAGGAGGCTTTTGAAAAGGAAAAATACTTAGAAAGAACTCTCCTGATTCCTCCTTATGTTTACACATTTGGCTTTTTTCTGTCCCCAAGTGGGTGATTCTAAACAATAGGAAGCTTTGTTTAGAAGCCTAAACCACCAGTTTGGCGTGGCTGGATCTATCTGTGACCTATTTAACTTGAAGTGGGTATTTTAACTGCCTTGGGCAGCTTTGAGCTGCAGGATCGCTCAGCCTAAGATGTGGTGACTGGAGTGGGTGCCATGAGCTGACATTTTCCTTTTGGAGATTTTGATTGTTTGTGCAAATGAGCCAGTTGTTCGTAATTCCATCATTTCCACTTACGGAATAAGGAAGTGTGGGATAGGTGAAAACAGCTTGCTTTAACAAAGTACTGTTTTATTTTCAGCTGGTTATTTTATTGGTATTAGTGTGCAATCCCTAGGGGATTTCAATCTCAAAGGCTATTGATTTAGTCAACAGTAAAGCAAAAAATCTTGCGAAGACCGTTCACTCATCTGTAGTGAAATGAATTGTTTTTCATCTCTATCACTGCCCCAGTGCCACTGAAGTTTGGTTGCTCTCCTTATCATGTGTGCTTGGGGTCTGGGTGCTGCTCTGAACGCAGCAGAGGACGGCAGAATGTATCGACCTCCTCCACACGCTGTTAGAGCTGACAGTGGAGAAATGCTCGTGCTTCTGTGATTAGGTAGACTCCTGCATGAATACTCTTGGCTCTGTCCGTGGGTGGCTGGATCTCAGTGGTATGACTAGTTGGAAAAAAAAAGTTGCATACTTATATTGGGCAAAGGAAAAGATGCTTTTGTTCCAGCACCGCCCGGGGGAAAAATGCAGGATTCTTACCTCAGAAGAGGGAAGGGGAGTAGTGGGAAGGTCTGTATTCTTGTCTCCCTGAGTCATCACAAAACACTGTGGCTAAACCAGGGTTGCTAACCCATCGGGTGCCTGGAAGCATGGGGAGTTTTAGTAAAGATAAGCTTGTGCTCGCTGGCTCCTGCTGTGTTAGCTGAGGTTTGGGATGGCAGATACTTTATACCACATCAAGTTCCCATATGATGAAAGCAGGGCTCTTGCATATTTTATATCTTTGTCTTTCTTTTGGCTGGCTGCATAGTTTCCTTTTACCTAGAAGTGGCAACATCATTTACTTTGAATTGGCGTAGTTATAAAGAGGTTTATTTTAACCTCAGTTCTGTGAATTGGGTGACTATTTACATTTTATAACTTTGTAAGTATCCTTTATATGATGACACTGAATGAGGTTTCATCAGTCCAGTGCCTCTTGACTCCTAATTATCTCAGTTAGGTCCTGCAGTGAAGATCAGGGGCAAATATTTAGCTGAGTTTGCTCATTACCATGAAAACAGGCGGGCTGCAAGTTACAACTCGATCCACTTACTCAACAGAGGCATTTTGTAGTAACTCCATTGTGTCTGTAACTGATAACATTTACCTTGGGAAAAAGAAGGTGCCAACTATCCAAAGCTGATAGCTAAAAAAAAAACAGGACTGAAAGACCTTTTGATCTTTTGATTAAATTTGGAAGATGGATAAGACTATTTTTCCCCTTTTTCTGTAATTTCTGCTCAGCATTTTTTCACGTTAATTTTCATTTATAAATTTAAAGCCTATGTAGTACAGTAAAATGAAAATGTTCCATTCGTCCATCAGCAACAACACAGCTGATTTTTTGAAAAAAATACTCTGTTCCTGCCTTGACTATGCCATCACCCCACCTTAAAACTGCTTGGTGAGACACAGCACTGTAGGCTTGACATGTCAAACCTTTTTCCCTAATGAAAGAGTTATGTAAAATCATCATGTGATGCCTCTACAATGAGAAGGAGCAAAGGAAAAATCACAGCATAAGCTACTTCTACAGATAGGAAATAATACCCTCTGGTCAAATGGCATAATCCTGGAATTAATGACCCATCCAGTAGCATTCCCTGTAGCAGCTGCATTTAACTTTCACAAATAGAATTGTACAAAACTTGAACATTTTCTTGACTAAATCTAGTCAGAATATGGTTTGTCTTGCCTAAATATATTTGTTTGAATGACTTTTTAAAGGCCTTTTCAAGGTCAGGCTGAATGGAGCTCTGAGCATCAAGGTCTAATGAAAGATGTCCCTGCCCCTGCAGGGAGGTTGGAACTTGATGGTCTTTAAGGTCCCTTCAAACCCAAACCATTCAGTGATTCTGTGATCAAAATGTACACCATTGGTTTAAAGACCAAAGGTGTTCTTGAGATACTCTAAAAGAAATCAGAAGTACAAGAGAACCAGCCATGGCTCTGAGAACCCTTGTAGTAGTAAGGCTGACTGTAATGCCATGTTGGTCTGGATTTTTAAATCCCTGGGTATTTAAATCTTACCTGTGTTACAGCTCACTTCTTTTAAGATAGGTACTGTCTTAAAGGGTATGGGGGAAGGCTTTTTTTTTTTTTTTTTTTTTATATGCAAAAAACACAAAAAAAATAAACCAA
>JAWWEW010000002.1:0-38165 GCA_035583185.1 Anabacerthia variegaticeps | reverse complement strand
TTTGTTTTTGGTTTTTTTTTTTTTTTTTTTTTTATATGCAAATACCACAAAAACATTATACCAAGAGAAAATAATGAAGTTGGGCTCTTTATACTAAAACACAAAAATGCTGAGGTTAGTCCTGTGCCTTCCCATGACACATATACTTTGGTATAGCTAAACCATCTTACTCTGAACTGTGGTTTGCTACAGTGAGGGCTCACATTTAAGTGTTTTTATGTTTGTTTTCCCCAGTTGTTTCTTGTTTAAATCAAGGGGATTTTTGATAAAGAGGTGTTTTCCAGATTTCCTCATAAAACCAGTTTCTCTTCTGGATCTGAAGGAAAGGCTTATAATCTCTTTATACTGGTTTTCCTGGGGAGACTTTTGAATAAGGGTAGGTAAATAAAGCTTACCTCTCTTCTTGAATGGAAAGTAAACATCATATTTGGACGGTATTTAATGTTTGCAACATTTTATCTGAGACATTTGTCAATGTTACCAATGTATGTACTTTCTCCTTGATGGAGTTTTTATGTCCTAACACACTTTCCAGTGTTACAGGCAATTTCAAAGCCCTCTTCCTAAGACCCCTCCACTCCCCACTTAGCTTTACAGAACCTAAAGAGGCTTTGAATACAAGATAAATTGAATGTAGCAGATGTTGGTTTGTTATGTACATCTGCACTGACATTGGATAATTTAACTAAGGTGTTGGCAACATGTTTTTACGATAGTAGTGTGCTATAAATAAATAAAATCCATTTAGCTAAATTGCCCAATGAAGCACATTTGACTATGGGGTGTGGAGGGGTTTTGTAAGCATAAGAATTCCTAATTTGTTTTTTAGGCATTCAGAAATTATGATGCTAGCTTCTGAAGTCATGACATTTAGAACAAAACCCGCATTTGGCACATAATCAGCTTTGTGGTCATGTTAATTTGCCTTCCAGTTTGGAGATCTTGGTTTTTTTATCTGGCAGCTTCTATCTCAAAGCGTGCAGGTTTCTAACATTATCCTCAATTTAAAGGTGAGTTAGGACTTCTTCAGTACTGTAGAAAGTAGTTTTGTTCCTTAAAGACTGAGGCGGGGACAGGTTGTTACAGCTGCTGTCCTGGACATTGACCCTTCCTTGCAGCTCAGGAGTGCACAGGGAAAAGGCAGAGAGGGGCTCATTAATCTACTGGCTCCCCTCTTCTCCAGACCAGTCACCATAGGCTATGGGTAGGTGGCACCAGGAACCAGTAGTCTCGTCTTCTTCTCTTTTTCTTTTCTTTTTTTTTTTCGTTATTAATTTAATTTTTATTTTAATTTCTATTATTCCTTCATGCTGATGACTTCAGTGGAAACCGGAAGGAATTAATTTCCGTATGTGTTAATATCAGATTGCTGATAATGCCAAATGGCTGCTTACCTGCTACTGCAACACAGCTTTTCCTTCTACTTGCTGCCTGTTGTTTTAAACTTAAATGGGAAGTGTGCATCCTAGACACTTTTATAGTGCCTAGGACAATAGGATTCTGCTTTACACTATAGAACTGCTATAGCAGCTTTCACTTATGTCATAGATATATAGTGTTGTGTAAGTATCCAACAGTGGAGAATGGTGTAAAATGCCCCTCTGTAACTACTCCCAAGTTTTACATTGTTTAAAGCTTGGTTTGGCAAGCAAAGATCAGAGTTTTCTTTTTATTCAAGAGTAGCTGGACAAGTAGAGGGCAGAAGCCAAAGCTGCTGTGCTAGGCTATGTAACTTTGGGTGGGGTTACAAGATGAATTAACCACTTTTGGGTCCCTGATGCTGCCAAAAAGGATATGGTTCCCAGCCTTGTGTTCTTGTGTTCTCCCGGCAGATTAGCACTGCGTCCCTCCCCATGCAGCCAGATCTTGGACTCTCATCCAGCTGAATGAACCTTAGGAGGGCTCATTCTTAGGTGGTTCATATTGTGACTATGTGACCAGAAGGCAGTAGTGCCAAGACAGAGACTGGCAGCAGGAATGAACGTGTGGACAGGAGCAAATGGAAACTGCTGCCTCTTTTGGTGGCAGCTTCCTCTGAAACTACTCACTCATGCAACTGCATCCTTTGAGCAAAACTGTCCCTAGGTGGATTTTCATGATTTAAAGGCTAGGAATGGAAAAAAAAATGGTGATAAAACAGGGGGTTTTGTGTGTGCTAAAGACAGTTCCCTATTTGGAAAACATCTTGATCTGGTTTTGGTTTTCTGTACCTTGCAAAGGTGGCACGCAGGTTTCCAAGCTACATTTTAGTCTGTACAAGAGTGAGTGTTCAGGTACCAAAATCTATGCAGATGTACTAACCATCAGGCCCTCCATGTCTTCAGCACCAGTCCAATACCAGAGTGGAGGGAGGGTGACAGAAGGAAGTGAGGTTTTAAATCACCTCTGATTAAATTAGAAAAAAAACACAATAGTTCTCTGTGTTGCAGTGCCCTTGGCATTGGTTTCTGTGTCTTTCTAATCTGAGAACAAAAATAGTCCAGATACTTGCTTGTTTTGGCTGATTTGGCAGATTAGAATCTCTTTTGTCTTTTTCATGGGTTTTTCCTAAAGGAAGTAACACAATCTCTGGAGCCATTCTTTACAAGGTGTAAAGCAAGCAAGGAAATTTTGATTCAAGTGGTCACAGGTCTCTGATTCATAGTGGGCTGGGTTTGGGGATCCCCCTGGCAGTCTGGAAGTGACAGATGGCTCTTTATCTCATCAGTTCCTATAGCTTTAGGCTCTGTAAACCAACCATTTAGGGGACTTTTAAGATATATTTTTCAGAGTGTTTCATCCATTTTCTCATTAGGCTGGCAAGGTTTCCATCATTTTTCCAAAGAAAGTACACAAGAAACTCTAAATGATTCAAGCTGCTGTGCTTTGTGCACTGCAGTGACATTACAGAGTAGAGATGTCACTTGGTAGAACAGGAGAAGAATTCCAGCCCCAATTCTGGCCAAGGGCAGAGCTCACATGCTTCAATCAGGGCAATATTTCTTCTAGAAGCATTAGTCCTGCCTTGGCTTTGGCACTGCTTCTTGAGCAGTGCTGTAATCTACTTGGAAGTCAAATATCTCAAGTATGAGGTATTTACTGTGTCGCTGTCAAACATGCTTTAAACTTTCTGCTCTTAAAAGAAATCAGCATCATGCTAATGGCCAGTATGTAAAAATTTGGCCCTAGATATAAAAAAAAAAATCCTTAATAAATCCTTTCTAGAACCTTTTTCCATCAAAGGGTGTTATCCTCCCATGTTACTGATTTCTGCTGTTTTCTGTATGTGTCAAAACCAATGACTTAGGGTTTGTTGAGTTATTTTTTCCTTTTTCCTATACAGTTTCCTATGAAATTATGCCTCTTTTTTTATTTTCTTTGTAGGTAACAGAGATTTTGCTCCTGATGATCCGCTGGAATTTAAGTCTCATCAGTGGTTTGGAGCCTCTGTGAGATCCCAAAATGATAAAATTCTGGTGGGTTTTTGATGCCCTTTTGATGCTTCAGTATGAAGATATTGTAGTGGAAAATATGTGAAAAGATCCAGATAACTTAGAATTTAAACAAAATCACGCTAATCAGCATGGCTTGTCTTTTTATTTTTTTTCCAGGATTTCTTAACTAGGCTTTGCTTAACTCTTTATAAACAAGGATTGTAAAATTTTTATCATTTTTTAAGAGAAGTAGTAGAATTTGTTTGATGAAGTCAGAATGTGTTATGAGTTCTTGGTGAACTCTTTACAAAATATTATTTCTGAAATTCTTGACGTAAATTAGTTATTTGTGAAGTACAAATTGGTGATACTTCTGCCCTAGTGCTGATAGTATAAATCTCCTCTAATAGCACATGGTACATCTGCCAGTTATTTTTGTTGCTCTTCTGTAGAAAACTGGAATTCCATAGTGTCATTCTGTACCCCTCAGCATCTGGAAGAGGAATTTGTTTCCTCACTGCTGTGTGTTCTTCCTTAGGCCTGTGCCCCATTGTACCACTGGAGAACTGAAACCAAACAAGAGAGAGAGCCTGTAGGGACTTGTTACCTGCTTGCTGGATCGAAATTTGTGGAATATGCTCCCTGCAGGTCAAGTAAGTACAGAACACTTTTGTTGCTTTTCCGTTTAGGACTTCTCTTGTTTTATATTCTGTGTACATTTTAAAGCAGGATGTTTTAGAGGTATTTCGCCCTTCCATGTATAGCAATTAGAACAGAACCTAAGCTAGACCCAGACATCTGAATCCTCCTCCAGATGATGTTCAAGATGCAGACCTTGCTTTCTTCTAGGGGGAAAATCTTAGATCCAAGTATCATTGGAATTGATGACTTCTGTTTTTGAAGGGACCAATTCTGTAGTAATCATTCAAGCTCGTGTAGCAAGTGCTTTTTCAAAGGCTAACTCTAGAATTTTATGAAGCCGTAGTAATATATTGTATTTTAGTGTTATTCAAGTACTTTAAAGCACAAACTTATTTTGCAAGAAAAGTTTTTGCACAAGTAGGTTCTGAACTCTGTGTACACATACACAGAGTAGTGATGCATTGTTTTAATTGTACTAACTGTTGAACATTTTAAATCTTATTTTTCAAATGCTTTGTATCCATGTCCTTTAGTTGAGTTGGTAGATTCTTCAGAGGTTTATAGCTTCTTTTAAAATGCAGAAGTCTAAAAGTTGAATGTTGAAGCTAGGATTGTCTTTTTATTTGCTGAAAATCATTTGTGAACAGCAGGAATAAAACTCTGTGTGGTCTAACATAACAAGAAGTTAAATAACCACATATTAAACTAAATTATGCTAATTAAGTAGTCACATTTTCAGATAAGGGTGTCTCAACACTTCTACTCTGTGTTAAGATCAACTCAGTCATAACAATTCTTGCTGGGATGAGTCTCAGTAGAGTGATATTTTTTCAGCAAGGTGTGCTCTTTTTTTTTTAAAGCCAATTCATATTTTTATTCCATACCAAACAAAAAGTTTATTCCCTATTTTCCAGATTCCTTATTTTCTGACTATAAATTGCAAATATCGCCCTCCCCCTCCCCCCCCCCCCCAAAAAAAAAAAATATTTCAAGATTAAATACAAAGGAATATGGAGTTGCTGTTAGGCTAGAACACATTAATGTTAAATATATGTTAGGCCAGCCCAAAGTTGTTACAGCATTGTGAATTGTTGATAAAGTGAAAATACCAATTTAGGAGAAAAGTATTCCAAGGTTCAAGTTCAGGAGTGAAAATTTACTTAGGAAGAGAAGTGTCCACAGAATTGTCTTATCTAGTACTGACAATATTTTTCTCCTCCTTCCTTCCTATCCTTTTTTTTGTTGTTGTTAGCAACTATTGATGCAGATGGACAGGGATTTTGTCAAGGTGGATTTAGTATCGACTTTACAAAGGTATGTGGCTCTTTCTCAATTCCTACAGGTCAGCAGACAAACACCCCTGGTACAGACCACTTACAAGCACAGGTATTATGAAGCCAAATGTCAACTACCATTCTTGGGGGGGAATGTCACAACCAAACAAAATTTGTAAATAGAAAAAAAATAACTTCGAACCACTCAAGCAGCTATGCTAAACCTGGTTCTCCCTATGTCTTCACAGCAGCACGCTCTCACCTCTTGTAGGAACAATATAGTCTGCTTTTCCAGCTTCCCCCCATGCAGCTCTGCTGCAGCCAGCCCTCAGGTGGAATTGGCTGCAGTAGTCAGGATTTTTGAGCTCTGAAGGGATTGGTGCACAGTAGTGTTACTTCTTCAGGAATAATAACTTAGGGAACTGGTAAACAAAGTTTTTGTGAATCATGTTTGTTTTTCTCATCAGCTAGCAGAAGTGCACTTTTTTTTTTGCTCTCTTATGTTTCTTCAACTTTTGTTTTCTCCCTGCCTTTTATAGTTTTGTTTTTGTTTCATTAATTCACAATTACGTTTTAATTTCAATCACAATAAAACTGTGAACTGAGATCTGAGAACTTACTGTAGTTTTCATATTGTACAGCGAAATTGTTTAGTATAGTCTGGACATGTCAAAACCACAAAAGTCCTACTTGTGATGTGACTATTTTTTTGGGTAATTCACATATTATATGATTAGGTCATATCCCTACACTCTTTGCCCAACACCACTCTTTTTTTAAGTCTAGAGCAAACTGCAAAGTGCAGGATAAGACTGTAAGTGTTTGAATTATTTTACACACACCCCTCAGGGCTACTGTGCAGACTCCAGCCCCAGTTAAAACCAACCTTGGGCTCTGATCCAAAACCTGAGCTGAGTGGGCAAGCCTGGCTGTAAGGGATCTCCAAATCTCTGACCTAGATTTTTCTGAGTGGTGAATATGAGGCTTTTTTAGGATTAAAACCTGAATAAGTGTCTTGATTATGCAGCCAGGCCTATGGCCTAATCCAATACTTATAGAGCAAATTCCCAATACTGGGATAGCTGTGTGTTTCATAAAATTGTTTGTGGATTGCAGTTGTGCCAAGGAATATGGAGTAGGGGAATTAGATCACAGTTATTCTGAATTAAACTTTTCTAATGCTATTTTATGAAAAGTGGCAGAGGCAGAAAATGAAACTAGTTTTGGGTGCTGACCTAAAAACATGTTCTGATTGCCATGTAGCAGTCCTAAAGCTTTCTCCTAATTGTATTCCTAGTTCCTTGGGTTTATGTGGGAAGAGGAGTCTATTACCATAAAAAAAGAATTCTGCCTAGAATTTAAAATCGGTGAAATAGAACAAGTCACTGAAGGCAGATTGTTGATTATCTTAGCATTTTACAAGGTGCATTTGTTATTAATCACTCCTTCAAAAAATAAAATGTGTGGGGGTCAGTGAAGCTACAATGATGTCCATGCATGGATTACTTCCCATTAACACAGGACATGTCCTCTTGCTTTTAGATGTGCTTAATATGTTTTTAACTTTTGTTTCTGTCTTTTCTTTTTTTCCCCCCTTCTCCTCCAAGGGAGATAGGGTGCTGCTTGGAGGACCTGGAAGTTTTTACTGGCAAGGTAAGTTATATTATTTTAGTCACAGAGAAGCCGATCCCTTTGATTTTCCTTTTTGTGCTCTTAGTCATTTTTATCCACACTCTCAGAATCACTGTCAGAGTCTTTGTCAGTAAGAAAACTAACAGGAATGTTTCTTCCTCCTTCAGAATATCTCCTGAATAATCAAGGCAACCACAGATTAAAGCTGAAATAATAATTGTATAGATGTTATTTGTCTTTGAAATAACTCCATGATCATATTAAAGCCATTTTCCCAGGATGTGGGATTTGTTTCCATCAAGCAGGATAAGTTCCCTTTAGGATATTTTGCTTCAAAATCTACATGTTTTGTAATACAAAGCCCGTATTTTCAATAAGAAATGTCCCCTCCAAAGAGAACTTCATTATTTTCCTCTGACAGCAAAGGTGTTTTTTGTTTGTATCGATTGGTTTGTGTCATGGGGCACATCTTCCCTCTACCTGCACCACTTGCACAGAGCATTCCCTGGAAATTTTGCTAATGTGGACTCAGTCAGGATCTGTTTGCAGGATCATTCAGCCTTTAGCTCCTGCTCCTTGTTCAAAAGAGGGTGCTGCTGGAATCAGGACACAGCTGGCACACTCTGCTGCCTGGCTTTTAATGTCAATACTAACGTTTATGAATAGATTTTCTGTATCGTGCCATCTAGGTGCAGCAGCACAGGAGGCTTGTCCTAGTTCTGTGCTTTAAATTTTGAACAAAATGGAATGATTGAAGCTAAAACTGCAGATACAATGCAATATAGATTATGTTCCTGTATTCGTTTTTGCCTAAAGTGACAATTTCTCTGCCAAAACAACCTTATTCTCTTATACTGCTTCCAGAAAAGAAAAATCTTGGCTCTGAATAGAAGACAACCTTATACTTCTTAAAACTAGATTTTTCATCCTAAACTTTTATTCCACTTTCTGAGATGCTGCAGGAGTAGTTTTCCCTATACTTCACACATGTTTGAATATGTATGTGTAGTAAGTGTTATTCTAAAAATTTTTTTTGGTGATTCATGTTTTATTTTAAACTCAAAGAAAAGAATGTAGTGAAGTCACCACCTAGTGGCTAGTGAAGTGACCGTGGCGAATGTGGTGATACTCTGTTTTCTTCTCATTTGTGCTCATCTTCTTGGCCTCTTGTCTGCCAGAATAAGCTTTCATGTTATGGGATTTAGGCAAGGAGCAGTGACTCAGTTCTGCAATACCATCAGCATGTGATAACTGAGCACTCCCAGTTAAGTCCTGCCTTATATGTAGGAGTAGTTTCTATTTTCAGTGAGAACTCTGTGTGCTTCTTTTTTGTCAATATGTGCATACATTTTTGTTGAAGTAGGATGCAGAGTTCACCTGTTTTCTGTTCAGTATTGTGAAAGAGTTGTTGCTTTAGAAGGCAGCAGCCTGTAAATGAGTTCACACCTTGTCTTTGTGGTTTTAAGCTGTTTTCTTTCTCCTTAGGCCAACTTATTTCTGATCGAGTGACTGAGATTGTGGCTAAATACGACTCCAAAGTCTACAGCACCAAGTATGATGACCAGTTAGCAACCAGACCTGCCAGTGCTGCTTTTGATGACAGCTACCTGGGTGCGTGGTGGGAAACAGGACAACCCAGCTGAGCCTGGAGAACTCCCTTGCACTATTCATATTTCAGTCTGAATCACAGTACTGTTAACTCAGCATTTGACAGATAAGTAAAGAGCAACATACCTGAAAACTCAGTAATTTATACTTGATGGAAATTTAGTTATCTTGCCATAGGCTTGAGTCAAAAAGCACCTCATGACAAAATAAACAGAAACATTTCCATGACGTTTTCTTCTCTGTAAGTCAGACTGAATATGGAAATGGCCAAGATATGATTTGTATGTGAGAAGTTAGTCACTTTTTTGTCTTTGAAAGGCAGCTGTTTCTAAATAATCTACCAAAGCAAAATAAAAATGCTGAAGAATTATGTTTGTGAAGAAAAACAATGAAGAGAGTTCCTTAGAGGAGTGGGAAATCATAATTTAGCTTCATAGATGTCTAACCAAGTTCATAAAAAAGCCAGGATCCACCAGGACAAGTCCTAGGGTGAAAATTTTAAAATGTTCATCTTCTCATCTCAAATTCCTGAATGCTGATGAATTACAGTCACTCATGGAGCTCTTCATAGTCTAAGCTGCTTTGAGGCTTTATTTATTTCATTGGGGTATAAGATAAAGAGAGGAGGACTGTACAGAGACCTACAAAGAGTGTAAAGATAGCTGAAGGTTTTAATATGGTTTTTCAAGTCTCCTCTTATCTGTTCAGGTTATTCGGTGGCTGTTGGAGACTTCAATGGTGATGGCATAGAAGGTAAGACCCCTTGCTCCAGAAAAAAAGAATCATGTTAATAGGCTGGGCAGATCTTTCAAATAAATGATAAAGTGCACAGGAAAATGCATCAGGCACTAGGAGTGAGCTGCTCTGTTCAATCCCAGTCACCGTGCTTTGGGACCCAAATGTAACCTGTGTCTTGCTTTATGTTTCAGACTTTGTATCAGGAGTCCCAAGAGCAGCAAGAACTTTGGGCATGGTAGGAAATTTGAAACATTATACTTTGCAATAAATACGAAAGGTGAATATTGGTGGTATGCTCTAATGTGCATTTCTTCCTGTGCAGGTGTCTATTTACAACGGGAAGAACATGTCTTCCATGTACAACTTCACTGGAGAGCAGGTGTGTACCTTGACTGAGCATGGTGGGGGACTTCTGTTGAGACAGTATTCACAGAACTAGATAATATAATACTCTGTGTGCTATTGGCTTAATAGCCAAAGCAAAAATTTATAGAGTTTTCTGTAGGAATTCTAATCTTATTTTTAAATGAGGGAAATGCTGCCTGTTTTGAGAATTAGGAATGAAGGCTGGATCAGGAAAGGTGGAATGGGGAAGGTAACTGATCAGTTTACTTTCTAACAAAGTAAGAAACAGAAAGGAAAATAAAAGGAGAAAGGAGACAAAAAAGTTGGGGTATATATTATCATGTCCCTGAAGTGTTTTCTATACAGATTTGTGTAAACTTGTTTGTGTTTGTATGACTGCAACTCACAAGTTTGGTTTGAATTTTGTTTTTCAGATGGCTGCCTATTTTGGGTATTCAGTGGCTGCCACAGACATCGACGGGGACAAGTAAGTGCCCTCCTCTCCCCAGTGCCACCCACCTTGTTTCTGGAGAGACAAGAGAGATGCTTTTATTAAAAAGTCTTTCCCACAATCAAGATTTCTGTCCTCGTTACTGATTTAACATGTATCTGCAAAACACACCTTCTTACTAATACTTAACATTTGTTTAATTAATTGTAGATTTGTTTTTGTATTTGCCTGATAAACACATGTGTGTATTTACATGCTTTACATGCATTAAATTCTGGTATATTTGTGCTTACTTTGTTAATAAATATTTGCCTTCAGTTGAAATATAAAAATAGTTAATTTTGATTTTAGTATTGACTTCAGTCCTGAGTTAATCCTTAATCATGCTTAAGAGAATGAATTTTCATGCTGCTACTGAAGAATCTTGTCCTTCTTTGGTCCAGTTATACAGATCTGTTTATTGGAGCCCCTCTTTTTATGGATCGAGGCTCAGATGGGAAACTTCAGGAGGTTGGCCAAGTTTCCATTTGCCTTCAGCGAGCCTCTGGAGGGTTCCAGACGGCCAAGCTGAACGGCTTTGAGATCTTTGCGCGATTCGGCAGCTCCATTGCACCTCTAGGGGATCTGGACCAGGATGGCTTCAACGGTAGGATATGGCTTATTGATGAGTGTTTCCCCTTTGGAGAGGAAATGTAGCCAGCACACTGCCTTTGGATTCTGCACACAAACACTGGGCACTCTTGCCATGGCTGGGTGTCGGACACCAAGGTCTAGACTCCTTTCGATGCTTGTATGCTACTCCCAGGAATGCTAACAGGAGTTCCATGGATGCATCGAGCAGAGACTATACCATTGCAGCTGCAGCATGGATTCTTGAGCTGTTCCCCTGATCAGTTCATTGCTTTCTGAGTGATAACTACAGCAGAAACTGGGATGAAATACCCAGCTCTCCACTGTGACTCGTTAGGACATCAGCAATATGATCTTCCTGTTTCCGTTGTTTAAAGCTCATTTTCCTCTCCAGAAACACAATGATAAATGAAAGGAAGGTTTTGTTTCAGAGAGCCAGTTAAAAATGTTCTGATAAAAGAGATTTTCCTGGGAAAAGTCCATTTCAAAATGGAAGAGTTTGGTGAAAATATTCCATAACAACTACAGCCAGCTGTACCAAGAGCTGAGTGTTGTGAGCGAATAATTAGATGAGAAATCTGAGTCTGACACAACAATCTGAGGACTCTCAAACTCACTGACTGTGCTTATTGTTTCTTTAGGAACTTGTTACTTAAGAATTAAGGGCAACAAAACAGGCAAGAATCATGTAGTTTTGGGATGGAGACTTCAGGAATCCCAGGGAGAACACCCTGTTAAGCATATCATACTCTAGTGTTGCCTAAATGCTAGTAGGAATTTGAGTTTCACAAAAAATGCTAATTTTTTCCATTCTGTTTGCAAGCTAATTATTTTCTGAAAAATCAAAAATTACAGTAGGCTGATACTTCAAATTCCCAGGTAGCTCTAATTTATTTTTGCTGAAACCATAGTCTTAGAATAGTTTGAGTTGGAAGGGACCTTTTTAGTTGCTAATAATATGCAGAATCTGTGAAGATGTGATATCACTGCAACTATTTACAGAAGATATTGGAAAGATTACAGCTGATAGCCAAAACTCTAGTTCCCTTGATGAAGTTATCCCAAAAATGTTTCCATCATACTTCAATCTGTAGGCGAGAAAATCATAGCAAAAGCTGCCTCTTTTTAATTGCTTTGCTGTTATTTAGTCTGTTTGTTTTGTTTATTGCTCTGCCTCATTTTGGGAGTGTTAATTAAAACGCTTTCCATCACAGTATGGTGCAAGACTGGAATTTTTACTGTTGTCATAAAGTTTGTAAATATGAGTCAAAAATACAAAACAGTAAACTTTTGAATCATTATTTTTGCCAAACTTTCTCAAATTTAAGTAAAAAGGAAGGAAATGGCTCTGTGTAATATTTAGTGTTTGGTCTTTGATTGTTGAATTTAGATCATATTTAAACTTCTAAAGCTGTCCTTGCACATAGTTTAATTAGCATTTTGTTTATTACTGTTAGTCATTGGCAATAAGTACTCTTAAATATATTAAGCTTTAAGAGATAGAATAAGTGCACTAACTGGAAGCTCTCCATAAAACATATTGCCAAATTATGATGAGGCTAGACTGGAATTTGATATTTACCGTTGGTTTAGGATGATTTAAATTTTCTGGAATTATTAAAATGTCACACCCTTTGGAAGAGCATGAGCGTATTAATGAAATAGGAAGATAGTCCCACTTAGTTTCGTGATTTGGCACTAAAAATTGCTAATTGTGGGTGTTTTAGTAATCTCAAAAGCATCTCAAATCCATACCATTTGGCTGCAGGTCAGTTACTGAGGTGCAGAAGCATTTGCAGAACTGTTCCTTTCCCTCCTCCTCCCATGCAAGTCTATGAAGTGTTCTTGTTAAACACACATACTATCTAGAAAAAACAGCCTGCAATTAAGAAAATAAACAAAGGTTGATGAGCATTTTGAAGGCTGGTTGTATTTCCTCCCTCCTGACACACATTAAAACTGTAATATCAAAAGTGAATGACTGATGTAAGCACAAGTGTTTTCCTACTCTGTGTCTGGAGATGCTGACAATTCTTCTTTTGGTTTTCAGATATTGCAGTTGCTGCACCATATGGTGGAGAGGACAAGAGAGGACTTGTCTATATCTACAATGGAAGAGCAAGTGGTTTGAATGCAGTCCCATCCCAAATTCTGGAAGGGCAGTGGGCTGCTCGCACTATGCCACCCAGTTTTGGGTACTCGCTGAAAGGAGCCACAGATGTGGACAAAAATGGATATCCAGGTCCTTTGCTCTAAATGCACTTTCAAATATCTCAGTAGCAGACCCACCTCTGACAAACAGCATATTTTTAAAAAATAAATTGTAATGTGTGATATGTCTCCCTTCTTCCTAGACTTGATTGTTGGAGCCTTTGGTGTTGACACAGCTGTTCTGTACAGGTGAGGATTCTTCTGTGCTCATATCTAAGTGCAAGCAGAGGGAAAGCTCAGGAGTGTTCTTGAGCTACAAAAGAAGGCAGGATCAGCCTGAAATTCTGCCAGTCCACCTTCCAAAATGTTGGAGTGAGGAAAGGTTGTACTGCTGTTTTCACTGAGTAAACATACAGCCTGCTGTCTAAAGTTGATCTTTCTCAATGTGTAGTTATGAGGAAATGTAAATAAGCTGTCTTCAAGGCTTTCTGAGTGACAGTTCCCTAGGTTCTGACATACAGGGAGCTGCCAGCTATTACACTGAAATCCCAATGTTCTCATCCAAAATTGGTCATTTTGGGAAAATACCTTATTTGTCTGTGCTAGAAGTGTATAGGACTTCCCATTTACACAGTTGTCCATGTTCTGATTGATGGACATGAAAGGGCAAAGAAAAGCTTCCCACCTTTCTCTCATCTACTCAGTGATTATTTATTTTTCTTGCGGTTTCACTAAATACTATGTGTTTGTGTATGTTTCACAATTTGATGGGGAGGGTATTGTCTAACATAATGTTGAATGCTGCTCAAGAGGATGTTTTCTTTGCAGGGCTAGACCAGTTATTAGAGTAAATGCTGCTCTGGAAGTTAATCCAACCATTCTAAACCCAGAAAACAAAGCCTGTTCACTGGGGGATGTAAAAGTTTCTTGGTAAGCAGGGTATCTTTGTTTTCCTTTGAGGGGAGGGCCTTATTGTTGTAAGCTTCCAGTTTTGAAAGGATTCAGGAAGTCTAGTCAGTGAATTAAGAAAAAGAGAGACACAGATTTTTTTTTTTCCTGAAAGAACAGACAATACAAAATAATACCTTTGAACAGAAATATACAGTGAAAAAATTTAGGACAAAATGAGAGAAAAAGTGTGTGAAATAAATATTTTTCTCTTCCTCCAAAACAGCTTCAAAGTAAAGTTCTGCTTAAAAGCGGATGGCAAAGGAAAGCTCCCAAACTCCCTCAGTAAGTTCTGTTTGTTTAAAACCTTTAAAGTCTTTTTGTATTGTTTGCAGACAGGTCACTGTTATTTTCATTACTGCAGCATTTGTCTGCCCTTTACAACACGCTCCTACCCCTTGGGTAGCCGTGGACATCCTTGTGACTGACTTCAGCAGGGCTTTTTTGCTGTAGGTGTGTAGGTGTCATTTGATCCTACTTGGGACTTTAAGCATGTGTTCAACCATTGGTTTGACTAGTCTTAAAAAGCCTTTTGTATTTTACAGAAATTAGATTAACTCTCATTGAGGGGAGTTTTAGACAAGAATATTCAAGTATGTGGATTGTTAGGCCTGAAAGATAGACAAGGGACGTGGGACTTCTCCTGTCTCTATTGACCTTCTGATTGATATCACTGACTTGTTTTCATCAGATTGCCTGGATCAGAATCAGGAAAGGACTGATTCCAGCAGGCTTTTTAGTGGTCTCTGAGATTTTGTAGTGTGGCAGGCACTGCCTGCTGCAATCAGGCTTTGCCTACTGATTGTAAAAGCTTTTCCTTATTTTCTTTATGGCATGTATAGAGTTGGCATGATCTGGGAAAGCTCATATAACTATCTGTTACATATTTTACGTTTCATTATCTGTATCAAATACTTGAAGTAATTAGATTAGCAATAGAGTTTAAACATACAAGTGCTATATGCGAGGTTGCTTTAAAGTTTCTTCTGGGGGGAAAAATTTTGACTTGTTCTTGCAGTTCTATACAATTATAAATGTATCAATGCTCTTACATGTTTCTAGATTTTAAGGAAAAAGCTGAGTGCTTGAGAACTAGTAACAGATTTTACATTGAAAAAGTTCTAAAAGGGGCGAGTACGGGGTTTTTCTTGTAGCTGAAATCAGCATTCAGCTTCATTTCTGATGAGAATCTGCACTGTGTTTAATGGAATGGAATATCCCTAACCCAAACCCTTTGGATTGGACAGATTTCCAGGTGGAGCTGCTGTTGGATAAACTTAAGCAGAAAGGAGCTATAAGGAGAGCTCTCTTTCTCCACAGCAAACAGCCCAGCCACTCTAAGAACATGACAATTACCAAGGGGGGCAAAATGAACTGTGAAGAACTTGACGCCTTCTTGAGGGTAAGTAGCCGTTTGTTTTAGGCAAATAATTTTTGGTGTGCTGTCTATTACAAGTTCCTTGTGTTAGGTGATTAAAAACAAAACAAAACAAAAGGCTAGAAAAACTTGATGCTCAATGGATGGACCTGAAATTACTAAGGCTGTCTGTCTTGGGTTATCACTGCTGTCAGACAATGAACAATGGATATTACTGGGACTAATCCCTTAAGGGATTGGAAATTCAATACTGAACTTTTTTATGGACATCTTGAATGAATCATCCAGGCACCAAATTAATTGTGATTCCCAAGGAATATGAAATTCAGTAAGCAGGGTTGTCCATCTACTTTGGAGATAAAAAATAAAGAAACATAGAGATCCATAACTAAAATATCATGATCAGCAAATAGCAGAGGAGACAGAGCAAGTTGAAATATTAAGCTTGCTTTTTCTCATGCTTTCTGTTTTAGTCCCCACAAAAGTGAACAGATACTAACACAATTAAAATGGGTGACCCAGTAGAAGAAACACTGTGAAGTTATATGCAACTCAAACTTATCTCCAAGTACTTACAAATCAAACATAAACAATACTTACCTTTCTCTCAGAAAAACAAGAAAAACAAACAAGAGCCAATAAATATACTAGTAATCATTAAAAGTCCACAGAGGACAGGTTATAACTTCTTTTGACCTGTCTTGTGGGTGGGATATATACAGAATTAGACACCTCAGATCTCAGTGCCAGTAAATCTTTAACACATTTCCACCTGACATTTTCATATAGTAAGTAATGACATGTGACCTACATGAAACTACCTTAAATAGAACGCAAAGCCAGTTGAAAACTATACATAACCAATAGGTTTCTGCCCACAGAAGATGAGCTCTGAAGTAAGAACCTGAAATGAGCTATTCTAGAGTTAGTAATTTCCATTACTCTCAGAAATGAAGCAGAGTTTACACTGGTCAAATCTGTGACTAACATAAAGCTAAGAGATGGTTTGCAACTACTCTGAAAGGCAGGATCAGCATTTGAGAAATAGGATGATTTGAAATGAACAATGTGAAAGTCAGCAGCTCCCAAGTGACAAGTAATAATTTTGGGAAGGAAAAATTGTAAATCCAAAGATGTGTATTTGAGGGATCTTAGTGAATTTTGTCTGACAGGAAAGAGTAGAATAGCACAACCCTTAGTCTCCTTGCTATTAGTAGAGTTCTATAACTTCTGTATACTCCAGTTGTCCATTTGTTAAACAGGCATGTTACTCCTAAAACAGGAGTTTCCTAAGAAGAGGTCTTCTAGTTTGAAAATAGCTCAAAAGTTTTCATGTTGATTTGGTCTCCTCATTCCTACTACATTTTAATTGTAATTCAGATTTTGCTTTCCTCAGGATGAATCTGAATTTAGAGACAAGCTAACTCCCATTACTATTTTTATGGAATATCGTCTGGATTACAGAACAGCTGCAGATGCAACAGGATTGCACCCTATCCTCAACCAGTTCACTCCTGCTAATATGAGCAGACAGGTATATTGCTCACACAGTCTGTGATGAGGGAACCTGGCTTTCAAAACTTTCTCTCACCTTATGGTCATCTTAGGACTTCTGAAAAATTAAGATACCTAAATATACATCTAGGCTTTGATCTTTGGATTATGGAAATGCTGATGGTTATTTTATGTTGATCTTGTTGTTTGTTGGTTTGGTTTGGTTTTGGTTGTTTTGTTTTGTTTTTTTCATATCTCTGTGTCAAATTTCTTTTAGTGCTAGATCTCCTTTTCACACATAATAATTAACAGTTTTCTGCAGAAAAGCATTTAGAGCAGTACTGAAAATGTGAATCTTGAAGGCTTGGAGTGTTTCATACGTTGCTCATACTATGCTGCCCTAGGTACATTATGTTTATCCCTTTAGTTCTCCTAAGGTAATAAACAGCTTTTTCAATTTCTGCCCTTTCAACAAATTTTTACACTTGTTTGTGAAGAGGGTAGTGAAGATGCAACTGAATTTGAACAGATTCCTCAAAGTATGGAAAGATGGTTAAGGTGTAGACATCAGTCCTAGAACTGCAGTGGGGCAGGATGAGGCACAGTGCTCCCCAGGTATAAAACTCATTTGTTCTCCTCTGAGACTAAGGATATGAAAATAACTCATAACCAGCTATTTAGATTTTTTTTTTCTTTTAATATATGATAGTGAAACAATATTATTGGAAATGTATGTTGGAACAGATGTGGGAATCATTACAACAATCTGTATTTGATTTCTTCACAGGCACATATTCTGCTGGATTGTGGGGATGATAATATCTGCAAACCAAAGCTGGAGGTGTCAGTAGAAAGGTAAATATATGGGAAAAACATTACAAGGAAAAGGAATTTCCCTACTTGAATTCTAAAATTCAAGAGCTTGTAATACTTTTGTTTGAAGGATGTGTTGAAATAAGTAGCACTTCTCAGTGTATGTAATCTAAACTCATGATTATATATTTTAAAGAAAATTTCTGCTTTGTAACCTTAAGTCTTTAGCATGTAATGCAGGGAGAGCACAGCCCTGGCTCCCCCCTGGGCTGCACTATAAATACATCATATTTATTTGTCCATTTGCTAAGCTGGATATGCATAGCAAGAATGACCCAGTGTTGGCTGCCATTGTACCACTGTTTGATTGTTTAATACTAGATAGATGCATGAACTTGTGATTTTATCCAGGAAGGGGAGAGTAGGGCTCTACCAACAATTGTTGGTATTGGTAGTATCTTTTATCAAACGTGGAAAAAAGAAACAAGTTTTAAGTGATAATTCTTTAATGAGTCTGAGTTTTTGTGTTTTGTATGCCCTAAAGCCACCCTTGTTGTACTATCTCTACTCATAATCTGGGTTTTTATGCCCTTAGTGCAGTGCTATATTATGTGCACATGTATGTAGGTACAATACTTCACAAGCACTAATTCATGCAAACGCTTCAGAAGCATCGTACATCAGTGCAGGTACAGTCAGGGGTCCTTGTACCTGGTGAAAGGAAGATACATGATTTGAAAAGACAGTCTCTTTGTATCTGGAACAAAGGCACTGCAGAGGTCTTGGCTGGATTCTGCAATTGAGCCTTCCCTTGAGTTTTGTTGTAAGTATGTGCTTGTGCCTCTGCAAAGTGGGCGTGTAATTCCAAATGTACGCAGGGATTTAGCTGTTAGTTGTTTGTTCTGTGTTACACAAAGGTGATGGTGGTTTGTTGTAAATTTTATAGAAAGCATTCTTACAGAAGAGTGTGTAATATTTGTTCAATTTTTGTGATTATAACCATGTCACCTTTGTTTTGAAAAACAATGTAGAACTCTCCTGATATTCCTGAAGCATAGGTACTGCCCCAGGTTTCTCCAATGTCTTTGTGCAATTCTGTAAGTTCAGCCACTTAATACACTTCAAAACATGAATGCAGAGCTCACTTTTACCCTGTTTTTTGTAGTGATCAGAAGCAGATCTATATTGGTGACGACAATCCCCTGACACTCATTGTGAGTGCTCAGAACCAAGGGGAAGGAGCCTATGAAGCAGAGCTCTTTGTCGTCGTTCCACCCCAAGCAGATTTCATCGGAGTTGTTCGTAACAATGAGGTACAGTTCCAACTTTGAGTCTTCTTTGAGTCATCGTATTTCATCTGCTAGAAGTCTTTATTTGAACAGTGCCCTTGTTAATTTACTTAGTTTAATTTAGATTTAGCATGTCATGTGCTGGGCAGCTGTGAGGCAAGTGATGTTGGGTACTACTCTTCTCTTCCACCTAAGTATGTAGAAAGTCGTTGGTTATCCTGCCTAAACAGCATATTGAAATATCTTTCCTGACTTTTTGTATCTCTTGGACCATGTTTTTGTTTGGTTCTCCAGTTTACCTCTCCTACTCTAGAGCTTTGTGATATTGCTTCAGCCAAAATCTGATGGGTCCCCTAAGACCTCTTTTTGAGTAAGCTAGTTAGGTATTCATGTTATTTTGCCTTCCAATCTCTGGACTGGAGATTCAGTTGCCTTCCAATCTTTATTTTCCTACTGAGAGTTTGCCCAGTTGCCAAAGTTCTTCACACAGGTTATAAAGAATCACGTGGATAAATGCCTTACATCACAAAAATCATAATTGCTACCCAATGTAAGAATCTTGACTTTTACTTCTTATAACCTTGGAAAGAGATCTACCTTGTGTCAAAAACATTTGTCTCCGTGGATACTTTCATACTTGGATTTTAATGCTTGACTGACTTAGGCCTGATAAATTATATTTAAATTAATGCAGTGTATCCAGAACTTCTTTCCAGATTTCATCCAGGTGTCCGGATGTAAAGAACGACCTTCCTTGATATTTCTTCTTGGTATGTTGCAGGCTCTAGCCAGGCTGTCATGTGCGTTTAAAACAGAGAATGAAACTCGCATGGTAGTTTGTGACCTGGGAAATCCCATGAAAGCAGGAACTAAGGTAAGGTTTGGTCCAACAAGTGTCTGGGAGATCAAACAGGAGGGCAGGTGACATTTTTCTTAATCACAGTAGTGTTTCGGCAGGATGTTTACTGATAGGACATCAAGATTGGATCTAGTGGACATTCACCTGCCCACATGTTTGGTTAGTACAGTGGTACTTGGTTTCAACTTTCCAGCTAAATTAAAGGCTGAAAGGAGTGGTCGTGAGTTTTATGAAATACCAGTTCATTCAGTAGTGGAATTAATGAACTCTGGTCCCTCATAAGTTTGTCTTTATATTTTTCTGGTATGTATTTTTCAGTATATAATAAAGAGCTTGCTTATAACATCTCACTTCTGCCTAATTTTGTGAAAATTTGTAGAGTTTTGTCTAGTTGAGACCTCAACAATTCCACCAAATGTAGCTGAAATTTGAAGAATAAAAAAAACACCTATTAGTGGAACCTGGCAGATTTGGTGATGATATGACTTAATAAGTCTTATTTTCTGAGGAAATCAAGTGAAAATCAGTCACAAATATAAACACTTTGATGATGCTTTTCTTCCAAGAGACATTTTGTGTAGCTGAATAAATGCTGTTTGTAAAGTCTTTCAAAGTATATCAAGCTGAACTACACAGATTTTAAAGCAACTATCACTCACGCAAACCTTGGGAATGAATTTTGAATTGTTAAGTGTGTCCTGTTCTTTAAACTACAGTACTTTTTGCAGCACACAGGGAGGGTCAGTTCTGGGTGAAAATGGCTGCAGGCAGGGCAGGGAGCAGGATGTAATCCTTCCTTTCCTATTTTGTGGCAGTGATGCCTTGGCTCTGATCTGCAGCGAGGGAGGTGCATTTCCAGTCTCGAGGAACTGGACAAGTTTTGTTTGCCAGTTCTCTGTGTGTGGTTTCTCATGACCACAAGTCTCAAGCTATTCTGTTGTAGAGTAAGAGCATTCAGAAGCTGTTATTGTGTGTTTTATTGCACTTCCACTGACTCGTGGTGATCTTTTTCTCAAGCTGTTAGCTGGCCTGCGATTCAGCGTGCACCAGCAGTCTGAGATGGACACCTCTGTGAAGTTTGACTTGCAGATCCGAAGGTATGGAAATCCATGAGAATGTGCCTCACCTGGCAGGACACATGCACCATTAATGGGCTGTGCACTACTCAGTGTCACTCAGGACTAATTCTCTGGTCTTTGCCTCATACTTGTTTAAAAAATAAACACAATACATTTATATCAGCATACCCTTGTGCTCTCCTGATACTCGTGTAGCACCACAGAATGACTTTGGGTTTATAGCCCTCTTTTAAAACTGGTGTTTGAACACTGAATTCCTTCTGATACAAAGCCAGAATTTCACATTTTATCAATTTTGAAGGTGAGAGTCTTTCAGAACAGGCAGTGCATGGGGTGGTGTGAGTAGAAGCAACATGCAGTGAACCATCACAGTAGCCAGCATAAAAGAGTGACAATTAAATGGAACAAAACAGTTGTGTTCCTGTTAATTATCAGATGAGCACAGCACTGTCATATAAATATGATGTATAAATCTGAATTTATACCTTCTGGAGATGGTAGTTAAGATTTGGAGATGTGATCATTAGGTTTTACCCAATACAGTTTTACATTGCTTAATGAACAGTACAAATTCAGCTGTTTCCTTTTTTTCCCCCATGGTGGACCAAAAGCTGGGGTTTTTTTTTTCCCTTTTAAGGGCCTCATTTTTCTTTTTAATGTAGTGACTGAATTATTCTCATGCACATATGCATTTTTCATCTACAAGAGTTAAATAAGTTTAAATCTACCATTCTGTTTTAATGATACTGTGGTTTGCCATACTGATCAAAGGTCTTGGCAGCATAAAATATCTCTTTGATCTCCCATTGCTGTCTGTTCAATTTTGTTCCCTGTTCCTTATCAGCTAGTAAGTTGTGCCAGTGGCTCTTTGGAGAAAGTGATCTCTGGGGGGTCTGTCATCTTCCTTAGGCTAACAGCAGTCACCTGCTGGGTCAAAAAGAGTCACTGAGGTTGCTTAAATCATGCTGGTCTTCTGATGGAAGAAAAGGGAAGTTCCTGTAACATTTTACACCTTTAATGGAAGCAATTTCCTTGCAAGACTTCTGAAAGCAAGAACAGCAAACAGTGATGCAATCACTGTGTGGTAATTACAGTTCACAGTGACAGGAATTACCAAGGTATTACCCTGAGGAGGTTTTAAGGATCACACCAGTTGTCTTAAACTCACAAAGCTAGATTTCCAAAGCTGGCTCAGTTCCTAGCAGAGCAACTCTAGTCTCTAAAAGAAGGAGGTATTTACAGGTCAGGAGGAAAGCCCTGTTGCAAGTATGTTTTGATTACAGCAGCAGCAGCAAAGAATAACTATAGGATTTAAGGTCGTTCTAAAGGCAATTGTTTGGTTAGGGAGACAGAATAATCAGATTTGTCATGCATTTGGGTGAGAACTTGCTTGAATATGCTTCTTAGTTTTTAGCAATTGTACTCAGGATTCATATTATGATGTTACATAGAATTATTATGTGAGGGGTCTTTTATTAAATAATTTGTTTATTTCATTTAAGAAATTGCCTTTTATTTTCTCTGCAGTTCCAACCTGTATGACAACCTAAGCCCAATAGCATTCTATCAGGCTGACCTTGCTATTTTAGCAGCTGTTGAAATTAGAGGGTAAGCACTGATACTATTTTAATAAACATTTTTAATGAGCTTTGCATATTTGCTTCTTTATAATCACTGACTTTTCTTTCAGGACTGCACAAGTTTTCAGAAAGACTAAGGGAATTTTTAATCATAAAGACAACATGGTTCTCTGCAGCCACCCTTTGGACTTTCAGATCTTAAACAATTCTAAATAGTTACAAAATCAGTTCCAAAAAGAATGTTGTGCCTCAATTACTAGAGATTTTTTTTAGAAGAGTTAAAAAATTGCCCCTCATGTTTGCAGTTTCACATTTCTCCAGGTCACTTTTCTGCTCCACAAACTGATTGGGATTTCATAAAAAAAAAAACCCTGAAACCTTATCTAAAATTGAAATTGAAAATCCTATAGAAGTTAAGTATGCAATACCCTCACCTCCTTCAGTGTGAAGCCCAGTATTAATATTGTAATGACTCTGTTACCTCCATCACTTCTGCTTGCCAGAAATGACACCTAAAATCTCTACAGTCCTCTGGCTTAGTCAGTTAACTTGGATTCCTGAGTCATAATATTTTAAAATTTCCATTATGCTCATTATAGATCATATTGTGATCTAATTTTGTTAGCATCTGAGAGGTGGGGCTGGCACACTAGAAGAACCTGATTCCCTGTTTTCAGTGCATGCTGAATTAGTCTTAGGACTGTACTGCTAAGGCTCTGCATCATCAGTATTTCTCATTATCAAAGTATTTCATGCTTTGTGTTTTTTGGATGGCATGTATGTATCTTATTTCTGTGAGTGGTTTAGTAGATGTTGTAGGATGAATCCAAAATTTAGAAAAGAAAAAAGTGCTCTAAAGACAAGGTTAATCTTTTCATGTAGAGAAGAAAACTGAACATTTAACATTCAAGCCACTCAAATTCTGTTTTTTTCTGTTTTCCTATATAGAGGATGAAAAATTGGAGACTGTATGTTAAGCGTGTTGGCTCTTTTTAGATATTTTAAAGGATAATATTGTTTCATATTTGATGGTAACAACTTCTTTGCTCCCCTGTTTAGTGTGTCATCTCCTGATCACATATTCCTTCCTATTGCAAATTGGCAGCCAAAGGAGAACCCAGAAACAGAAGATGATATTGGGCCTCTAGTTCAGCATATTTATGAGGTATGGAATTACAGCTAGCTTCAATGACACAGTTCTGTTATAATTGAAGAGAAATCTTCTGGTGTAGCTTTTCTCTGGAGTAAATTAGGATTTTTTTCTTTATTTTCGTCTTGCATGGAAGCAAATACCCTCTTTTTTTAATGTTGGGTTGATAATTGCTATCTGCAAGAAGGGCTGGAATGCCTGCAGATAGAGTGGCCAAACAGAAGGGGCTGATTACTTACATAATTACCCTTATTTTAATTTTTCCCCTCTTGAAATCCAGATAAAGCATGTGAAGTAACTTTTTCCACTCAGGAATTGGCTCATAGCTGTAAATTATTCAGTATCCTTATTTGTACTCCAACTGCTCTGAATCATTATTGTGAAGGTTTTTGCCTTGAAAAAATTTAAGTATTTAAAATTTCTGTAAAAGAATGATCACAGCTTTAATCTAGATTGTTTAATTAAACCAAACTTCCTGAGAGCTGTGTGAATAGTAGTTAAAAGTTGTTCTAGAACTTAAGAGACCATTTATCTGGTGAAACTTACTGGTGTTTGTATCTGTGCTCAGAGGATCTTGGCTCAGACAGGTACAGGGCAGTGATTCATGCAGTAGACTAAAAAACCCAACCCATGTTTTATCAATGAAAAATTGCATTTATTAAAGGCAAAAGACTCTAATGTCATGCAGCTTTTCTTCAATTTACATTTTATCAAATTACAGAAGTAATTTGAAGTTTTTCCTGTTGAGGGACTGAATTTTGGGTACCACTTTTAGGTAAAGATGTTCATTCTATTACCATAAGTGTTTGAGGATAGGGGTAATGGCAGTATCACATTTATGACTCAAATAATATAACGGAAAAATAACTATTATATGCACATTGACAAAGAAAGTAGCATTGTTTGGCTTTTTTTACATCTCTAAATTTTATTGTCATAATCAGCTGAGAAACAATGGTCCAAGTGCGTTCAGCAAGGTGATGATGACTCTGCAGTGGCCGTACAAATATAAAAACAACACGCTGTTGTACATTGTTCAGTATGAAATTGATGGTCCCATGAACTGCACTTCTGACATGGAAATCAATCCATTGAAAATTAAGGTAAGCAGGACTTTGCTTTTGTTTGAGTGGAATGAAGCATGTTGGGTTTTTTGTAAACACCCAAAATAGCCAAACCCCTGAGACTATCTAACATTGAGCTTATTTTTCATCTCTTGTTGATGAATAAGACTGCACTCTTTGATAGTACATGCTAATATCTATAGCAGGTGAAATAAAAGGTAGATAACAGGTTGTCAACCTAAAGATCAATTTTTCTTTCTTCTTTTTGTTTGTTGTGGGGTTTTCTTCCCTTTTTTTTTTTTTTTTTTCTTTCTTTAAGGGATACTATATGAGTTCTCAATCCAAAGTAATTGAATTATATTGAATCTAACTCTGAGCAAAAACATTCCATATGCTTCTGGGCTGTTTATGTAAATGTTCTGGGGTTTGTTTCTTGGAAGAAAAATGGCTTTATTTTTTCTATGACTGGCTTATTTATCTAGACCCTCATGCCAATGTCCCAGAGATCAGTAGGTGTGTTTCAGTGATGCCTAAGCAGGGCATCACTGCCAGCAAAACATGTAGTCTGCAGAGCACAGAGCAGAAGAAACTCCTTTTTCCTAGGCTGGGCTGAACAAAGAAACACCAGATAAAACCCAGCCAGTTTGAGTGCAGAGAGCTGAATTCTAGGGCAGTTTAGAAAAAGCAGTAAGAATCAGTGTATTAGTTCTAAAAGGATTTAAGCAAACAAGGAAGCTACTCCGTGTATAGAACAACAAAGAATACTCATGTATCTTTGATAATCAGAAAACAACTTTAGTGACTATATAAATACAAATCTCCTGTGCTTCTGCTATACCATTTGCAATAATATATTTTTTACCACTCATTGTAAGTTTTCTCGTATAAACTTGTAATGTAGAAAGCAAGGGGCATAGCTCTGCCTAGTCCCATTTGTAAATTTGTGATTTTTCTTTTGGAATTTCTAAGGGATTACTGAAATAACTGATGAACCTACTGTACACTTCTTCAAGCCCCTGTGAAAAAAGTTTTTGTGTATGTCTGATCACTTGTACACCAGCACAGTGCAATGTAGTTCATCAGTATCATAATACTGCTGTTTTTTCTGAGTTAAAAAGTGAAATGTTGGGGAAAAGTCCTAAAGGTTGCAAAACCAGATTATCTGTTGCAGTGTAAGAATGATTTTGATCTATCAATGAAAAAGTTTTGAGTTGAAGAAGGATTAAGATATGTGAGATTCCATGTTAGTTTCTAGGAGAAATTTGCATCAGTTATCTAGTAAAGGCAGAAGCAACATTTTAATTGCAGCTGTAGTTACAGCCAGGAAAGAAAGAGGGAAACCTGCAGTTTTGTATTTTCTTGACCTTACCTTGGAAGTCTGCAAACATCTAATTTATTATTTGGGTTCCCTTGGTGTATCTTAGATTTCTGCTTCGAAAGATGATGATAAGAATGACACTCTTGGCAGGGAAGATAACCGTGACCACCGTGTCAGTCGAAGGGACGTGACCGCAGTTGAAGGGGACGTGCACACTCTGGTAAGATCTCAGCATTCCTGCCCTGAGGTGTTGACAGTACCCCGACAGTTTCATGCCTTTTTGCTTTAAGTCCTTTAAGGTCACTTTGGGCTCTTCATTCAGTGTCAGCCTTCTATACTGAGCTATTTGAAAATCAATACTTCCAGGAGGAAGGCTGGTAAAACAGGGCACCTGGGAGGAAGCAGGGGAGTGCTGCAGGCATCCTCTTTGCTACAAATCACAGCTGATTTCACAACACGTGCTCCCCAGCCGGTCAGTGAACCCTGCAATTGGGTCCATTCTAAACAAGATTGGAAATAATCTGTCATAGGAAGTAAACATATTGCCATATCAATGTCTTCCTGACTGCAAACTGTAAGTAATTATCCAGTACTGGAGGTTATTTAATGTATTTGAATAGTTTATAGTACTTTGCCAGGAAAAGAGGACCACAGGGTATGTATATGTATGTAAAGTAAACATGATTAAGCAAATGTAATGCCATTAATGACTTTTCAAATATTTTCATACTAGAATATCCTTCCAATTTTTATACGCAGGGCTGTGGAACTGCTGACTGTTTAAAGATTGTCTGTCAAGTTGGCCACCTGGAAAGGGGAAAGAGTGCAATATTGTATTTAAAATCACGCCTTTGGACCCAAACTTTCATGAATGTGAGTGACTGAATATTCTGTCCCTGTTTCTGAAACATTAAAAGTGGTTTCTGTGCTCACATGCAGTACTAATTTTGGTTTTCCTACACAGAAAGAAAATCAGAATCACTCCTACTCTCTCAAATCATCTGCTTCTTTCAGTGTTATCGAGTTCCCTTATAAGAACCTGTCCTTTGAAGATATCCACAATTCTACAGTAGTAAGTCATTTACATCCAGCTTGAGTTACCATATGTAGTCACTTAAAAACTAATACAGAGACAATTATTGTTGAGTAGCTTTTTTGTAGCTTGGTATAATTGCAATTTTACCAGCTATTTGATTCATCGGTTATACACATACAATTGAGGGTAAAACTGAGACTAGAGTTGACAATATTTGTATCTTGAAAGACTTAATTGAAAATGAAAT
The DNA here is from genome assembly GCA_035583185.1 of Anabacerthia variegaticeps. Taxonomy (NCBI): domain Eukaryota; kingdom Metazoa; phylum Chordata; class Aves; order Passeriformes; family Furnariidae; genus Anabacerthia; species Anabacerthia variegaticeps. The sequence continues at coordinate 11,026 of JAWWEW010000002.1, read as the reverse complement.
GATGGTGAACAGTCTTAATGTTCTTGTTAATGCCATTTTTGTTAGAGAAATATTTTATTTGAAATTCGTTTCCTACTGTAGTAGCACCTACAGCTTGAATAATGGACCTTTACTATATTATATGAAGTACAATGTGAACATGGAACAAAAAGAGCATCTGTGTCCCAGGGAGTTTCCAAGAGAAAGGAGACAGGGTGCAAACACAAAGGAATATATAGGGCATTTGTTTGGGCTGCCAAATTAAAAGTTTTTGGTAAGCACTATAGCATTAAAAGTTCTTAAGAAAAAGGTTGAAAAGGATTGTGATAGATTTATTTTTGTATATGGTTACTAGTGTCTTTTATTAGCTGGGGTTTTTATCTCTCATAAGCCTTGTGGAGTTGTTTGGTTTTTTTCAAAGAATACCTCTTTTTAAGAAAACAACCCTGAAATCCTCTGAATTATTTTTCTCTAATTCCCAAATATTTCCATATTCCTACAGTTTTACTGAAAATCATCAAGCATTACAGTAGATATGTTGCCATGTTATCACTGATTGAAAAAAAGCAAAACCAAACAAACCCCAATCCCTGTTTTCATTTAATTTAAAAACCCTATTAAATTTGGGTCAGTAAAGTCTTTATGTCACCATTAATCTAAAGCTTTTTACTCACATTGGAGAGAAAAAGTAATTTATACTGGATTAAGATTATAATCACTATAGGATCAAGATATATGAGACTTTTAAATTGCATGAATGAACTTGGCTTGTCACTGCGGTGCAAAGTGTGATTTATTGTGTTTTTCTGTTAGGTTACTACAAATATTACCTGGGGCATTCAACCACAGCCTATGCCTGTGCCTGTGTGGGTTATAATTTTGGCTGTCCTAGCAGGGTTGCTGCTCTTGGCTGTTCTAGTGTTTGTTATGTACAGGGTAAGTGGTGTCTTTTTTTCCCTCCTAGTGATGCATTATTTCATAGAGTGCCAGCAGTTTGCAGAAATACCTTGGTCCCCTGAACATCTCAATCAGTTAAGTTTTTGGATAACTGTAAAAGCCTTTCAGCTTTGTCAGGAAAAGCTGAATAATAAAAGAATGTCTGTGATTGTGCTGACTTAGTTGGTTTAATTTTTCAGTTGATATTTACTGCTTTTGGTGGTCAAAAATAAGGAAAAAGAGAGTAGGGAGAAAAAAACCTAATGGAATCAGTTAAGAAGGAAAGAGAAAGAGAAATTACATGCATATTTGGCAAATCACAATGCAATTTGCTTATTGTTCTCTGAATCACAGATGGGCTTTTTCAAACGTGTGAGACCACCTCAGGAAGAACAAGAAAGAGAACAACTGCAACCACATGAGAATGGGGAAGGAACATCAGAAGCTTAAGCAGAGTTTTATCTGTAAGACATTCTGAAATTTAAAATTGCCTACATCTTCGTTACAAATATTGGTTTCCCCATCAACAACAAAACACAACTGCAGAGCTGCTGATCTGGAAGGCGTCAGCTCGTGCAAAATAAGAGCATTATATTTAAATCCTCCTTTTTGTATTAATTGTGTTCATACTTGTGACTAACACATCTGCACTGACTGCTATGTGAAAAGCTTACCTGATACGTAGTGCTTTGATTTTGCTTACTGGGATACAGGAGACATCATCTTTTTTCATTCATGTACCGACTTTCCATGGATTTCTACATGGATTCTGTGTTTGCTCTTGAAGCCAGCAGCTTCCATGGATACTTGTTGGGCTACACGTGTAGTTTTGGTTGATTTCTGTTGAATTACACTACATTTCATTTTCTAGCTCCTGAAAGTTAGTTGCACAAAAGAAAAAAAAATGAATGTAGCTTGTTTTACAAAACTGAAGAATGTTCTTAGATTCATTAACTCTGGTGACAATTTTTTCTCCTGCTCAAAAAATATGAAATATTCTGTGGTATCATTCACATCTGATACCTATTCTCTACCGGTTCCTCTGCCTGCTCAGTCACCTGTCTTGTGGTTTCCCTCTACACTTTACAAATACTGTTCTCCAGGCCCTGGGTCTCTTGGCTGTAGGGATTGAGCCTACACGCACAAAGTGAGCAATAGAAAGCTGGGGCTGGTGTACTTTCTATGGGACCTAGGGAAGAGATTCAGGGCAAGGTCCAAAGACTCTGCTGTGTATCTCCACAGAGCAGGATCCAGGTGTTCCACAGAATTCTTGGCAGCATGGATGCATTCATGTTCTGCCAGAGACAAGATATTGGACTGTGGCTGCCAAAAGACGTGTCTGAGAAAACCCACTGCCTTTATGTCCACAAGGCAAACCTCAACAGGGTTTGAAATGAAGACTGTATATTACTCAGATTGAATTTTGGTTTCTGGCAAAGCAGCGGAGGGAATACTCTGTGACAGGTTACCTGATGCACTGTATGGGAGCTGTTGTTAATTCTCACACTGTGCAGGATGGAATAACATAGGGACTGTTGGAACTAGGCTGTCTGCCAGCCATGTGGATCTTGGCCACACTCACACCTGCCTTGTCTCCTGCCCTGAGAGAACAGTGAGCTTGTCAGATGAAGCAAAGCAGAGCTGGCAATGTGAAAGGGTTTGAAAAGAGAGGGTTGCTTTGGCTTGTTTCATTTCACTCATTCATTGTTTCATTTCACTCATTCATTGCTTCATTCATTATATGTTCCATTGCACAAAAGACATTTCATTGCACAAGACATTTCATTATGTTCAATGCATTTCATTACCGAAAAAAACACTAAATATTTTGTTTCATTTTTGTTTTTTAAACCTACCAAAACGTCTGTGGTTTAAAGCCATGGGCTTGCATCATTCTTAGCTTATTTCCCTCACCATTGGTGTAGTAAAGTGAAGCTTCTTAGACTTATGAGAGAACACAAAGACTCTGCCCATGCACTTCAGTAGACAAGTAACTGCACATTAAGAGGTGGTTCAGCCTGCAACCATATGTTGCAGAGATCTCAGAGTGGACATACTTAAACAAAGGTGGCTTTTATCAGAGGTGTTCATTCTCTATTCTAAAAGGGAATAAATTACATTATAAACTCCCTGTGTGCAGCCACATAAACAAAGGAAGACTTCTACTGTAGTTACACCAGTGAGATTTCTATGTAGACAAGCTCTTAAAAGGACAAAAACTCTGCTTGTTTTGGCTTTGTACCTTGGGTTTTTGTTCAAAGCCTCATCGCCCCCATAAATACCGCAAATCCTGATAAACCCAGAATCATCTGAAATGGACAGTTTGATTCAACACTTATTTCAGGGATTTAAAATCCACAAATGGCTTACATTGTCCATTCTTACTTGCTGAACCATGATGACATCTGAGTCCTGTAGGGAGACAGCATAGTCTGTGGGGGCCAGTATGTACACCAGATACAGAGTTGCATATTTATCCATTTACATTGGTTTGGTTTAGACTGTTTGTTTAGGTAAAATTACTTTTATGAAAGGCTATAGGGCGTAATTCTGTTTTCACTGAATTTTCAAGGGCTTCAGTGTGGCCAATGTTTTATTTTTGTCTTTGCTTTTGGTATTGTTATTAATTATATAGTAAAGAATCAGGAGTCAGGCTTTAATCCTGGCCCCAAAGGTGACTTGGATAGAACAGCATTTCAGTTCCTTACACTGCCTTGTAGTTCACACATTGTCAACTGATTATATATGTGCAAGGAGATTGGGTTTACCCAGTTCTGATCTTAGTAGGTTAAGAGGTTTAAGAGACTGTCAGACAGATTATAGCTCTAATTCTTACATGTGTGCTTTCATTACGTGTACACACCATGTTGACTTGAAATTTAGGAGACTACTTGCATGTCTAGGTGTTATAAGGAGATTAAAAAAATATTTTAGAAAAGCACGATCTGGATCTCTCCAGCTGACATGGAAGGGATACTGTAGCATAGTTAATGTCAGTGCTAACTGCATCGTCATTTTACTGTGGCAACTGGAAACTCATTTTGCTGATTTTCAGGATAAAAAGGTACATTTTATTGGTACAACTACTGTAGCTATGGAAAGTTTCTTCCATTTTTGAAGTTACATAAAGTAAGACTTATTTAAGTGATTTTTATTTCCTGCATTCTACTGGAGAATAGAAGCAAATAGTTCCTTTTCCCATGTCCACTAATTGCTAGTTTGGTTAAAAACCCCACAGTAGCACATGCAAATGGAGTAAGTAATATGTGGTAAGTGTACCTAGGTACAGGTTACTTACTGAACATTGATGTAACACCTCAAATTCAGTTTAAAGTAACATTTGCATTTCGGGGAGGTTCCGAACTGGAAGTTGGTTCCAAACTGGAAGTTTTTTCTGAATGGGGGTGCAGGAAACATTTGGCAGCACGTTCTAGATTCAGCAATAAGATTCTAGACTATGCATGTACTTGTGTCAGTAAAAATTTTATACTGACTTACAAGCATTGATGTATTCTTATAGCAAATATTGTAGAATTATGTTAAAGCTTTTAAAGAAATTTTAAAAAATGTATTTTGGAATGAAATTAATGCCTTTGAGTCAAAATTGATGTGCATAAGATGTATATTGGAAGCATTTTTAAAAAAATACAAGTACAGTAACAGATTATTAGCCTTCTTTTGAGAAGCATATTTTTATGAATATAAAATCAATGGCTATGTAATTATTTAGACAATAAAAACACTCTTAAAGAGCTATATCTTTTATAATGAAATATGAATTTGTATAAGTACTCCAGTTTTCAATTATTGCAGCATCTTATGATCAGTGAAGTGATTTGTATTACAAAATGCATATTATCTATTACTATACTTGACAGTATTTTGAAAATGTAAAGCAAGGAACCTAATTTATAGGTTTACATTTCTTTCAAGAAACTATGAAATTGTGGAGATAGCTTTTGTTTAGGTGTAACTGTAAAGCAGAGGGCTACGTTTATCAACATAATTTGAAATCTTTGAGGAAATTTTTGTATCAAGTTCAGCATTTTATTTGTCCCATTTTTCTGTTTTAAATTTTGATCCACATGTTGGACTTTGATTCACACAGTGTCTGTGGAAACTTTAAGTTTATTACATGTGCTTTTTCTTTATAAAGCATTTATTCCAAGCAAACATTTTTAATATTTAGTTGTTTCTAAATTTGTGTCCATGCTTAAATAATCTTCAAGGTGACCTGTCCTGAGTATTTTGAAAACATTTCAGCTATAATCAGCATGCTCTTGGTGATTTGAAGGATTCATGTTGCACTTACATTTTTGCAATATTTGGTTTGCTGTTAGTTACCCTGACAGTTTGGTTTTTTCCCTACAGTGACACAGACAGTCAGAGCAGCATTAGCCTGGTGAAAATAGTCAGGATCCTTTGTGTTCATTGCTGCTGGCTGTTAATGAGGAATGGGAAAAAAGGATTTTATAAAAGAAAAATGGAATCAAAAAAATGCAAAGGTAGTGGCAAACCCCAGATGAGCTTTAAAGCAAAGAGATGATTTTTTGTTTGTCTGTTGCTGAGATGGGAGAATCCTGCTAGTTCTCTGGCAGAGGCCTCTTGTCAGGACCAAACGCCACTTTGGATCATGATTTTATGCTGAGCTCTGGTAACATCCCTGGATGTGAGTGGGATCTGAACTCTTTGGTACTGAGTCTCTAGGTTCTAATGCCCACGTGCAATATAACATGATCAGATCCAGTTCACTGCCAAGTTGCTCGTTTTTGTTTGCCTAAGAAGGGGTGTAGCATTTGTTGACTTACAGTGATCAGTGTTTGTAAGGAATTAACAAAACCAGTGTGTTCAGTTGAGGAGATAAATGAATGGAATAGGATGTTTCTGATCACCCACATTGGGTGAAACATGATGTATATTCTCAAGTGTATGCATTACTAACTCTTGAGTTATTGAGAACTGGTACAATTAAGTCCATTGTGGAAAATTTGACTAGAGACTATAGAATAATGGGTTTGAATCTGTAGTACTACTACTGTTTCATGTGGTTATGGTATTTAGTATTTTGGTGTATTTTTTCCAGTGTGTAGAATTTTAATATAACACAGGAAATCTAACCTTTCTTGCAATGACCTTCTCCAGATATGCTGCATTAAAGTTGAGTAACTTGACCCTTGGCTTTTACAAAGTAATTGAAGATTTAATGTAGCATTTGAATCTTCAAAAAACTTTGTCAGGTTTTACTTTTCTGTCCATGAAGGGAACCTGTACTTGCTATTATACCAATATGCTGAAAATGTAACATTTTATTTCTTTGTAATGGATTTTTTTTGCCTTTTTTCTTTTTGTTTTTGCTCGTGCATTAAATCAGTAGAGCATTGTTTGCACAAGCAGAAAATTAACATACTAACAAGAGTGCTGCATTTTGTGTTTCTTAGTCATGTAGTAAATACTTGTAAAGTAAATGGGAATGTTTTCAGTTACTCTGAACTTGTTTCCAAGGCCTTCGGTACATTTAAGGAGAGCAATATACATTTGAAGTCACCTTATTTTGTATTAAATTATAAATTCTGAGAAAAGAAGTGGGTATTTTGGCACAGTAATTTTGTACTGCTATGAAATATATAGCTATTAAGCTATGGTTTTCCTTACAACTCATTCTTTTCATCCTAATGCAGATTTGATTGTTTTTATTAGGTTGTATTTTTCTACGTATGTATACAATTTCAAAATATTTTGATTGGATAAATTGCAAAATGTAAGCATTGACTTGATTCTGATATTTAGAATTTTGGAATAAAATACCTCTTAACAGGAATTCTGTGTTTGTTTTTTTTAATCTTAGGTGTATTTCTTAATACACATTTAATTCACTAGCAAATATTTTGTAGTATATATTTGTAATTTAAGGTTACCTGCTCAACACAAAAGCTCACATTTACACAGCCTCTACATTCTCAGCTCAAGTGGCACATATTAACCTTGAATCAACAAATTTTGTAATCACCAGCAAAAAGGAGGATCCAGTCACAAATTATATTCACCACAAAACTTGATTTCCAGCAACAATTTTTGTATACCAGAATAAATATTTTAGATTTTAAAGCTGCCACATCACTGCAGAAAATGGTGAAATCTTGTCCTTTGTTTAGAAAAATTTTCCGAGAACTGCTGTTTCTTTTCTTGCTGTATTATTAGTCTAATTTGATCACAGTATTACCTTTTTTCCGATTAACAATCATACTCACCTTTTTGAGTGGGCTGACAATAACTACTTTGTGTCACAATAAAGGCATACATGTTTGTTATGTTGCTAGAACATATATCTAGAAATCAATTTCGGTACTTGTGAACCCTTCAGAAAACTCCAGAGCACTGAGTTCCCCGAATTGGTAGTGGATGATTTGCCAACCTCCAGAAAACTGTAACAAAGGACACTGGAAAGGTGCAAAACTGCTATTTGTGTTTCAGTTGACACCTTCCAGTGATGTCACAGCCTAACAAACCTAACTCACCATCAGTTCAGCACGCACTGCAGCCAATACAGGCCGAGTCTTGGTGAATTAGATACCAGCACAGTGACCTCTGCATCTGCTTAGCAGGTCCAAGTGAACACACCTTTGAGAAATGACTGACAACAGCTGTCTCATGACAGCCACCAGGCAACAGAGAGGCTTTGCAAATTCACATCTTGCACCATAACCCCCTCAAATAAAATGATGGCCCACGTCTTGAGGTTATGTGCATTTACACAGCTCCACTGCCTCCCTTGGAGCCATGCTGCTGTACTCTGCATACATGTAGGATACTTTATTGCATGCTTTGATCATTAGTTAATTTGTAAATTAATTACTAATACATGAATACCTTATTGCATGTTAGTATATTAATGTTTTTAAATTGCCAGTTCAAGCACTTTTAAGAACAGAGTGAACAATTGAAAATACTTTTTTTTTTTTAAGTATTTGTATGAACTTCTTATCAATATATTGTCTCCTATACATAAAGAATTAAGGTTAGTGCAGTCAACTCATCTTCTCCCAAGGTATTTCACAATCAGTTTTACTGCATCTTTCTGATAAACCTAAAAGTTTGGTGCTGAATCATTGCCTCTCTTGACAAACACAGAAGACATTCTAAGACTGAGCTTGCAGGACACAAATACACAACACAGACCTTCCAAATGTGAGAAGCAAAACAAACCCAACCAAACAAAAAAGACAGTAAGCCACTACATTACCAGTCTTCTTACACGCAGACCATGCCTGTGTGTTATTGTTCTTCACACAGGTTTGCAGTATCTATCTACATTGGCATTTCTGTGTCATTTGTGTGCACACTTTTCAGTCCCTGACAGAATGTCAGGTGCCACATTAAATCCCTTCAGAGCCTGATGATGATGGTTGTAATTTGTTTAAGAGTTTGAAGGGTGTGTGAGCAGCCTTTAAGGACTGCAGGAGTTACTGCTGGACATAATTCCTCAGGGAAATGCTCAGGTAGTTGAAATCAATTACTTTTTATCAGCTTTCATCTCTTTTCAAAGAAAATTTGATTAAGGAGACATAATATTGACTATATTTTTGCTGAAATGAGTGTTATGGTGTACTCTAATTTTTGTTAGTAATTGATCTAAATATAGCACAAACAATTTCCACATGTGCTATTCCCTTTTGGAGTAATTTGCAAGAAAGCTTTTATGACACATTTAACAGATTTTTTTTTTTCTTCCAGAGCTTTATAAATTAATAATTGCATGTATTCACGTCTTCAATTTAAAAAGTTTCAGCTACCAAGTTGGGCCAACTATTCCTCTTCAGAGATCTTGTTAGAAGCCAAGTTTACAAACATTTGGAAATGAACATATATGTGATCCATCCTTTCTCAACACCACATACTCATCAGATAAATTCATAAACAAAGGAAGCAAATTGCTCAAAGCATGAGCAAGTTTTTGTAGACGCCTTTCTTCTACCTGAGACCACACAATGTTGCAAGGAGTCCAAAATTAGTTCAGATCTAACAGTAGCTGTGCAGAAACAGATGCTTTTTCTTTGCAGTGCCCAGATAAAAGGTTGAAATAGGAAGCTTGGTGAGAGGACGTTAATTAGGCAAATAAGCACTGAGCCTGTTTGCTAAACAAAAAAGAGAATTTCTGCTCGTAGTGAGCTGCTGCAGGAGTTCCACATCAAGTAAATGATTGTCTGGGGTTTGTGCTCTTTTGCTTTCTTTCAAGCAAGGTCCTGTCAAATGCAATCAGGTTTTCATGGCAAAGGTTTTTTTGGCACTGATGAAGAAAAGCGGGACTGACAATAAAGAGAAGTGTTGAAAAGTACCTGCTGGGGAGAGTGTACATTTCCCACTGCAGCATTACCCTATGAGCAGTGACTGTTCATAGTGCACAAATGGGTGAGGGCACACCATTCTTCAGCTGTCCCAAAGCAGTGCCAGGGAACTATCAGCACCTGCAATAAAATAAAATAGTATTTTTTATGTCAATCTCAAACCTATTTGAAGTCATTATTGATGGCAATGAATTAATGATATTTTACTGTATAGAATGGTGTTAATCATAACGAAAGATACATTAGTTGTTTTTTTTTTTTTAGATTTTATAACAGAAGTGTTGAAAATATGCACACTAACCTGACAGTTTGTCCTTTCAGTATGGGAAAATTTATACTCCTCTATAGTTTGTAACTTTATTCCACTTTTTTTTTCTGCGATCTGAAAACTATAGAATTTGGCCTAGTATGTTATTGTGGGAAACTGCAGCAGGCCTGCAGGTTCCTTGGCAGAGTGAGAGGAGTTTGGCCTTGGCCAGATTGTTGTATACCCGTGAAGATAAACAACTTGAAGAGTCTGAGAGAACCCATGAGAAGCAGAAGATAAGAAACCTCAGAGACAGTAATTTGTACAAAGACAGTAGTTTGTAACTGCAGCCAATAGATGATTGTTTGTATAATGAACACCAATAATGTTAGTGCACGTACACTTAGGAAATACAGAAAAGTAGCTGTGTGAAAAAGTTAATCATTATTATTATTATTATCATCATGCAATAAAATCTTCACTTTCATCTATTCGGGAGCTTCACCTGCTTTTTTATCATCCGTCCCAACAACAACAGCAACGACATGTTATTGTGTCTAAAATAAAAATTTTTATTTGCTTAATCTTCGTTTTATTAAAATGCAAGTGATTTTACACTTTTAAAGGATGTTTATATTCACAACTCAAACATACATTAAAAATTTAGTATCATCCAGTTCTGTTGTCTTGTGTGGCTCAAACCAACACATCTGTGACACTGTGACAGTGTGACAGTCATCATAACTGTTGTATCAACTAAAGCTTTGATTCTCCACACAAGCGTCTCTGTCTTATTTAGATGTTTATTCCCATTAACAGTCCTAATATCAAACATTACATATATTTTAGAATTACAGATGTGCACAGGTAAAATCCGAGTGTGGGTCCGTGCGTGAATGTGAGTCCCGAAAAGGGCAAGGATGCTGGGGAAAGGTCTGGAACACAAATCTGTTGAGAAGCAGCTGATGAAGCTCTGTGTGTTGGAGAAGAGGAGGCTCAGAGGGGACCTTATCACTCTCTACAGCTCCTGACAGGGGGCGTAGCCAGGTGCGGGGTGAGCTCTGCTCGCAGGCGACAGGACGAGAGGGCACAGTCTAAAGCTGCACCAGGGGAAGCTTGGGTTGCACGTTAGGAGGAATTTCTTCCCAGAAAGGGTGCTTAGACATGGGAATGGGCTGCCCAGGGAGGTGGCGCAGTCACGGGGTTTAAGGGGAGACTGGACGTGGCGCTCAGTGCCATGGGCTGGTTGACGCGGTCATGTTCGGTCATGGGTTGAACGCGATGACCTCGGTCTTTTCCAACATCATCGATTGTGCGGTTCGGTGAATGTGGTTCTGTGCCTGCCGGCGCCACAGTGAGGGCGATTTTCGAGCTGCCCCGCAGCAGCGCCAGCTCCGCGACACCCTGTGCCGCACAGGGGCTGCCAAAGGGGGCTGGCAAAGGAGGATGGCAAAGGGGGATGGCAAAGGGGGATGGCAAAGGGGGATGGCAAAGGGGGATGGCAAAGGTGGATGGCACAGGG